>JAANDG010000109.1:0-320927 GCA_036852015.1 Pelodera strongyloides | reverse complement strand
TTACTAAACAAGGACTTAATAACTGAAATCCTGATAATACATCAAATACTTCTTTGTATCAGTGTAATTACTGTCAATTAGCACCTATTTCCATATCTCCGTACTGATTTATAGTAATTACTGTATTACGTACACACCTCGGCATCAGGTTTTGATGCTACAGTAGTCAAACAGTTCAATTCACCATTTTTTTAACACCAAGTTTCTTAATTAAAACCTAAATAAAGCTTCACAACCCCATTCCTCGAGTAGGCCAGGTTCGCTCGAGACTGAGCTTCCAGCCTGCTTTTATACCCGAAAACCGTGTGGCACGGGCATTTTCAGACAAAACCCAGACAATTGCACTTATGCTAATTCAGTGATATTCTAAACTCGGATGACGCAACGTTGCGACCTGGAAACTTGGAAATAAGGGTCTTGAATAGAAAATAGACCTTAAATGTGAAAATATATAGGAAATATAGTTGGAAACATTAGGAATATAAAAAGGAATGTAATAACACAGGTGTACGGTGAATTGAGGTGCCAATTATACGCAATTATAATCAATATCTTGGGCAAACCTTGGTCAATTTTCAGTATCAAGGTCTCATTTTACTCACAAAATTACCCTCTACAACATATCAGAAATGCATTGCTTAGTAAGCAGGTTACGCCCTGTTATTATTAATAACGATTATTAATTGTGCAAGTGCGTAATGAACAATATCACACATTCAAAAGGCTATAGCTCGGCCAAAATTTGACGAACTTTCAATCTATCGACGGCATTGGATTCCCCGTGAAATTCTCTACAAAATATGTGAAAGATCACTCATTTTCATTAATTAAGCACTTTAATTATTAGTGACTAAATACGCTAGCTGGTTATTTTCCTTTGCTGCGCTTGTTACATTGTGATTACTTCAAGACAGCCAACCAGGCAACGTGTAAATCACTGATGGTGATAAGTTTGGATATTCATTTGTTGCTGGTTTCTTTCTTAATTGTTATCAATTATCTGATACTCTGATATTGATAACAAATCTGAATTTGTTGAGTATCTATCACCGTCAGAGCCTATCTGATGTATGTAGTGATTCATGGATCTGTTACTAAACAAGGACTTAATAACTGAAATCCTGATAATACATCAAATACTTCTTTGTATCAGTGTAATTACTGTCAATTAGCACCTATTTCCATATCTCCGTACTGATTTATAGTAATTACCTGTATTACCACGTGTCAACACACCTCTGCATCAAGTTTTGATGCTACAGTAGTCAAACAGTTCAATTCACCATTTTTTTAACACCAAGTTTCTTAATTAAAACCTAAATAAAGCTTCACAACCCCATTCCTCGAGTAGGCCAGGTTCGCTCGAGACTGAGCTTCCAGCCTGCTTTTATACCCGAAAACCGTGTGGCACGGGCATTTTCAGACAAAACCCAGACAATTGCACTTATGCTAATTCAGTGATATGCTAAACTCGGATGACGCAACGTTGCGACCTGGAAACTTGGAAATAAGGGTCTTGAATAGAAAATAGACCTTAAATGTGAAAATATATAGGAAATATAGTTGGAAACATTAGGAATATAAAAAGGAATGTAATAACACAGGTGTACGGTGAATTGAGGTGCCAATTATACGCAATTATAATCAATATCTTGGGCAAACCTTGGTCAATTTTCAGTATCAAGGTCTCATTTTACTCACAAAATTACCCTCTACAACATATCCAAAATTGCATTGCTTAGTGGCAGGTTACGCCCTGTTATTATTAATAACGATTATTAATTGTGCAAGTGCGTAATGAACAATATCACACATTCAAAAGGCTATAGCTCGGCCAAAATTTGACGAACTTTCAATCTATCGACGGCATTGGATTCCCCGTGAAATTCTCTACAAAATATGTGAAAATCACTCATTTTCATTAATTAACACTTTAATTATTAGTGACTGAATACGCTAGCTGGTTATTTTCCTTTGCTGCGCTTGTTACATTGTGATTACTTCAAGACAGCCAATCAAGCAACGTGTAAATCACTGATGGTAATAAGTTTGGATATTCATTTGTTGCTGGTTTCTTTCTTAATTGCTATCAATTATCTGATACTCTGATATTGATAACAAATCTGAATTTGTTGAGTATCTATCACCGTCAGAGCCTATCTGATGTATGTAGTGATGCATGGATCTGTTACTAAACAAGGACTTAATAACTGAAATCCTGATAATACATCAAATACTTTCTTTGTATCAGTGTAATTACTGTCAATTAGCACCTATTTCCATATCTCCGTACTGATTTATAGTAATTATCAATTACCACGTATCAACACACCTCGGCATCAATGTTTTGATGCTACAGTAGTCAAACAGTTCAATTCACCATTTTTTTAACACCAAGTTTTTAATTAAAACCTAAATAAAGCTTCACAACCCCATTCCTCGAGTAGGCCAGGTTCGCTCGAGACTGAGCTTCCAGCCTGCTTTTATACCCGAAAACCGTGTGGCACGGGCATTTTCAGACAAAACCCAGACAATTGCACTTATGCTAATTCAGTGATATGCTAAACTTCGGATGACGCAACGTTGCGACCTGGAAACTTGGAAATAACGGAAGGGTCTTGAATAGAAAATAGACCTTAAATGTGAAAATATATAGGAAATATAGTTGGAAACATTAGGAATATAAAAAGAAATGTAATAACACAGGTGTACGGTGAATTGAGGTGCCAATTATACGCAATTATAATCAATATCTTGGGCAAACCTTGGTCAATTTTCAGTATCAAGGTCTCATTTTACTCACAAAATTACCCTCTACAACATATCAGAAATGCATTGCTTAGTAAGCAGGTTACGCCCTGTTATTATTAATAACGATTATTAATTGTGCAAGTGCGTAATGAACAATATCACACATTCAAAAGGCTATAGCTCGGCCAAAATTTGACGAACTTTCAATCTATCGACGGCATTGGATTCCCCGTGAAATTCTCTACAAATATGTGAAGATCACCAATTTTCATTAATTAGCACTTTAATTATTAGTGACTGAATACGCTAGCTGGTTATTTTCCTTTGCTGCGCTTGTTACATTGTGATTACTTCAAGACAGCCAACCAGGCAACGTGTAAATCACTGATGGTGATAAGTTTGGATATTCATTTGTTGGTTTCTTTCTTAATTGTTATCAATTATCTGATACTCTGATATTGATAACAAATCTGAATTTGTTGAGTATCTATCACCGTCAGAGCCTATCTGATGTATGTAGTGATTCATGGATCTGTTACTAAACAAGGACTTAATAACTGAAATCCTGATAATACATCAAATACTTCTTTGTATCAGTGTAATTACTGTCAATTAGCACCTATTTCCATATCTCCGTACTGATTTATAGTAATCAATTACCACGTATCAACACACCTCTGCATCAGGTTTCGATGCTACAGTAGTCAAACAGTTCAATTCACCATTTTTTAACACCAAGTTTTGAATTAAAACCTAAATAAAGCTTCACAACCCCATTCCTCGAGTAGGCCAGGTTCGCTCGAGACTGAGCTTCCAGCCTGCTTTTATACCCGAAAACCGTGTGGCACGGGCATTTTCAGACAAAACCCAGACAATTGCACTTATGCTAATTCAGTGATATGCTAAACGTTCGGATGACGCAACGTTGCGACCTGGAAACTTGGAAATAAGGGTCTTGAATAGAAAATAGACCTTAAATGTGAAAATATATAGGAAATATAGTTGGAAACATTAGGAATATAAAAAGAAATGTAATAACACAGGTGTACGGTGAATTGAGGTGCCAATTATACGCAATTATAATCAATATCTTGGGCAAACCTTGGTCAATATTCAGTATCAAGGCGTCATTTTACTCACAAAATTACCCTCTACAACATATCCAAAATTGCATTGCTTAGTAAGCAGTTACGCCCTGTTATTATTAATAACGATTATTAATTGTGCAAGTGCGTAATGAACAATATCACACATTCAAAAGGCTATAACTCCGTCAAAATTTGACGAATTTTCAATCTATCGACGGCATTGGATTCCCCGTGAAATTCTCTACAAAAACTATTATCAAATCATATTAGCACTTTTTTTTTTTTTTTTTTTTTTTTTTTTTTTTTTTTTTGTTTTTTTTTTTTTTTTTTTTTTTTTTTTTTGAAGATCAGGGTAAATCAGTTATATTGTAATAAGTTTGGATATTCATTTGTTTCTGGTTTCTTTCTTAATTATATCTGATATCTGATATAACTCTGAATTTGTTGAGTATGTAACCGTCAGAGCCTATCTGATGTATGGTATTTGTTTATTCACTGGGATCTGTGATTTATTTGAATGAAATCTTTTTTGATGTTTTGTGTTTTTTTTGTTGTGTTTTGAATTGTGTTTAGATCTATTTCCATTCTCCGTACTGATTTATGGTGGTTACTTTATTGTCGTGTGCATCTGTTTTTTTCCTTTTGTAATGTTTTGTTTTTTTTTTTTTTTTTGTTTTTTTTTTTTTTTATTTTGTGAAGTAGGTCAGTTGTTTGGTTTTTTTTTTTTGTGTTTTTTTTAAATAAAATTCCCCCCCCCCCCCCCCCCCCCCCCCCCCCCCCCCCACCCCCCCCCCCCCCCCACCCCCCCCCCCCCCCCACCCCCCCCCCCCCCCCCCCCCCACCCCCCCCCCCCCCCCCCCCCCCCCCCACCCCCCCCCCCCCCCCCCCCCCACCCCCCACCCCCCCCCCCCCACCCCCCCCCCCCCCCCCCCCCCCCCCCCCCCCCCCCCCCCCCCCCCCCCCCCCCCCCCCCCCCCCCCCCCCCCCCCCCCCCACCCCCCCCCCCCCCCCCCCCCCCCCCCCCCCCCCCCCCCCCCCCCCCCCACCCCCCCCCCACCTTGGCACCCCCCCCCCCCCCCCCCCCCCCCCCCCCCCCCCCCCCCCCCCCCCCCCCCCCCCCACCCCCCCCTTTATTATTTATTAATTTCCCCCCCCCCCCCCCACCCCCCCCCCCCCCCCCCCCCCCCCCCCCCCCCCCCCCCCCCCCCGACGGCATTGGATTCCCCGTGAAATTCTCTACAAAACGTGTGAAAATCACTCATTTTCATTAATTAAGCACTTTAATTATTAGTGACTGAATACGCTAGCTGGTTATTTTCCTTTGCTGCGCTTGTTACATTGTGATTACTTCAAGACAGCCAATCAAGCAACGTGTAAATCACTGATGGTAATAAGTTTGGATATTCATTTGTTGCTGGTTTCTTTCTTAATTGCTATCAATTATCTGATACTCTGATATTGATAACAAATCTGAATTTGTTGAGTATCTATCACCGTCAGAGCCTATCTGATGTATGTAGTGATTCATGGATCTGTTACTAAACAAGGACTTAATAACTGAAATCCTGATAATACATCAAATACTTCTTTGTATCAGTGTAATTACTGTCAATTAGCACCTATTTCCATATCTCCGTACTGATTTATAGAATTACTGTATTACCGTGTGCACCTTGTTGTTTCGATGCTACAGTAGTCAAACAGTCCAATTCACCATTTTTTAACACCAAGTTCTTAATTAAAACCTAAATAAAGCTTCACAACCCCATTCCTCGAGTAGGCCAGGTTCGCTCGAGACTGAGCTTCCAGCCTGCTTTTATACCCGAAAACCGTGTGGCACGGGCATTTTCAGACAAAACCCAGACAATTGCACTTATGCTAATTCAGTGATATTCTAAACTCGGATGACGCAACGTTGCGACCTGGAAACTTGGAAATAAGGGTCTTGAATAGAAAATAGACCTTAAATGTGAAAATATATAGGAAATATAGTTGGAAACATTAGGAATATAAAAAGGAATGTAATAACACAGGTGTACGGTGAATTGAGGTGCCAATTATACGCAATTATAATCAATATCTTGGGCAAACCTTGGTCAATTTTCAGTATCAAGGTCTCATTTTACTCACAAAATTACCCTCTACAACATATCAGAAATGCATTGCTTAGTAAGCAGGTTACGCCCTGTTATTATTAATAACGATTATTAATTGTGCAAGTGCGTAATGAACAATATCACACATTCAAAAGGCTATAGCTCGGCCAAAATTTGACGAACTTTCAATCTATCGACGGCATTGGATTCCCCGTGAAATTCTCTACAAAATATGTGAAGATCACCAATTTTCATTAATTAGCACTTTAATTATTAGTGACTGAATACGCTAGCTGGTTATTTTCCTTTGCTGCGCTTGTTACATTGTGATTACTTCAAGACAGCCAATCAAGCAACGTGTAAATCACTGATGGTAATAAGTTTGGATATTCATTTGTTTGCTGGTTTCTTTCTTAATTGCTATCAATTATCTGATACTCTGATATTGATAACAAATCTGAATTTGTTGAGTATCTATCACCGTCAGAGCCTATCTGATGTATGTAGTGATGCATGGATCTGTTACTAAACAAGGACTTAATAACTGAAATCCTGATAATACATCAAATACTTCTTTGTATCAGTGTAATTACTGTCAATTAGCACCTATTTCCATATCTCCGTACTGATTTATAGTAATTACTGTATTACACGTATGACACACCTCGGCATCAGGTTTTCGATGCTACAGTAGTCAAACAGTTCAATTCACCATTTTTTTAACACCAAGTTCTTAATTAAAACCTAAATAAAGCTTCACAACCCCATTCCTCGAGTAGGCCAGGTTCGCTCGAGACTGAGCTTCCAGCCTGCTTTTATACCCGAAAACCGTGTGGCACGGGCATTTTCAGACAAAACCCAGACAATTGCACTTATGCTAATTCAGTGATATTCTAAACTCGGATGACGCAACGTTGCGACCTGGAAACTTGGAAATAAGGGTCTTGAATAGAAAATAGACCTTAAATGTGAAAATATATAGGAAATATAGTTGGAAACATTAGGAATATAAAAAGGAATGTAATAACACAGGTGTACGGTGAATTGAGGTGCCAATTATACGCAATTATAATCAATATCTTGGGCAAACCTTGGTCAATTTTCAGTATCAAGGTCTCATTTTACTCACAAAATTACCCTCTACAACATATCAGAAATGCATTGCTTAGTAAGCAGGTTACGCCCTGTTATTATTAATAACGATTATTAATTGTGCAAGTGCGTAATGAACAATATCACACATTCAAAAGGCTATAGCTCGGCCAAAATTTGACGAACTTTCAATCTATCGACGGCATTGGATTCCCCGTGAAATTCTCTACAAAATATGTGAAGATCACCAATTTTCATTAATTAGCACTTTAATTATTAGTGACTGAATACGCTAGCTGGTTATTTTCCTTTGCTGCGCTTGTTACATTGTGATTACTTCAAGACAGCCAACCAGGCAACGTGTAAATCACTGATGGTGATAAGTTTGGATATTCATTTGTTGCTGGTTTCTTTCTTAATTGTTATCAATTATCTGATACTCTGATATTGATAACAAATCTGAATTTGTTGAGTATCTATCACCGTCAGAGCCTATCTGATGTATGTAGTGATTCATGGATCTGTTACTAAACAAGGACTTAATAACTGAAATCCTGATAATACATCAAATACTTCTTTGTATCAGTGTAATTACTGTCAATTAGCACCTATTTCCATATCTCCGTACTGATTTATAGAATTACTGTATTACCGTGTGCACCTTGTTCACGTCGTAAGTTCTTTTAATATTAGTGATCGATAATTAATGATTAATTAGTGAAATCAATTTTAATTAACAGGTCAAAATAAATGATTTGTGTCGTTAATTATCAATTACCACGTATCAACACACCTCTGCATCAAGTTTTGATGCTACAGTAGTCAAACAGTTCAATTCACCATTTTTTAACACCAAGTTCTTAATTAAAACCTAAATAAAGCTTCACAACCCCATTCCTCGAGTAGGCCAGGTTCGCTCGAGACTGAGCTTCCAGCCTGCTTTTATACCCGAAAACCGTGTGGCACGGGCATTTTCAGACAAAACCCAGACAATTGCACTTATGCTAATTCAGTGATATGCTAAACTCGGATGACGCAACGTTGCGACCTGGAAACTTGGAAATAACGGAATCTTGAATAGAAAATAGACCTTAAATGTGAAAATATATAGGAAATATAGTTGGAAACATTAGGAATATAAAAAGAAATGTAATAACACAGGTGTATGGTGAATTGAGGTGCCAATTATACGCAATTATAATCAATATATTGGGCAAACCTTGGTCAATATTCAGTATCAAGGCGTCATTTTACTCACAAAATTACCCTCTACAACATATCCAAATTGCATTGCTTAGTAATTATTAATAACGATTATTAATTGTGCAGGTGCGTAATGAACAATCTAACACATTCAAAAGGCTATAAATTTCGTGTAAGAGAAAACAATGTTTGTAAATATGTTTTCGCTTTGTTCTATTGATCTAATTAATAAATATAATTGTGCGAATCTCCACGTCCGCTATAGTGGAGCGGCGCTCCCGTTGTTCGACTTGTTCGACGTGACACGCCGCCTTATCGCCCACATTAAGAGGTGGCCCAGGTGCGCCGCGTATGCGCCAATAGTGCGCGATGTGTCAGACGCGTCTTGCCTCCCCTAGAAGGCGCGCCAACTGGATCTAAGCACCTGTGGCGGATTCCTACTACGGACCCTCTTTTTGTGCGCGGCGATGGCGCGTATCTCGTATTCGGCATCTTTTCATTTGTGTAGAATAGGAGAGTGCTTGGATTACGCCACGAGTACGCCAAAGTTTATATATCACCAGGGAAAGCATGCAGTAGATCACTGGCGCACATGCCGCGCCACATCCAAAAGAGCGCCACGGTTGCAAACTGGGCTTCTATCCTTTTCCGCGCAGACGGAAGCGCACTCGAGCAAAGTGCGCCGCCCCATATTTTTAGCTGAATTAAGGCAATGATGGGATACATTTTTTTTAAATATCTGTTTTTTTTTGTTCTATGTTACAACTGCCATATCTTGGCCAATGATTCCTCAGAATTTTTAATACAGCGTGAACGCTGTCGTACTGGCGGCGTGTACATGACGGCGTGAAAATCGGTGGGCGGCTCGCGTGCCAGGGGCGCGCCACGAGTACGCGAGAGTATTTGTAATGGAAAGTAAAAGGTACTAGATACTCAGGGAAGGGCGCATTACGACAACAAACTGTACCACCTAAGTTTTTTCAATATAAGGACAATATCAAAGAATAACTAAATAATCGTATTACATAAAGGAGAAAGGTTTATTTGTCGTCATGTCGGAAACGAAATCCTTACAACGTTTCAAAGATTTGGTATAACGTATAAGCAGTCCAACTTTTCGTAACTTCAAAATAAGCAAAATTAGTCACAGTACCTCAGTATCTTGATTATAGGCAACACGTTTCTGACATTCATAAGTAATAATAATAATAATAATAATAATAATAATAATAATTTAGTATGCCCATTTTTGTGAGTCTTAGAAGTATCGCATGTGCAGTAGTGGAAAGTCGCCTCAGGCGGAGATAGCCTTCTGCTTCTGGTAATACTGATAAAACAAAGGAAACCTAACTTCAATTTTCAATTTATCTTTTTATTGATGTGTCATGTGCCCTGTTGATGGAAACTCGCATTCAGTGCTATTTTGTTGCGCAAGAAGTGATCCATTATATTTGTTCTTTCATTATTACTGATTGTTTCTTTCGAGTCGTTCTTGTGATCAATTACTATTAACGAGCTCTACTTGTGTACATTTACTGTCTTTCCCGGTTTTATTTTATTTTGGACTTTAGGTGCGTGCATTTGCTTTGATCATTTGATTGTTAACTCGTTGATTATGAATTAGATTTCCTCTTTTCAGTTAACAAAAAAAAACAAAAAAATGTCCGGTGGCCCACGAAAGAAGGCACTTCTTAAGGTTGGTGAATGTTTTTGTTAATTTGTTTTTAAATTTATTTTGTGCCCTTTTACATTATGGAAGGTGCATGCAGAATCAGACTACCGGAAAGGGTCGGGCAGTTAAAGCAGTATGAAACGAGGTTTATGAAGCATAAGTGTAGTTCTATGGGTTCTGTGCCCTTCTGTGCTTGCATAATGGGATTAATTTTGTGCAGCATGTGCTGTATGCACATGCCATACCGCTTTAAATTATTCTCGTTTTAGGTGATCATTCTGGGAGATTCGGGTGTTGGTAAGACGTCGTTGATGAATCAGTATATGAATAGAAGATTTTCTAATCAATACAGAGCGACCATAGGAGCCGATTTCCTCACCAAGGACGTGATGATAGATAATAGACTTGTGACGATGCAGGTGAGCATTAGACGATTATCGGAGGGGGGGGGTTTTTGGGAGTTTGATTTCTTGGGAGGTTTCATGGAGCGAAGTTTCTTTTTCTTCGCCTTGCATTTAACCAAGAGGTTGCACAACATATTTCTTGCCCAACACAATTTTTTTTTAAATTTTAGATCTGGGACACTGCTGGTCAGGAGCGATTCCAGTCCCTCGGTGTTTCCTTTTACCGTGGTGCCGATTGTTGTGTACTCACTTATGATGTGATCAATGCTGTCTCATTTAAGTCCCTTGATTTGTGGAGAGACGAGTTCCTAATTCAGGCCAGGTAAATGTTGTATACAAGCTTATGCGCGGGTTGGGAAAGGTGTAAAAACTGAAAACAATAGATTTGCGGTGAGGCAAACTCAGTGTGGGTTGTGTGTGAATGCATAGATGAGA
Source organism: Pelodera strongyloides (assembly GCA_036852015.1). NCBI lineage: Eukaryota > Metazoa > Nematoda > Chromadorea > Rhabditida > Rhabditidae > Pelodera > Pelodera strongyloides. The sequence continues at coordinate 310,186 of JAANDG010000109.1, read as the reverse complement.
ATCTGAGAGTTTTTGTCTTTGTAAACTATAGAGTTTATCATTATGGATTTTGGTGGTGTTGTCTGACTGATATAATAATTTATTACGCACAAAGACAATCAAAGAAAGCAATGTAACGTGCATTTTGTGTTATAAAATACACATAATAAATTAATAAAACATAATAAAGCAGTAGCAAAATAAGTCTCAACAAGCAAATTCGAAGTAAATCAAAGGAAATTCGTAGCATTTTGTCAATCATAAGGGAAGTCTATGGACAATATGATATTAAAGCGAAATGCCAGCTCCTTTGGAAAATTTGCATATGATATGCAAATCCTATGTATCCTATGCTAATTTTGCGCGATCGTCCACGGCTATCGCGCAAAATTAGCATAGGATACATAGGATTTGCTTATCATATGCAAATTTTCCAAAGGAGCTGGCATTTCGCTTTAAGAATGTCTAAATGGAAATGTTGTAACAAATAAGTTATGATGACACACCTTATATCGCTTGAATGAATTAAAGCGAAATGCTAGCTTCTTTGGAAAATTTGCATGATAAGCAAATCCTATGTTCCTATGTATCCTATGCTAATTTTGTAAGATCGTTCACGGCAATCGTACAAAATTAGCATAGGATACATAGGATTTGCTTATCATGCAAATTTTCCAAAGGGGCCAGCATTTCGCTTTTAGACTATTATTTATTATTATAAAAAAATGTACATAATTTAGCCCCCGCGATCCCGACCACTTCCCATTTGTCCTTCTCGGAAACAAGGTGGATTTGGAACAAAATCGAGCTGTAAGTTTCCTTTTGTAATGTTTGTTTGTTTGTTTGAAATGAGTTGCTCAAGATTATCAAAGCGATATGGCACGTGGTTTGTGAAGCATACAGTACAAGTGCATTCCCATGGATTGATGTGCCCTTCTGTCTTCTGTGCATCTTGAAAGGATACGACACAATTAGCAATTAGCATGATACAAGATTCTTTAGATCCTATATGTTTTTCACACGACGTGCCCCCAGCTTTATCTTTATTATAAGCTGGTCATTAAATTGTTCATGAACCATAGTCACAATTTTTCATGTTTTTTTGTCGTGCTCATATTTTCAGTAAATGCAAAGTTATTCGAGTTCTCTAACTCTAACTAGCGTTGTCTTTTGTTCCCATTTACCATTTTTTCGAGATTTTTTAATATTACCCCTTTTCAGGTTTCTTCAAAACGTGCGCAAACGTGGTGCCAAGCAAACAACAATATTCCATACTTTGAGGTCGGTTTTTTGAAATTCTTGTCATTTCGGATATTTCTTTCGTGCAGTATTTCGCTGTTTTTTATTCCGTATTCATCCCGTAAAACATATATCTGTTTTTTTTACAGTAGGGAGTAACACACAGTGGAAGTCATACTAAGTCGGAATCGGAATTTATGCTTCATTAATAATTGATCCTTTTTTTGGAGCACCAGACAATTTACAAAATGGAAGGTACTGCTACTGCGTTATTTTATGTTGATTGGGTTTATCTTATCTTATGAATATTATAGGTTTCCGCCAAGGATGCAGTGAACGTCGAAGACGCTTTCCAAGCTATTGCCCGTGACGCGCTGGCACGCGAATCACAGGACACTCACGATTTCCCAGATTTCCCTGATCAGGTGGGCACGCTTTTTGTTTATTTTATTTATGGATTTGGTGCTCTGGTGCTTTTTACGGTAGCGTAATTAAAGTTAGTTACGGTGAGGCCAGGATATGCATTGCAACGCAATGAGTGTTAGAAAATGATGATTTTCGCGTTTGTGGCTAGATAGTGTTCCGCGAACTGGCCGGTTATTTAACTTGTTAAATTTATAGACGTGTAACCTTGTAACTGTGTTTAGATTCGCCTCGAAATCCCTTCGGGCGGACTTCAGAATATTGGTGGATGCAATTGCTAATGGCCCGGCAGGCAATTAGTTTTTGAGTAGTTTTTTTTGGATAGAGTCAGATCATTTTACTTATATTGCTGTAAGGCCAAGGAATTGTTGACGAATAATGCTTTCGATTTGTATCTTTTACTAAATCAATCCATTGTTTTTGCTGTACAAAATTTTTGGCACATTTAATTATTATTTAGAAATGTTGCCTATAAGTAAGTTTTCTTTATTTGCTTGGCACGTATAGTAGAATACATGCTTTTTTTAAATTTACTACTCTCGAATAGTTTTCTGCCCGTACATCAGCTATTGCCTGTGTTTTATATTTTGCATGTGATTTTTTGTATAAATGATTGAGATGTGAATGGTTTCATGCTAACTATAAGTAGGCCAAGCTTTGAGGGTCTCCTTTCCTCACAGCTTGGCCTACTTGCATAACAAAAACAATGGATTGATTTAGTAAAAGGTAGTGTTTTTTTGGAAATGTTTAAAGTAATTATTATAAGAAGGAGCTAGAGAAAGACCAAAAGGTGTTAAAGCGAAATACCGGCCAGTTTTTGAAACGCATTGCGTTCAGCTGCTTTGTTATGCAACATATGCAAATGAGCAAAAAATTAGTATAAAAACTAGACCCCAATTAGACCGCACGTTGCATAAAAGCATAGGAATGCAAGTACTTGAGATGCGTTTCAAAAACCGGCCGGTATTTCGCTTTAAGAAGGAATAAAAATTAGACTGAACAGATTTACCGGGTAGAATGTGTAGAACACATTTTGTAAATATACTACCCCAAAACTCCAAATTCCAAACATACGAGTGACCTCAGCCTCAAATGTTGTGTGGATATGGACGTTGAAGATTTTTTCAAAATTTTTTGCTTTTTAGCTAACATGTCCTGGCCTTCGCGGGTTCAGTCGTCTGGTTTCTTTTGGTATTGCGGTCTAGATGTTTTAAAAGGCTGACGTTTCAGGATCTACCAAGACAAGAAACATTGTCACCTGGAAGGGAACCCATCGTCTGCTAGCAAAAGATCTCTCCGGCACTTCGAAAGCCAGCAACAATGTTGTAATCGAAGCACCTATGAATAAAGGAGTGCTCCCTTCTAGCGCAAAGATAACCATAACGAGTACTGGATTCTATCATCCGAAAGCGCAGAAAGGATGCACCGTGGTCCAGTTCATTCCTTAAAGCGAAATATCAGCCGGTTTCTGAAACGCATCGTGGACAACTGAATTCTTACGTGTTTATGCTAATTTGCTCGAATTTAGCTCGATTTTTTATGTTAATTTCCGTTCACTTGCGCCATTTGCATACGCCGCATGCTATTCAGGTGTACTCGATGTGTTTCAAAAACCGACCGGTATTTGAAAATTTAGCGTAAGATATTTATGATTTTGCTCTGGCTTGATCTTAGTTTATGATAACTACAAGTTTAAGTAAGGCTCCAAAGACTGAGCCCTCGTTGAGCATGAGCTTCAACTCAAAATAATCATTCGAGCCCTAATTTTGGATCTGGGAATATCATATTGGAAGAGCGGAAGTATTATTTTGTAACTTTATCGCGTCTATGTTTTTCTATAAATTAATAGATTATCGTGTTTCACATGCTGCAACGGTGTCATTTGATCTACGGCTCTAATTTGCGTAAATTTCACACGATTACCATTTGCAAGTGAATTTATACGGTGATCCGACGTCTGCGGAGGTCTATAATTGCAGTTTGTTTCTGATTTTTGGGTTTTTACAGAAATCCTTCTTCATACGTGTATTCTGTGCATAAGTGTAATATAACTTTACCCAGCACATCGTAAGAAACGCCGTAAGGTGATGTAATTGTTATTGGCATTTTATGAGCTGTGTAGAGCAGACACGCATTCTCTTTTTCGCTGAACAATTTATGGGTTTATGCCGTATTGTGTAGTGTAGTAAAGGACTTAGGTTTCGATGCTGTACAGGTACATGTGCAGGATGCGACAAGCCGTACCTGATATTTTGCAGACATATATGTCAAATGTCAAACTACCGTAATCCCTCCAGAACCAAACATTTTACCTTTTTAAACTTTTGTATGAGAAATTTGTATTTCTGCATCCTGCATCCGGTGCCTATAATAGCGGCACTATACTACAGTACGTATTTCAGACAACATCAAAAATTTCGTTTCAGTAATGCTCCGGACGATACTGTTTCTCACAATTCTGGTTGGTGTCACCGCTGCAAAGTGCAGCGGCAAGGGTACCAGAACCACATTCCATGGTGCAAAGGACTGCAGGCCTGCGGTTAGGGTGCGTGTTATAGTTTTGTCGTGTCGCTAGTAGTCTCCCTAGGTCCGTTCTTGATATACGCTTAGGCCCGCGTTAGGGGTTTGCTCTGTTCGGTTATGCAGGCCCGCGGTAAGCTTGCGTATTGTATTTATGACCTTAGCGCATTACGAACCTTATGTAACCGTAACAGCAAACTGCGCGGCTGGCTACGAGGGAACTAGTGTTTGTGCGGCTGAGCGCACGCGCCCCAGGACGTAGTATCGGAAGTATCCGCAGGCAACTGACGCCTTTGATTTGGATGGAAAAATCGGCAAACAGAATTCCCAAAGACCACTAAATGTCATTCATTGCTTTCATTGTCAGTCTTTCTACCTATAATTTTTTTTACTTTAAGTACCGCTACGATAAGGTGTTCCGCGAGTGCCTCGTCGAAATGGTGAAATGCGTGCAGAGAGATATTGAAGCCACTTACGAAAGTTATGAGAGCTGCAAGGCAGAGAACGGAGGTGAGATAAAGAGTTTCATGTTTATCTCTAATCAGATATTGCTTGCGCACCTTAGGCACAAAAAACGGACATGGCGCAACGCCTGGCCAGCGCCAACAAGCAGCAACTGGCGAGTGCACTTCAATTGGTAATCTGAGCCCGTGAATACTACCGCACACCAGAGCTGAGCGAAGGCGTCGCCGCGCACTCAACCAGATTTACCACATATGCTCCCTATGGCCTTTTGGGATATTTTATGAACTCGTTGTAGTCAAATTCTTTGAAAACAAATCCTATATGTAATTAGAGAAAGTAAGTGGCAGGTGAAATTTAGTCCGTTGTGGTAGCCAGTAGCTATGACAGCTATGACGCTAAAATATAGTAAAAACGTGCCCCGCGCGCGCTAAGACGCGCCGCAAAATCACCGCACATACGTGGTGCACTTTTGGCTATGTTGCTTAGCTGCGAATCTACAAAACACTATGTTTAGGTCTCGAAAAGGAGGATCGCTATAAGGACGTACAGTGCCCTGCTTCCACTGTTCCCGTATATCAGGCAGAGAAAAGAGTCATGATTGGAAAGAAATGTGACAATGATTTCTGCCCGAAAGGTATTTCAAAGGGACAGGCCCATTAAAAAAGCTGTACTGATTTTTCACACGATTACCGATGTAACTACAAAAAGCCGCGTTTGTCTGTATTTATTACGCGCTTCGTTTCACTTCAACTGTGATAATGAACCGGAAATGCTAATCATGATTAAATGGTAAACTGAAAACCCCATTATGTGCTTGATCAAGTCCCTCAAATAATCGGGCACGGATCGGGCACATATCGGGTTTTTGGGGGAGAATTCGGGCAGATATCGGGGTTTTCACTTTCCTGTGGAGGACGGGCTTTTCCAATATTACAGCGAAACGACTTCCTCACTTGAGAAATGGAAAAACGTACATGTTCACATAGCATTTTGTTTTTACAAATGCTACCGTACCATTTTCTATACTACCTAGGAAATGGATAAACCCACTTGGTGACGGTTCACTGGTTTTTTCCTGGGCCAGCCCATTTTGCGACCTTTTCATGACCATGATGTGGTGACCAAGTTTCTTCGAAAACCGTCATCAGTTGGTCACCAAATGGTCACGAATCAGTCATGAACCAGTCACCAAGTGGTTTTTTCAATAAAAACCATTTGGTGACGTGCCAACGACGGGCTTTCTGTTATTATTTCGTTTGCCTGTGTACAGCACCTCCTTCAGGAACCACATGCGAAAACGATAATCGTGGCTTCGCCTTCTGCTGTCTAAAGCATAACTTGTAAAGAGCAAAGTTATTAATAAATGTTTTTAAACGATTACTGTTAGCTCTTATAGCCGATCACAGTTCTCGTACAATAGACAATCGACTACATACAATAAAAAATTCACTGCGAATAATTTTCCACCTGCCCGCTGTAATTGCCAGTTCTGTAATTTCAAATTGCAAGTTGCCAAACTCTAATGTATTTACTAACAAAATCAATGTATTTGTATGACACGTCAGTTTTCTAAAGATGCTCATTGTTTGACCAATATTCTTCTCTGCTGTGTTTTAAGTGTCAGGCTCACGAGTATTTAAAGGGTCAGGCCCATTTCAAATAACCCCTATTTTTGATGATTCCATCTGATTCTCCATGTCAAATATAGTAGGATGCAATATTTTTCTAATTTTCAAGCGCAAAATTCACACACTATTCACCAATTTACCGTGGGCAGTCATACCCAACTATTTATCGCAGTTGGCACGCCCCTTTGCGCTCATTGGCCAATATCGCAATTGCCACGCCCACTAGAGCATATTGCCCAACTAGCGCGAAGGGGCGTGACAACTGCGATAAATAGTTGGGTATGACTGGCAATGGTAAATTGCCGAATACTGCGTGAATTTTGCGCTTGAAAATTAGGAAAATATCATATAATACTATATTTGACATGAAGAATCAGATGGAATCATCAAAAATAGGGGTCATTTGAAATGGGCCTGACCCTTTAAAGCGAAATACCTTCCGGGGTTTGAAACGCATCACGGACAACTGAATTCTTACGCATTTATGTAATTTGCTCGATTTGTTATTCGAATTTATGTTCACTTGCATAAGCTGCATACGACTGGTGTGCGTGATGCGTTTCAAAAACCGGCCGGCATTTAGTTTTAAGAAGATCAGATGGCTTGAGATTGAGTTTACATTACATGACCTGCGTTACCCACATATCTTCTTTTTTTATAGCGTTGTGTTTTAAAAACATGGGTTTCATGGATTTTTTTATTCGCAAGTCTCACGCAAATTTCGTGTCAACGTGCTGCTTTTTCGCGTCGATCCTTAAAAATATCGCCAAAATACCGTCTACTTAATCGCCAAAGTCACTACTGTCATAGGAAGTGGGTGAACCCATTTCGGTACGGTTCACTGTTTTTTTTTGGGCCTGCCCATTTGGTGACGAACTCGGTTTCATGGAAAACCGTCATCAGATGGTCACCAAATGGTCACGAACCAGTCACAAGGTGGTGTTTTCGGTGAAAACGATTTGGTGATAGACCAATGACGGTCTTTCTGTGGTTTCGGCAATTATTTCGTTTTCCTGTGTGCGTTACTTTCCTTTTCTATCAGTGTTGGATAAATATTTTACAGCAGTATTTATCCATGTTTTATAATGTCACTTTACTCAATACGACGGTCGAGGTTTTCATTTCAGTCTTCGTCGACATCGAAATGATACAGGTGTGTTTTTATTCGGTTTTCCTGGGTACGACACGACGGGATAGCCCATGCTTACCTCACCGGTGACTGGTTTCGTATTTGTCACCGGATAGATACGAACACGGGATGCGCGCGTTGGAGGCGAGGGCGCTAACCACTTGACCAAGCGATGAAAGGTTAATTTCACATTTCCAGCATCACCGCTTCTACGGGTTTATCGTTGGTGTCGTCAGCCTCGAGTTTCTACTTATCCTCGTCTGTCTACTGATTGACTCTCATCAAGTACTTGTAGTTTATCGATCTGCAAATTTCCATAAAAACCTCAAAAGGATTTTCATATTTTTCCTGTTGATTTCGATTATGGCAGCGCTGTGCCGCATTGTATTGATTGCGTACCAATTTCAGTTGATCAAGATTACCGGTATGTTGCATGTTTGTTGATATCGCATGCGTATTTGCTGGTCGGCTATATCTTGCCGCGCACCACGCCCAGTATTCATAGAACATATTTTTGTGGAAACCTGGCGCCGCACCGTTGCCTTTCCATGCGTGAATTTTTTTCGCATATCCTCGTATCCTCGCCAAATCACCCATCAGACTTAACCCCTAGCCTTTTAACCTTTCAGAAGACGCAATATCAGACTTACCATTGCTTATCGCTAGTTATCTCAGGATTGCCGCAATGGTTCTATCAACTGGTATTGTTCCCGTTACAGTAGTTGAAAGGTAAGGTGTATTTATGCACATTTCTCTACCCTCTCTTTCTTTCTTTCTCAAATGCGAAGACTGCGCAAAAAAGTGTGCGCCAGTACGGGGCGACGACCTGTATAGTCCGGCGCTATGAGTTACATTTGCGGCATACGCGCGCGCTTCCGGCAAGACTACTCACTACTGTTTAATCTACCATAGGATAGGATAATAAAATACACTACACGATTGTTTGATTATTTAGACTGGCCGCCACGTACTTCATTGAGGACTACGAAAGGACTAATCGTGTCTTTATATCTACAAGTATTCTTGCTCTTCTTTTCACTGGCAGCTTTCTGATGACTGGGATAAGCATTTCCTGTAAGTTTTATAAGCAGAAATTGTGTAGATAAGTAGTTCGACTGGGAAATCGTCCCAGGAAAAACAAGGAATCGTAGCTTCTGGTCATATTTTTGACGGCATACAAGCTAGCATCCTAGGACCTGTAAACGCTTGTTTTTTTACTATTAGAAGCTTGTCTAATAAATTCGCGAATGTTGTAAAATCACATAATAATTTTGGAAGACCGCCAAATAAGTTCTCGTTATGTTAAATTTCTTACAGTACTCGCGGTCGATCTCATTACCGCCTTTATCATCTTGGCACCATCATATATTGCAATCAGTGTAGGAAGTTACTTGGTGAGTATGCGTTTACATTTCCATTCACACATATTTCTTTGAACAAAATTGAGAAGCTAGCAAAACAAGTAGAATCACTCAGTTAGTTCAAATTTCTGTAAATCCCAAGATACTTACGCTTACACTCAGCTAGTTAGTTAGACGTGCGCGACTTACAAGTTGCATACGCGTCCGCTCTCCTAGTTTCTACTCTCCTACGTTACCGCGTATTGATTCAGATAATGCGTCTACTGCTCGCCGCCAATATAAAATTTCATCGTATTATCACGTCAAACTTTGATAACTCAAAATATGGACTGTCTGTAAGATACCAGCTGGAGGAGAATATTAACGCGCTGAAGGTAGGTTACCTAGAACATCCGGTTCACACAATAGTCATAGCGCAGCTAACCCAAGGTTAGCGCCGGTTACAGCTAAGGTTAGCGCCGAGCTTCAGCTAATTTTAACACTGGGGCGGTGATTTTATCCTGTGTTATATCAATCAGCCTCATCCAGATAAACTTTTTTTCGGTTTCAACCTCCATGATCTACGTAACAGCGGTGTCAAACAGCGCTACGCATCGCACATAATTCTCCCATCCTAGCGAATAATTTCGGGACAAAACTGTGCTTATCAAAATGTACTTTCACGGTCCCTTGTTAGCACGGTCCCTTGTTAGCACGGTCCCTTGTTAGCACGGTCCCTTGTTTCACGGTCCCTTGTTAGTATGATGGTGTCCTTACCGCACCAACATCTTAGGGTACCTTTTGGTTTACGAGCTAACAGCAACTACCCCGAGAACTTTCTTCTTTGTTCCTACCACTCGTTGATCCAATAAACATTTATTATATTATTGAAGCTATTTTCCGATCTCAACGTCCATGACCTACGTGACAGCAGTGCCAAATAGTGTTAATGCCGTTATTGGTACATTGGCATTTGCGATTCTCGATAGTCGAACGCTTGAAGCACAACTTATGATGTGCTGCTTTGATGTGGCATGTGTCGTGTGAGTTTGGCACATTTTTTTTACAATTTAAGCCGGTGCGGTATGAAGCGCTATGACCATATGACCTTTAGATTGCCGCCGCGCATCTATCGCTGGAAAAGAGTGCGCGGAGGGGAAACCTACTAGTGTAATGGCGTAGTTGCGCGAAATTTTGCATTGTGGCAAAAGTGGACTCTCATGTAATTGCCAATTGTGTTACACTATGCACCGGAAATACACAGAACCGCTGGTCATATCTCTTTAAAGCTAGGGTCTTCAGGCATTTACTACCATATGCGAACTCTTTCCAGTTACGCTGGCGTACATCAAGCGGCCACAATGTATTTCATCGAACGTTGGAGAAGAGAGTTTATAAACAGTATGCAATGGTTATTTTGCCTTGGAAACAAGAAAGAAAGCCAAACTGCGAAATCAAGAGTGGAGATTAACCACGCTGCAGATACAGACACATACTTCAACATGTACAATTGGTAGATTATGCCAATCATAAAAGGTGCTAATAAATTATTATGAACAAACTTGTACAAATTTCCTTCAAACCACATTTCTACAGTACGCCTAAAGTACTTTCCTTCAAACCACATTTCAGTATGCCTAAAGTCCCACACTATACGGTTAACATGAAATCAAGATCAACAGGGGTGGTTAGGGGTTAGTCGGCTAGGGCGTTCGATACCGTAGCGTTGTCAAGGTAATTGTTAGCTTCCTGCTTGCAGAGTAGATAAACCCCTACACTGTAGAGTTCCCTCTCCTTTTTTAGTTTAAATTTAAAAGGCATCAAGCTTGAAATCAGGGCTTCCAAATAGATATTGACGCTGAAGCTATATTAGTCTGGCACAACAGGGTCTAACCTGTTACGAATCGGTGTGCTTACATGCTTCAAAAGGTCTCCTGGTCTCCATCGCTCCGCCCGGTAAGCCTCTCGACGTTGTTTGAGGTGTCGTCGACGGCATTGTCGTCTCCGTGGTCCTTGTAGACGTAGTGTAAGATATGGTCAATCCGACAGCTCATAGGCAGCTAGACCTCCCCTACAAGAAAAACAGCAGAAAACAGTAATTAATATGAGCAATTCTCAGAAAACAAAGACTGGTATGCTTCATAACCAAAAAATAACAGTAAGTCGATGAAAAAATAGGGAAACTTAAAAGATACTAAAATGAGGATTCATTGAGCCAAACATATTTCCTTTTCCGCACGAACCGACTCATTATATGACCCCCCATCGCGCGTTATTCTAGCTCGCTTGCCGCCAACGTTCTCGCTCTCTTTCTCTCTCTCTATTTCTCTCTCTCTCTCTCCCTCATTCCCTCCATTTTTGTCCCCCCACACCCCCCCCCTCCCTCATTCAAACAATTCACACTCGTTACCTACCCTTTTTATTCCAATAATCCCTCCCCGTTTAGATTCTCTAGGTAAATAACATTGTAGACTGCCTCCGTTTTCATACTATAATCAGTCCATTTGCCCAAGTAGTCAGGATTACTCTCTCCGAGTGGCGGGCCCGAGTAAGTTAGAGTCTACCCAAATAAATGAACCTCTTATAGCACGAGAACAGTCGCAATCTAGAATGGAAGTTACGGAGAAAATCTAAACGGGAAGGGATTATTGGAATAAAGAAGCTCTTTCACACCTACAGTCGTACGGTTACTTAAGTCATACGGCTTACTAGTAAACATTGCTTATTTTTCAAAAATGCGACATGCCGGTGCCCCTACGCAGTTTCATCCTTATGATGTTTTTGAGAAGTAGTCTTTATCTAAGTAAGTCCATGCGAAAATCCTTTCTCTACAGCTTTATTTTCTCTTTCTTTCTGTCATATTCCTCTCTCGCTCTCTATTTCTCTCTTTGTCCCCCCCCCGTCTCTAATCTCTCTCCTCTCTTTACCTCCCAGTTCTCTCCCAAAACGTTCCCCATATCAATTCTACGGTAAGTTACCACCCTAATGACGATTACTGTACCTATTTATAAACTCAATTAAGCAATCTCAAGTTCAAGCTCCGACCTTGGTATCCTCCAACAGTTTGGTGTCCTCATTGATATCTTGGTATCCTCCATAGTCGCCCAAAAGACGTCCACCGGGATCGCCTCCTGGTCGACGTGGTTCAGGAAGTCGACGTCGACAAGGTGCGCCTGGTGAGCCTGGTGGGCGATAACCTCTTCGTCCAGCTTCTTAGCGGTAGCGCCAAGAATCTCCTGAAAAAAAAAAGAAGCAGAGAAAGAAGTTATTGTGAACTACTCTCTCTCTCTCCTACTCTCTCTCTCTCTCTCGCTCCTTCTCTCTGTCCTTATCCCACTCTCCACACATTTTTTTATTTCAATAATCCCTCCCCGTTTAGACTCCCTAGGTAAATGCCATTGAAGACTGCCTCCGTTTTCTACTATAATCAGAACGTTTGCCCAAGTAGTTCAGGATTACTCTCTCCGAGTGGCGGGCACGAGTAAGTTAGAGTCTACCCAAATAAATGAACTTCTTATAGCACGAGAACAGTAGCAATCTAGAATGGAATTTACGGAGAAAATCTAAACGGAACGGGATCAATGAAATAAAAATCTAGCACTCTACCCTTTTGCTTATCGGTAACCTATAGTATCAGTAAAGTTGTTTATGTGAAAATAATAACTACTAGAATCGGTGTACTATTCTACCTTAATAACGCACATTGCCTAGCTAGACTATTGTAGCTATACGGTAGTTCCCTAGAAATTAACAGCTTACTGACCTTGAAACACAATGTTTGTGTCCGCTGTCCCACTCCATAAGGCACTCGTGGTCGATGTGGTCCATGTAGCCCATATTGAACTCCTTGACCACGTTCACCACAGCATCTCCAATGGTGAACTTGACATGCCTCTATACATACTCACAAAGTTCTGAAAATGGAAAGGTTATAGCTGACTCACTAGCGGATAATTATAAAAAAAACCCAAAAGGGTGGTACGAAACCTTGGGAAAAACTAGAAAACCAGAAGTACAGGAACACAATATGAACATTTATTTATTTATTTATTAAATAACACCGAGGTGTGCATCAAATAATATGATGAAGAGAAACATGGATCAGATTGTATGTTGTGTAAAAGGGAAAAGGTCTGGCTGTTGTCAGAGATCATAGAAAACTGATTGCAATATCATTGGGTTATATCTATAAATGATAAGCAAAATATGAAAGTTTTCACGTGTAGAGAGTGGACTGTATGTTTATGCAACAAATTGAAGGCAAAAGACAAATTAAAGTACAACAAACTAACAAAAATTTGGTAAAAAACGTCTAAATAAAAGAAAAGGGAAGAAAACAATAAGAGAACGTGTCAGTGTTGAAACATTTCCTAACTGACCGCCTGTCTGAAAAATACCCACTTTTCAAAATTAGAATACATGCAACATGCAAATTGATATGCGGCGCGGGCTCATTATTCTAATTTAGGGGGGGGGGGGGTGGGGAGGGGCGGGGCCATGAGACGAAAGCTTTTAAAAGAATAACGATGAATGGTACAATGATGAATTAGATGGTGGAAAATTGTAATTATAATTATTATTATAATCAAAATTATAATAGAGACGCAATAATTATAAGTTGGAAGGAAAGAATTAATTAGTACAAAAAAAGAAATTTTGCAACTAAATCGGCTGGAGCCATATTAATATACCGGCCAAATTTAATTTGGCACCAACTTGGAAAGCTTATAATTATAAACGCCAAACTATATAGTATTATTAAAATCAACGATAAAAATAGAATCACTCTTGAAAAACACTTTGGAAAACATTTTTGCCTTTTCTGATTTTTATTGATTGGCTTTCATTGACAACAGTTATTCGGCTATTGCAATTGCCCCTTTGATCATCGTGACAATTGTTCGGATAAATGGGACAGGACCGAAGAATGTTAAGCCGCGTTCGAGTTGGGAAAAAGTTGGTGGAATTCCGGAAGTCCACCGATCGAGATGGACGCGGAAACGTGCGAGGACCAGCAAAAATACCGTAGTGGAATCGTTGTGGGATTATATTTTTGACAACTACAAGGGCCAAACATGACGCCTGATCCCGACGGTTGGGGCTAAATAACGGAAAAACATTTACGTTTCCGGTGTCCCATCTCGAACGGTGGAATTCCGGAATTCCACAACTTTTTCCCAACTCGAACGCGCCTTTATCTTTGGTTTGCAATGGCTTTCTGTGTAATACAAAGGTACCATCCGTTCACTACTAACTTAAATTTTAAAAACCTTCTGTCATAAGAAAGCACCTTACCAGCATGCCCGGCAAGAATGACTTACGAAAGTAGGTTTTCGAAATATTTCAAGAATTTTATAATTTATTTTCTAGCTTTTCAAAGAAGTTTCGTCAGTGATCACGAGCTGCGTCTATAACGTGAACATTTTCTGGCTCACGACCAAACAAAGGCTTATATGTTTGAGTAAGAGGTGGCAACAGTGAGCTCTTCTCCGAACACCTCCACTTCGCCAAAATTTTCGCCCATCCTTCGCCAGACTTTCGCCAGGCTGTCGCCGCCCCACCTGCGTTTCATCAGTGAACGTCTGCACGTTCGTGTATGACATACGGGCAGAACACAAAAGTCCTGAAAAGTAGTGTAGCCAAGTAACCCAACAACGCGAATCTCTAATGGTGCGCGGCCAAAAAAATCAGCTGGACAACGTTTCGGCCCGCGGCTACTGCTACCTAATAAGTCGCCATGCATTCGCCGAATCCTCCCTCATGAGTGCAAGAATTATTTCGATAAAACCGGTGAAGGTTCCGCGAAGTCGCCGCGCACCCTTTTATCCTATTTTGCTTTTTTTCTTAGCTTAGTAGCCTACCTTGCGCCAGGGGTTCGCCATTTTCCATTCTATATCAACAATCATACCAAATTTTACGTCAACAAACACCTTTGGTATCACGTCACAGTAGATTTCCGTGAATAAAGTTGCAGGTTTTTTCTTGATGAATGTAGATAGAAAGTAATGCCTAAAAGAATACAAAATGCGAATGCTCACCTGTACTTTTCCAATTTTTATGATATTTTCCCTTACACTGAGAGCCGATGAGTTGCGCGCCGCACCATTTCGGGAAACAAAATGCGCGCCGCAAAGGAATGGGAAACAAAATGCGCGCGGAATAGAAATGGCGCGCAAAGTGTTTCCCGAAAAGGTGCGGAAAAGGTGCGGAAATGGTGCGGCGCGCAACTTGCGCCCCGCACCATTTCCGCACCTTTTCGGCAACGTTTTTGAAAGCCTCGGAGGATCGCCGTAAGTGCAGTTGTTGACTAATATTTTTCCGCAAGCACAGGTCTCACATGTGTTGTGTAGTCGAGTGGTCTAAGGCGCTGTTCAAGAAAGTATCTAACAAGAGTGTAGGGTTCGAATCCAACACGCTGCTTTCTTTTTGCAGTTGCTACTTTTCCCGCACCGTTTCCGCACCTTTTCGGCAACGGTTTGGGGGTGTTTCCCGCAACAGTTTGGGGGTGTTTCCCGCACCAAAACGGCAACCAGAGTCGGTGGAAAAACTTTTGCGGCGCGCATCAAATTCTTTTGCGGGAAACACCCCCAAACTGTTGCCGCGCGCAACTCTTGAGTTTCGTTGGAGTTTCTGAATTTTCATAATTAATTAATTTATTAAACACCTGTCCTATACAGAGGTGAAAATCTTAACTTTCCACACATTGTGAACATTTGTAACACAATTTGTGCTACTGCAATAAAATCTTTTTGATATTAGAGTGCACTTATTGCACTTATATGCTTATTGTTAGGCTGTTAGGCATAGGTTTACCTTCGTGCCAGGTGTAAGAACAAGCTGGGGCCTCAAGCACAGGAAAACGGAATAATTAGCGAAACCAAACCGTCGCTGGCCCGTCTCCAAATGGTTTTTCACCGAAGAAACCATTTTATTTGGTGACTGGTTAGTGATCATTTGGTGACCAGTTGATGACGGCTTTCGTTGGGACTTGATCACGACAACATCATCAAGTGGACACCAAATGGGCTGGTCCACGCAATATTTTTTCCCTCCGGCGGCTCGTGTAATATTACCCTAGTCTTTTATTGTTCTTGTTCTTATTACAATTAGCTTTCTGTTATTATGAAGCTCATCAACCATAAAAAAAACTATTAATTACCGATTTTCTTTAATTTTCAGAAAATATACTGGTTGTGGTGGTATGTATTTTGCTGGCATTTGATAATAATAATACAAGCGAATGCATTTGAAAGAGTCCGATACTCCAGCTCCCATGTTTTATAATTTAACGTTATTCAACGTGACGTTTGAGGTTTTTGTTGCAGTTTATGTGGATGTGGACGAGATTCGGGTGAGTGCTGCTGCTGGTTTTTGCGTACACTCGTGAGCCATTCTGCAATCTAGAGCGTAACTAACAGCATACAAATATTCAAACAATCAAACAAATAAGATCCTAACCTTATGTTATGTAGCAATATAAGAAGATTTTTCGGTTTGTAAGATTTTTTCAGCGTGGAGGCTGATTACTCGCGCGCCACACGAGCGCGGACATGTGTAACGTAATACCCCCAGGCCATGAGGCCACTGGGACCTTAAAGTTCTTAATTAAACGAAATAAATTTACCCAGTTTTAGAACCACCCTTACTACGTCCTTGTTCTTGCTATCGTGTCCCTAGAAACCATATTGGTCATTTTTCTAATATTGTCAAATTTCACCCGTATAATTATCATTTATCGGTCGTCTCATTTTCATCGGAATCTTCAAAGGCTTTTTATGTATTTTTCGTTAATATATATAATATCGGGCTTCTGCCGCATCCTACTAATTGGTTATGAATTCCAATTTATACGAATAACTAGTAGGTTTTATATCGTAAGGCTTATTTGGAAGGCTGAAGCTTTAGAAAACCATAGCAGCCTAATCATAATCCCTTGAAGCGCAAGCAACGAAACTCCGTGTCATAGCCTCGCAAAAAAAGTCGAAATACAGGTTGCGCCGCTCACCCACTCTAGAATGCGCGGCGTGGACACAACGCACATGGCGCTCAAGTGCCGCACACCCGCCCCTGTGAAGTCTCGCTTTGTGCGCGGCGATGGCGCGAATTTTTATCAGTGCGGTAGCCAAGTCGGTTCTGCATGCGTTTGCACGCCGTAATCTTACGGCTTGCACGCCCAGGTATTCTTGTAGCCGTTACCTACAACTGTGTTTAGATAAACTCCCCGGTGATTTACCATTGCTTATGTCGAGTTACTTTCGAATTATGGAAATGGTTTCCACTGGTGGCGTGGTACCAGCCACAGTTATTGAAAGGTAATAATTTTTTCCAGGTTAACTTTGTATTTTCGTGATTACTAAATACGTAAAGGTGAGAGTGTAAAGGCACAGGTCGCAGTGTTGTAAGGCGCCCACAGTCTCGAGCAACGCAGGCTCTTGGCTTAGGATCATACCTCATACCCAGCGCAGACCAAGCCTTCTCATTCATTCTCATTAGAGAACATTGGCCTCGTTTGTGTGGAGTCCAGTCTTTATCCAGCAATAAATGCAATTATCAACTAATTAGCAAAATAAATATATTATGGCTCTTTTAGATGGACCGCAACTTATTTCATAAAAGACTATGAACGTTCAAATAGAAGTTATGTTTCAACATCGCTTCTTTTCGCAATGTTTATCGGAGCTTTCCTTTTAACTTTGTTAAGCATTTTCTGTGAGTTTTGCGGTTTCATAGTCAGATAATTAGACTTACAAATCGGCTCGAAATGAATTGCCTAATTACCATTAGGCAATTAAGCTAGTTTTGCAGAAAGAGCAAAAAGTGGTAAGATTTCCATGAACAGTAAATTGCATGCTGATTTCCGTGTACGTCTGTGTCAGCTAGTGACATACAAGTCTGAGCAAAGCGAAACTTGGCTCCAGTGCCGCACCAGTTTTGTGTGGGGTGCCGCACCCCGCAAATCGTGCCGTACAGGTGCCAGGCAGGTGCCTGTATAACGAGGTTCTAGGTAATTATTGGTTAAATTATTTTAGTTTTGGCCTCGAATATAAAGTTGACGTTTTTCGTATTAGCCCCAACGTACGTTATACTCACCATTGTTGGTTACACGGTAGGCTTATTTTTTAGATATAAAAGTTTTAGCTTATGCGTTAAACAATACTCTAGGCTAGGTCTCCCTCCGTGAAGTGTGATACATCCCCAGAGGTTGTTTTTCAAAGGCAAACTTTTCATCATAATTTTGAAGTCATGCCTTTCTCAGCATAGTCTAATTTGTAGCGGTACTGAAAAATCTGCCCTGGGCCCTTGGGCCGTTTCTCGCTGTGGCCCCTTTTTTTACACACCCCTTCAAAAGAAATTTGTCCTCGTACAACATATTTTCAGTTTATGCATTGGCTTCTAGTAAAGAATGTAAAGTTCCAAAGAGCGATTACATCAACATTTGACTCGTCTAAATATGGATTGTCCACGCGATTTCAATTGGAGGAAAATATTCGGGTGCTCGAGGTAAATGATTATGTATACGGTAAGATAGTATAGAACATATACTATGGCATTCACGCACGCATTCCCGCGCCCCATGCGCTGATGGGCGGTGCGCGTGCGCTGCGAAACCCAAGCCCGAAAAGTTCCCAAGGCAAAAATAGGCGAAAGTGCGAAAGTGCAGTGCCAGATAAAAATGTGCGTGGCGACGTTCGCGAAAGAGATGTGCTCAGTGCACTCGCGAGGCAATATCTAGGATTCTAGAGAAGGCTTGGCGATGCGCGGGGCGTTTTTTCGCGTTCCGTCATGGTTTCGCGTTGTACGGGCCCTAGGGCCCTAGGTCCACCCTGGGGCCTAAGCTGTCCACTCTTTATATCTATCATTTACTTTAGCTCTCAACGCTCCTGATGAAGATCACTGCAATTGCCAACTTTGCAAATTGTTTTGTCGGCACATTTGCGTTTGCAATTCTCGAACGGAAAACTGTCGTGGCACAAGTTATGATGTGCGTATACGATTTTACCAGTGCAATGTGGGTTGCTTTTTTTGAAATTTTTTCTTCCATAGCCAAATTTCGAAACCAATAGCGATTTTAACGTTATAAGCTGAGTAACTCCTGGGTCTTGATCTTGAGTAAGTAAACACCGATTGATGATTGAAGTACAGATCGTACAGGAAGAGGCATACAACGTTGTTCAAACATTGTAATCTTGTAGTATGGACTCTTGTAGTTTGGACCCTTGTAGTTTGGACCCGTGTAATTTGGATCCTTGTTAGTGGAAACTGTTGTGAAGCACGTTCGTCTTGGGGTATCCTTTTGGTTGCGCATGTTTTCAATGTATGTATCAATAAACTATTTACGCACACTCTACATTGGGCCCCCTCCTCTATGGCTTGTTTTCAGGAATCTGTTGGTGCATCTGGTATTGGCTTATGCTTGAGCTTGGTGCTGGACCTGTGCTGTGCTTATTGCTAGGCCAAAGTTTTTTTCTAAAACCTACCAGTAATCTCTTTTCAGGTACTGGGTGGTCCATATCGTCTCTATCTTTCTGCTCGTCGAACCTTGGAAAGAGGATTTATTACTTATTATTCAAAGGATTTCCTGTCAATGTCATTCCTTTGCACAGAAACGGTCGGCTAACAAACAATTGTCAATTAACCACGCTGCAGATACGGACGCCTACTTTAAGATGTACAATTGGTGAATTCAGAATTTAGCTCTCTTACAAGAAACTACTGTTGGGTGGTCAGGCAAGCAAGAAAATCGATAGGCGGGGCTTAGTGGTTGATTATTGATTTTTTTATCCCATAGCAGATAGTAGTAAAGAAATATGTTCAATATATGAATGGGTGGACCTTGAGCATTAATTTATTTATTGATTTTGTTGGCTTTCTTGACCCCGTATACAGTAATAAACAATTTTCTTGCGCCCGACCGTGTAAAGCTATTCTTACCCTCGAATTCTGTACTTGTACTTGTATAAATAATAAATCTTGTTTTTTTTTTCTGTTCACTGGTCTTTTACATGGAATATCGATGGTCGGCTGCCAATTTAAAGAAAAACTATTCCTGTGCGTATGAGACAATATATTTCACCTGCCCCCCAAGTTCAACTGAAATTTTTGGTTTTAAGTTTAATTTACATCATTTCGTAAACCTTTGTACGCTTTCCATACTCATATTTGGCTTGGTTGAAGTTTCCAATATATAGTACGTATTATATAGCCTACACCTCTATATGTTCTACAATGTCACTCTGTTCAACAAAACCGTTGAGATTTTTATTGCGGTTTTCGTCGACGTGGAGATGATACGAGTGAATTTTTTATCCATTACAATATTAAATTGATAGGTTCACCTATAGTCGAATTGCACCTTTTTTACAATTGGTAGTATGACCTATGACGGTCAAAATGCGAAAATTGCAGTAAATTTTCTTTGTTCCCCGAGGTAGGAGAGCTTGCTCAAAAAGCTAAGCTACCTCGAATTTATAAAACAATTGGAGTACCGCATCCGTGGTAAGTGGGAAATAGCGTAGCAGGGCTGGAGACGCTAAAAGATACAGGGCCCTTTTATCAACCTCTGTCTATCACAACAATCTCTGCACCCCCAACCCTGTCGCGCTATTTCCCATTTAGCTAGGCTGCGGTACTCCAATTGTTTTATAAACTCGAGGTAACTTAGCTTTTTGAGCAAGCTCTCCTACCTCGGGGAGCAAAGGTAATTTTATGTAATTTTCGCATTGTGGAGATTTTCGGCCATACTATCAATAAAAAGCATTCAAAAAGGTGCAAATCCTGGTGAACCTATCCCTTTAAAACAATTAACTTTATAAAGATATACAAGGAAATCGGTTGAGCCTTGGTGAATGAATCCTATGTAAGCAAGTTTGCAGTTTGGTAATTATGCAATTATGCTCACAATCAGTAGTATGAATGGCAAGGGCCCATTTCTATTCGGCGCGCATTTTGTGCCCCATTTAGTTGCGGCGCGCATTTTGTGGCCGGAACTGGTGCGACGCGCAACTCATCGGCTCTCAGTGAACTCATCGGCTCTCAGTAGTATGGGTGTTAAAAACATATTATTTAGGAAACTAACTGGTTCCCCATGTTCGTAGCGCTCGCTATACTCGAATTACTCTTACTTCTCACTCAACTATTTATTGATTTCTATCGATTAAAAATTATTTATCGATCGGGTGTTTTCCACCAAAACCTACTAAGGATTCTAGCGCTTTTTACGTGCTTAACCATAGAAGCTGCTAGTAGCCGATTACTACTTATGGTATATCAATATCAGTTTTTAGATATCACAGGTAGGCATTGGTCAGATTTGTTGAATATATAGTTTTACTGGAAAAACCTTCATGCGTAAAGAATAATGATGGTATATTTATTGCGATAACATGTAATTTATAGAACAAGTTTGTTACTCAACAGTTATCGAACTTGTGTACATATATTATGAGCATGCGGAACACCGTGTTGAACGGTTTGACGGTTTGACCTGGAGAACAAACTTGACAGCGCTATGGACCTTTGGTAGTCAACCGGAATCGAACCCCTGACCTCTCGTGTCAGAGCCTGATAACCACTCGGCCATCCGGATTTTATAGTTTTCTACATTTGCAGGTGATACTCTATCAGATTTACCACTACTCTTGGCCAGCTACTTACGCATTATTGCAATGGCCGTTCACGGAGGATGCATACCGATAACACTCTTTGAGAGGTACTTTATTACTGTTTAAATCGAAATGCCGGCCGGTTTTTGAAAAGCAGAGCGGACAACTGGACTACCTCATGAGTCGAAGCGTGGGGGGAGGGAATGTTACACTATCTTAGATTCTGTGTAGTGACTCAATGGTTCGAATTCACCTTATTTTAATTGACAAAGCGAAATACGGGCAGCTTATTGAAACACATCGAGTACATCAGCATCCTTATGCAGCTTATGCAAAGAACATAAATTAAAGTTTAAAAAAATCAAGCTAAATTCGAGTGACTTAAGCATAAATAAGTAAGAATTCAGTTGTCCACGATGCGTTTCAAAAACCGACCGGTATTTCGCTTTAATAATGACTCTTGAATTGGCTAACTGAGTTTATGATTTAACTTTACTTCTTTAGAGTAGCAGCGACCTACTATATCGATGATTATGAAAAGTCGAAAAGATTATTTATATCGACAATTGCAATGGGAGCAATAATTTGTGGCGGAGTAGTTATGATTGCTATATGCGTTCATTGTAAGTTGCGAGCGAGGCGTGTGCGATTAGAAGCTGCGCGGTACTGGCTCAGTGTGTGTCACAGGGGCGCCAGGAGTTCGCGAAGGCGGGGATAAGTTTCCTCAGATAAAAGTTTCGAAAAAGATACCGAAAAATTTACCACAATGGATACGTTGAGTTGAAATTTGATTGATGCCCATTTACGGAAGAAGTGTGCGCGTCCCAGGTACAAATAGTTTATTATATACCTGGGTATTACCGGGCACCAGCACCCCTGTATACATATCTGTTACATATTTTTTCTTTATTATACTGTTGCAGTGTTGGCCGTCAATATAACAATCACTTTCCTTGTTTTGGCACCGCTATACGCTGCCCTGGTTGTGAGCAGTTACCTGGTAGGTGTCAACGAACATAAAACTACATATTTGGTCCCTAGTTAGTACCTTAGCGTTGTGAAGCGCAGGGTCTTAGGGTTCCCTTTGGTTGACGTTCTTTATTTGTATTGATTGTTAACCAATAAACCGTTATTATTATCGAAATTGGCGCAAAAATATTTTGACCCAATTGCTTCGCAGTTTGTCTAGTTCTTTACACCCTATTAGGACACCTAAGCACATTTGAAGAACCATAATTTTGGTTGCACAAGATTTATTGGTCATATTTCTGGTAAAACTTTTATGAGCTTCCACGCGTAGAATCAGTATATTATTTTCGCCTCCCTCCAAGAAGTAATATAAAACAAAACACATTACTATACTTCAGTTGATGCGTGTATTGCTTGCAATCAATTTAAAGTTTCACTACGCACTGACTTCAAACTATGACGCCTCAAATTATGGCCTATCTAAGCGGTTTCAGTTGGAGGAGAATATTAACGCATTGAAGGTAAGTAGGAAAAGTATCACGCAAATTAGAAGTTTTCCAGTTACTGGTGGTAGAAGTACAGTTATAGTAGAAGTACTTACGCGATACATTTTATTTTCGTAATATATGCTATGTAAGTACTAGTGAGCCCATACCAGCTGAATTTTATAGCATCCGCTTAGTGAAACGTACCATAGACAACTGATTTTTTATGTATTATCAACTTAAATAGTGTCCCATTTTAAAGCGGTATGGCAGTCGGTTTTTTAAAACGGATTTTGAATAACTGCATTCCCATGCGTCGAGCTCATTTAGCATAGATAGTTTCTGGCGCAGTTGTTCATTATACGTTTCAAAAACGGGAACAGACTGCAAGAAGAGCGGCAAGAAAAATACTACATGGGAATACAGTTGTACAGCGTACGTTTCACAAACCACACATAATGCCGATTCAATATGAATCTTCAGTTTTTGTTTTAGTTCTCGCTCTTTCAGATGACCACAAAGTTGCTGAAGCTGAACGCTATAGGGAATAGTTTCACCGTGGCCATAGGGACGCTAGCGTTTGCGATTTTGGACAGCCGCACTATTCTGGCACAAGCCATGATGTGCGCGTTCGATCTCGCCTCTGTGACGTGAGTTTACTTTTGTTAAAGCGGAATGACACGTGGTATCCGAAACGTCAGCTGAACAAAGCATTGAAGTTGTCCACATCCAGTGAGCGTCTCACGCAGTTCATCATAATTCACATACAGCACATACATACACAAACACACACACACACACATTCACACATATGCACAAACACACACACACACACACACACACATGCACTCACACAACAAGTTTTTTGTGTATTTCAGGTACTGTTTGGCACAAAGTGTGGCAATCTTACTTCTCGTTGAACAGTGGAAACAAGAGTTTATATGTGGACTTCGCAAGATATTTTTTTGTTTTTCTAAAAAGGATCGATCCAAGATTGTGCCAACGCACGTCAATACGAATCATGCCGCCGATACGGACACTTATTTTAGCATGTACAATTGGTAGCATTTATTCGGTTGTTAAAGTTCTTATTTTAAAGTGATATGGCACGTGGTTTGTTGTCAAAGTGTACCGCCGGAAATTTGTATAATGGCACACAGTTGCACAATGATGTAACCGCTCACCACGTGTCATAACTCTTCAATAATATATGTTTATTTGTGGTGATGAATTATATACCATTCAATAAATATAAAGTGCTTCACTTTCCTACTCTGCCATGGCATATTTACACCTTTTTTTTTCTAAAATTGTTTTTCAGAAATTTTGAGAACCATGGAAAGGAAGAATTAATAGCGTTTCGCTTTATAGAAAGGTTATAAGAAAAAACCTATTTCTGCGTACGAAAGTACCCCAATGCGTGGAAATGAAACTGAAGTCATCAGTTGTCCTCTGTATATGCAATTTATTGTAATTACATTGTAATTACAGTAGCATGGTTTATCATCGGGGACTAATTGAGCGTACCGTACAGGTGCCCCCTATCTTTCTCACAAATAATTGGTAATTGTGCATTTTGTGCACTACAAATCAGAGCATTATTATTTTCTGGATTACATCGGCTGTTGTCTGCTATTTACCTGCGTTTTAGTATACACTCGTGGTCCAGTCGCGGGCGGGGCCCGCGCCAGGAGTGCGCCACCCACTACAGGTGAGCCTAGTACGCGCGGCACACCGACAGAGTTTTCTCGTAACGAATTTCCCGGAATTGGGGTCATATAAGGGTGAGGGGTCCAAATTGCATGTTCTAAAGTTCAAAACACCTGCTATTGCTTAAAACCTCACATTCTTCACATTATGTTTTACACCTGCTCTAGAAATAATTATAATTAATTTGTCCAAAAAAATTCAGTCACAGTTGTAGAGGTTTCTTCGTACGTAGACTAGAACGATTTTTTGCTAAGTTGTCTCGGATTGTTAAAGCGGTGTAACAACCGGTTTTTTATATTTGTGTGAACCATATTTGTATGTAAATACGTATTAGACTAAAAAACACTAGTATGCGCAGTGAATTGCATACACAAAAAGGGAATTCAACGCCAATTCCAACATATGATTCAAAAACCGGTTGTTATACCACTTTAAATATTATGTAGAAGTTTCGGTAGGCTGGGTAAACATAATGATCAAAATAAGTCTATACACAGTACAGTAGTGTGTTGAGATTGTGTTCCATTTATTATCTTGTATTTTTCAGACATATATAATGTTTTACACGATACGATTGTGGGATAAAACATTTGATATAATCCTCACTTTATTCGTCGATAATGACATTATTCAGGTAACTTTTATTCATTAATATTTATTGGTAATTTATTGGTGAGCATACCGTAAACTGAGAAATTCCGAGTATTTTTAAGCGACATGGCACCTAGTTCTGAAAGTTACTGCACTCCAATGTATTGTATGCAAATCATTTGCCATATTCTGCAGAGGGCCTTAGTTGTCGAGCACATTTCATCATCTGCGTGCTGTACGCTTCAAAATTTTAAAAGACGGGCAAACTGTGTCCCTTGTTTAGGCCAATTTCCTGGACTACTATCACTTGATAGTCGGAGCTGTTTGTTTGGAACTTTTACTGATTTTTCTACAATTAATAATTGACTGCACTCGTGTTATAATAATTTATCGATCAGCCTATTTCCATAACAACTTGCAAAGAATTTACTTGTTTTTTTCAATTATACCGGTAACTTCAAGCCTGTCACGTCTTGTCGTAATTGCTTATCAATTTCAATTTATAAAGCTTACAGGTGGGATAATTAGCCTTGTAATTAATACCGAACAAAGGAAAACATAAAATCACAGATGTCACGATAAACCGTCGGTAGTCGGTCACCAAATGGTTTCCGCAACATGAACAACTTGGGATTATCCACTGAAATGTGTGCAGAAAAAGTTATACGCATAAATATATTATTACAGAAGAACTTGTTCCTGATTTGCCATTACTCTTGGCAAGCTACATTCGTTGTATGTCAGTTGGGTCGTATTGCTCATTTGTCCCGGTTACAGTATATGAAAGGTAATGTTTACCTTCAAAGCGGTATTTTCGTGGTTTATTCGGCGCTTGGCGTCATTGGCTACTTCATAGTAGAAAATTGGCCTCCAGAAAGTTTAAAGCGAATTAGCGGACGGTCTCAACAAAAAAATACGAAAAGAGGAGGAGTTTTCAAAAAGTGTATTTTTGAACTTTTACTAGCCAAATTCAAAATATTTTGCCAACATTTCGTCACTTGGATGCTTCGGAGTGTGTGATCATTTGAAAAGGCCATCCCTCGATTTTTCCGGGGCCGTGCTAGTATTAAAATCGGCAAATCGCCGGAAGCGAATTTTCCCATACAAAATCGCAAAAAATGGTTGTTTGAGAACATTTTTATGCAAGACGCACTTATTTGTTTGTGTTTTTATGTTTATTTTCGTTAATAACTTTTTTCAAACTATTTTTGGTGGAAAAACCCCAAACCGGGTGGTATTTCGCTTTAAAGGGTCAGGCCCATTTCAAATGACCCCTATTTTTGATGATTCCATCTGATTCTTTATGTCAAATATAGTAGGATACGAAACTTTTCTAATTTTCAAGCGCAAAATTCACGCAATATTCAGCAATTTACCATTGCCAGTCATACCCAACTATTTATCGCAGTTGTCACGCCCCTTCGCGCTAATTGGGCAATATGCCCTATTGGGCGTGGCAATTGCGATATTGGCCAATTAGCGCGAAGGGGCGTGACAACTGCGATAAATAGTTGGGTATGACTGGCAATGGTAAATTGCTGAATACTGAGTGAATTTTGCGCTTGAAAATTAGAAAAGTATCGTATCCTACTATATTTGACATAAAGAATCAGATGGAATCATCAAAAATAGGGGTCATGTGAAATGGGCCTGACCCTTTAAAGGCCAGTAAGTCCGGCCACAGAAATGAACCGGGCCCCTGTGCACCGTTTCTGCGGATTCAGTTGATAAAAACCAGTACTATTTATTGTACGCCTTTAAAACTAATTTAGACTTATTGCCACTTACTTTATAAAGGACTATGAGAGAAAAAAGCGCTCATATATCTCAATTGGTCTATTATGCGGCCATATGATGGCTAACTCCGTCGGCACAGCAATCAGCCTTCACGGTAAGAACCCTTTGTTCTCGGTGTTTCATCTTGTAATTGGCTCATGCCTGTTTTGTGACCAGTTGGTGACCAGGTTTTCGATGAAACTGGTCACCACATGGCCACGAAGAGGTCACCAAATGGGCTGGCCCACGAAAAAAACCAGCGGACCGTCTCCATCCATTTATCATGTAGTTCTGCTCAAGAACGGGATAGCGGCCTCCGCTAGTGTACAGAATATTTTTCCTTTTTTTTATTTATTTATGTATATTTTAGTCCTTGCATTGTATTTAAAAGCATCTTTGATGGTCATAATACCGGTGTTTCTCGCGATGACTTTGGGGTGTTATCTGGTAAGTTTTAATTTATTTTTGCTGTTACATCTGCTTTACTGTGTATCTAAACAGAAATAAGTTAATAGAAGAAATCGATTATAGTTTCCATTAAAGGGAAGTGCCGGCCGTTTTTGGAACGCATAGCGGACAACTGGATTCTTACGTATTTATTCTAATTTGCTCGATTTTTTTATTCTAATTTGTCAAATTTGTGTTCATTTGCATATGCTGCACTGCATAGCCTAAGAATGCTGATGCACTCGATGCGTTTCAAATACAGAAAGGTATTTCGCTTTAAATTTATTGTTAGAGTAGATTGAGCTCGTCAGTGTTCGTTTTTTAGGTAATGAAGCGTCTTCTTATAATCAATGAACGGTTTAATAATGCTATAACTTCAACGTTTGACACATCAAGATACGGACTCAGCACCAGGTTTCAGTTGGAGGAAAATTTGCGCGCGCTCAAGGTAGGTTCGGTTTGGGAACGATTATTTTAAAGCGGTAAAACATCAGGTTTCTAAAACCTATGCTGGCCACAAGTGCGTTTACTTCTAAATACCTGTCCCCAGAGGGGTGCAGAACCAGCAGAACACTGCGTGTGGAAATGTAAAGTGTGTGTTGTTCAGCTTTACTTTTCAAAACCGCGTGTCATACCGCTTTACTATATTGATTTGGATATTTACTTCAGGTCTCGATGTCAATGATCAAGGTGTCCACAATAGCAAACTGTTTCTGGGCTTTCTTAGTACTGGCAACTTTTGTGATTCCTGACAGAGAAACGCTATGGGGACAGTTGATGTTGTGCGCGTTTGATCTTGCTTTTGTTATGTGAGTATTTTCTCATCTCTTTGTTTATTTTCTTTTTATTGTTAAACGCTAAGGAAGTGTGAACCACAAGTACGCCACACGTGTGCTGACTAATATTTACACATTCGGATTCGTGTCTACCCGGCGCTGTGAGCGGCAACAGCGCGAAACATTGCCTACGCAATTGTAAGCAAGGACATTATTGCTCTATTTAAGCTATAGGTTATGGATCTGGTTTGGAGCGTGCGTATTAGGTGCGCCAAAAATGTGCCAACTAATATTTGTCCGCATTTTGCGTCAACTTGGTCAACACTTTTTACGCGGCGACTACGTCTTTTTTCCATCGACACGCCTACACCAAAATTGCACAATGTAATTGCTTAATTGCTCTGTTTCAGATACTGGTTAATTCACAGCATATCAATGCTCTACTTGGTCGATCGATGGAGAGAGGATTTTCTATTTATCGTTCGCAAAATATTTGGTGGAAAATCAGAGCACCACAGAAATTCCAAAAAGTCGATAACTGTGAATCACGCCGCCGACACAGACACCTATTTTCAAATGTATAAGTGGTAACTGTGAGGAGAATATAATATCACAGATATTCGGGCTTACAAGTTTTGCTTTGGCAAAAATTGATGAACTAGATACGCCTTCACACATTCAAACACAAAAATTACGATATAAATAAATATTCTGTCACGTTTTTGTCTTTAATAAAGCACGCTATTTCGCACTTGTAACGCTGTTTGGCGTACCGTTTAACTACGGATGCGGTGCGCCAGTTGTTTATAAATGTGAGGTACCTTATAAATGTGAGGTACCTTAGCTTCTGAGCATTGTTAAGTCTGGACGATGTATTATCAAGCTCGGGTTAGTAACTATGACTCTCTTAAAGGGATGGGTTCACCTCGAATTGCACCTTTTTTTATAATTTATGTTGATAGTATGACCTATGACGGTCAAAATGCGAAAATTGCAGTAAATTTCCTTTGCTCCCCGTAGTAGGAGACCTTGCTCAAAAAAAGCTAAACTACCTCGAATCTATAAAACAATTGGAGTACTGCAGCCATGGTATGTGGGAAATAGCGCAGCCGGGCTGGAGAGTTAGAAAATACAGGGCCCTTTTATCATCCTCTCTCTATCACAACAATATCTGCACCTCCAGTCCTCCTGCGCTATTTCCCACATACCATGGCTGCGGTACCCCAATTGTTTTATAGATTCGAGGTAGTTTAGCTTTTTTTGAGCAAGCTCTCCTACTACGGGGAGCAAAGGAAATTTACTGCAATTTTCGCATTTTGACCGTCATAGGTCATACTATAAACATAAATTATAAAAAAGGTGCAATTCGAGGTGAACCTATCCCGTTAAGGTACGCATCGTCATTTAATTGGTGACGTGCATGCTACTGCCTCGAGGAGCAAAGACAATCTACTTTAATTTTCGTATTGTGAGCAGCATAGGCACTATCATATACAATATTCAGATTTTTAGGTGCAATTCCTAGTGACCCTATCCCTTTAACCAATCTTGAAATCCAAAATTCCTGCATTCATGTAACAATTTGGAGTGAACTACTTTGTCGAATGCCTTACAAAAGTTGAAGTAAATTGAATCAATAGATTTTTGATTCCCAAGTGATAATTGCCAGTCTGATATTAATTGCAAAAGCTGCGCGGTGCAGCCTTAACTGGTCTATAATTTGCAGTAGTATTTCTCAAACATAGGCTTCAAAAACCAGCCGAATATCCTTTAAACGACATTTTTACTAAGATATTTCAGGCATCACGAACAAAATAGAATCTCATAAGTTCATGAGAAGAAAATACCACCTGTCTGACCTGTCATAATCATTTAAAAAGATTACTTATTCCCAGTATACCCTCGGTGTATCTTACGTCGTTATTGATAACAAAATATAATGTTTTTGCTATTATATAAATTGTTACTATGTTGACGTTGACCCTTATGCGTAAGTATATGTATTATGTGAAAAACGGTAATTTTAGTTAGCATTGTTCTCATTCTTTATCTTTTCTGAAGTGAATAAAAAAAATTATGCTTCCCGAATTTAGCGATTTTAAATGTTCTACAATATCACTGTTTTCGATACAACGGTGGAATTATTCGTTGCCATATTGGTGGATATGGATATAGTCAAGGTGAAAGTTCAGGGTCATTGCAAAACATGAAATTATTCCATTTAAAGCGGTAGTGACGTGGTTCGTGAGAAGTATATTGGACAACTGAACGTAGCATCTATGGAGCTCATCCGTGTTCCATAGGTGTTACCATTGTACGCGCACATGCGAATCCGCGTCCGCGGGAAATGATTGCAAATTTGCATTGAAAAACTCGAGACAGTGAGAAACAAGCCCCGCTCTCTTCTCTGCGTCTCCTTCTTTCCTATGTCAAAAAGCCATCTCCTTCCCGCGGACGCGGGAAATGACGCGGGAAATGTAGAGATTAGCATGTCCGCGATGCGCGCCTGAGAACGTAGTAGTCATAAGCTTTCCCTCACCTCAAAATATGTGTTTCCCTCAAGTTCCCCTCAAGATTAGCGTACACGAGCTAGGGTCTACGTTTCAGTCACTAATTCAAATTAAGTCTAAAATCACAATAAACAGCTATTTGTCGACTTCATTGGCATATTAGAGAGGTATTACAGCCGCTCATTAAAACGTACGTTAGAAGCTGGATCCCTCGTAATGCAAGGAAATAACTGCGCGATAATGGCGATTTTCATTCTAAGTGTATTCATTTGCATACAACGTGCGGGAATGTCAAACCTACGTTTCAGAAATCGGCTGTTATATCGCTTTACTAAATTAGCACATTTGAGGTCAAACATCGTGGGTTCTTAATCGGTGTTGCTTCCATCGAGATCATATTGATTGTTCTACAAATATTTATTGATTCAATTCGGGTTACGGTAATTTACCGTTCACATTGTTTCCATCAAAATCTTCAACGAATTTTCTTGGTTTTCTCGCTAATTGCTGTCCAAGCGGGCATATCTCGTCTTGTGCTAATGACATATCAATTTAATGTTATGACAATTGCAAGTAGGTTTTCAGGCAATTATAAGCATTCTGTCATAGAAAACCTGGTCGGTAATCGGTCGCCAAATGGTTTAGCGCGCGTTCGGGATTGACCGACAAGAAAGAAAAGAAATGTTCTGACTGTCTGGTATCTCCCACACGTTCAGCATATTTCTGTTTTAAAACATTTCCTTTCGTCCATACCGCACGACGTTTTTTATTCCTTTTCTTTCTTTTCGCAATCCCGGACGCCGGGCCTTACACTAAACAAAAACCGGATACCGAAAATTTAGCAACAACCAATTGTTCCTAATACCCTTCCCTTATAATTACACCTTACCGTTAAGATAATTCCATTGACGATATGCCGCTAATTATTGCCAATTATCATCGATGTTTTGTTGTGGTCTCTTATTCGGTTTGTGTGTCCGTCACAGCGTTGGAAAGGTTTTATTTTTTCTTTAAAGCGAAATGCTAGCCCCTTTGGAAAATTTGCATATGATAAGCAAATCCTATATATCCTATGCTAATTTTGCGCGATCGTCCACGGCAATCGCGCAAAATTAGCATAGGATACATAGGATTTGCTTATCATATGCAAATTTTCCAAAGGAGCTGGCAGTTCGCTTTAAATGAGGAGGCTCACGAGATCTAAGTGTACCATTTCTTTATTCTTATCGATAGATGACGGCATTTGCTTCCAATAAACATGCCTTACGAAGCAAAAACTTTTAATTAGAAGGAATAAATCAGTATAATGCTCAGGATTTTATCTAAATTCTTGACCGTAGCCTTTGTGTCCCGAGGGTATCTGGCTCTTATTGTATGTGTCTCGCGGGTATCTAGCTATAGTTGCACCCTTATTTTCTTATTTTGGGTCTCCCAGATACCCTCGGGACACACACAATTACAAGGCTACGGTCAAGAATTTAGATAAAATTTTGTGCATTATTCTGATTTATTCCTTCTAATTAAAAGCTTTTGCTTCGTAAGGCATCTTTCTTGGAAGTAAATGCTGTCATCTATCGATAAGAAGGAATAAATCGTACACTTAGATCTCGTGCGCCTCCTCCTTTAAAGCGGTATTGCAGGTGGTTGGTGAAACGCATGTCGAACAATATTTCCATTTATTATTTTCAAATGAAAATTAATGCATAATTCTAGATTCTTGGTGGTGCATTGATGTTAAATTTTCTGATAAAATCATCGAGTATAACTTTTTTTTAATTGTAGGTTGTGCGCCACTTGCCTTGTAAAAGACTACGAAAGAGTACCCCGGCTAAATATTTCAACGTTTCTCATAATCGCTCTTATATTTTGTTCGCTTTTTGGCACTGGACTAGGAATTTGCTGTGGGTTAATGCTTTTTAATTATGTTTCTACGCTCTAAGTAAACAGATCATTGGTCAAAACACCGCGACTCAGCACCTCTTAAATAAATAAGCGCGGCGAAAGCATGGCGTACGTATGGCGCTACGGGTACCTGGGCTGGTGTATGAGCTACGGGGTACATGGGCTGGAACAACCACCTTTCAAGCGCCATAGCTAACTTGTGTTCGCCGCCCCGCACCGGCGTACCCCATTAGCGGGCGGCAGCCGTCCCCGGACCGGACTACCCCACCAGCGGGCGGCGTCCGTTTCGCCTCCAGCAATCGATATCGATATTGCCAGTTCCAGTCACACAGAAGCCGACGCCAAATACTCGATTACCCTGCTTTCCCACTTCAGTTAATTTCAGTACTGGGTGCCGATATGCAAATGTTTGTTTTTGTGTTGATTCCGCCTATGATTGCTCTGAGTGCGGGAAGCTACGTGGTGTGTTGAATCTTCTTGTTATATAAAAGAGTAACTGTAGTGTGAGTTAGGCAGTTAGGACTCACGTTACGCTCAGGTCAAGCCAGCGCAGAGTCAGCCATGCGGAAGTTCAATTAGAATAAATTGTTCCGCTTCGGAAATTAAAGGTGCCGCAGCTCAAATTAGAGTGCCGCAGCTCAAATTGGAATAATCTCATGTAAAAGAAGAACGATCATGTTTTCATCCGTACAGATCTTCATCTACGTTACAGACGTTTCATAAGTATGGAAAGACGCCTCAGGCGGCGTAGCCGTCTGTTACTTTATAAAGTGTAACTTTAAGCTAATAAATCCCGCGCTTTTTCCGAAAAACTTCGCATTTTCGAGTTTTTTTTTTTTTTTTTTCATTTTCGAGTTTCCCGAGTATTCTTCGACAAGATTCTCGGGCCGACCTCGGAAAATATGCGTGCCGAGCTCGGGAGCAGTCTGTTTGTACGTTTCCGAGCTTTTCCCATGGATTTTCCGAGCTTTTTCCGACACATTTTCGTATTTCGAGCTCGAGCTGACTAAAAAGTAGTTGTCAAAAACTTTTCTGTAGCTATTTGATCTAAAGAGTCTCCGAATGTGTGACTAATGAACCATTACTTTAATAATATTATACTAATATAATGCTTTAGTTGATGCACTTTCTTCTAATATTCAATAGGCGTTTTCACATAACTTTCCTGAAAGCCAGTGTTACGGTCGAGTACAAACTGTCGACTAGATTTCAACTGGAGGAAAATATCCGAGCGTTGAAGGTAAGCGTAAGCTTTTGGTAGTTTAAAGGGATAGGCTCACCTCGAAGTGCACCTTTAATTTCTATTGATAGTATGACCTAGGACGGTCAAAATGCGAAAATTGCAGTAAATTTCCTTTGCTCCTCGAGCCAGGAGCAAGCTCAAAAGCTAAGCGACCTCGCTTTATAAAACAACTGGCATATCGTAGCCGCAGTCAAACGGTACGCCAACGCCAAACTGTGTTACCAGTGCGAAATAGCGTGATAGGGCTAGAGGTGTAGAGGTGCAGAGATAGGGCTACGGCACGCCAGTTTTTTTTATAAAGCGAGGTCGCTTAGCTTTAGAGCTTGCTCCTGGCTCGAGGAGCAAAGGAATTTACTGCAATTTTCGCATTTTGACCGTCATAGGTCATAGGTCATACTATCAATAGAAATTATAAAAAAGTTGCAATTTGAGCTGAACCTATCCCTTTAATAAAATTCTCGATGTTATTTGTTCTATATAGCAGGTCAGTATAGACACTCGGTACCTAGCCACCGGAGATTGGACATTGTTAAAGTTAATTAGTGATTAAAGCGAAATACCGGCCGGTTTTTGAAACACATCGCGTAGGCCAGCATTCTTATGTAACATATGCAAATCAACATAAATTATTATTTAAAAAAATGGAGCTAAATTCGAGCAAATTAGCATAAATACATAAGTTTCAAAAACTGGCCGGTATTTCGCTTTAACGAGAGTGTCGACTGAAATGGATATGGATATGATCATCCGCTGGGATCGGAAAGACTCCATTTGGCTACGGCTTTTTTTCACGGACCAAACCATTTGTGGTTCACCTGACGCCTTGTCGTGATCACGTTTTCTTGAAACCCGTCGCCAATTGGTCACCATATGGTCCCCAAATAAACACTGACCAACTGTTTATTTTTTGTGAATACCATTTGTTGACCGGCTAAGCAGTCGCCTTACTGTGCTGAACGGTTTCCGCGCGTTAGGCGAAATAGGTTCACATAAAAAGATGGCTTTTCTTCAATTATTGATTGACCTTCCCCTTACTCAGCTCTCCACGTCAATAATGAAAGTGAACGTTATGGCAACCTGTATTGATGGGTCAATAGCAGTGGTTGGGCTAGGAATTTTGGATGGACAAACGCCTCTGGCCCAAGCTATCAGAAGCCTATTCGACCTGGGCGCAGCTATGTGAGTTGTAGAAGTCCATATTATTACGCTAAAATACATACGAACAGTAAACCAAAGTAATGAAGAGAAAGAGCACACCGCTCACATGTTGGTCATAACAAGAAGACCGGAAGCCGTATTCACCAACACACCCTCCCTATGCTAACGAGCGCTCTGAATCACATCTGCTCTCGCACTCTCTACACTCTTTGGCTCCGAGGGCTCCCTGTGTGTTGGTGAATACGGCCTCAGATACCTAACATAAGTGCGCATTTCTTGCATTAGCCCAATTGTACGTGAGCCTTGCTAGATAGTTTTCAATTTTGGTGAGTTATGATCTCGACACTTCCTAAGATCATGTGGTATTGTATGTATATTAATAAGATTGTTACAGATACTTCTTGGCCCAAAGCCTCACAATGCTCATGTTAGTGGAGCGTTGGAGAGCTGATTTTATTCAAATTCTTCGTAAATTACTACGAAGAGAAAGAAAGATACACCCGTGCTTTACGCCAGCTCCAGTAGATCATGCGGCCGACGCGGATGCTTACTTTAGAATGTATAATTGGTAGTCAATGTTGTAATAAATAAATATTTTTTACGTATAGGTTAGACCACATATGCTAGGGTGTTGCTCAAGGTACATGAGCGCACATGTGGCTCACCTGCCGCGCCTCCACCAAAAGGTGCGCCGCTAGTGCGCCTGCTGAAGTTGAACACTTGTGGCGCACCTCCCGCACACCCTAGAGGAGGTGCGCCGCGACGATGTGGCGGACCCTCTTTTCGTATGAAAGTACGCCGACACAATGGTAATTAAGTATTTGAGAATCACCACAACATGTGTTATTGCGGACAAAAGGCCGTTTTGCCGGAAATCTTTGTAACGATCCATGCATATACTGAATACAGCTGGTTGGATATATGTTGCTCATCCATGTAGTCTAAGACATTTGCAGTCACTGATTATTTCGCGAGCCAGTCAAGACAGAGTTTTTGGTGGTGTTTCTGTACATTTTGAAGGAGAACAATAAATTATTTACATAGTTTATTTCGAATACATAAAATGAGAACATTTGATTCATTGTACAGTACACCAGCGTGTTGTGGTTTAGAATGGGGATTCGGGTCTGGACGCGATCCATTTCTTGAGTGCGGGCGTGGAGCGGACCTTGTCCTTGTGGGCGAGTACCTGGTAATTGTTACAATTAGCATAATTAGTGGCTGCGGCCTGCTGCTATGAAATTGGGAGCAGGAGCCATTAGCATAGCTACAAACTACAATGCTAGGGACAAGAACCAAGGATTTATGCAGGATTTGGTGAATGTATTGGAATACAATTATGTAAGACACAACTTAAATAAGTGGGAACGAGAATGTGTATCTGAGCTACAAACTACAAAACATTTAGTAAAACTACAAACTACAAAGTGTTACCTCGGGGAAACCATCGGCAAAGTCCTTGACGAAAGTCTGGAAGGTGGCGATATGCTCGGCGATGAGCAGATCCACCCACGAGAGCTTGTCACCGATCTAGGAAGGGTTAGAGATTAGAATACTAAAGTCTTTAAAGCCATTAAAGCCTTTAAGCCTATATCGAATTTCCATAATACGCTAGGCTGGCAAGATTCATGTTGACAGCCTCAGCCACACGTTATTAGTTGACAGCAATGAATGAGCCGGCACTTAGAAATTAGAATACAATGGTGAAGAATGCGCATCCATTGAAGGCTTTATAGTTAATTCCTTTAAATTTCACTAACCAGGTATCCGGACTTGTTCTCCTTCAAGTAGCGGGTGACGAATCCCAAGAACTTGTCTCTGCCGGGGATGACGACGTCCTTGTAGAGTTGGTCCTATAATTAGTGAAGATAATTACACCCAAAGAACTAATTGCCGATTGATAATTAGGCAGAAATTCGGAGCAAGAACACTACTGCCACGTGTGCTGGAGAGCGGCGACGCGCTCGCGAACAGAAGCTTGCGACGGGTACAAAGGACAAACAAAGTTCGCGGCGCACTCTGTGAGACGAGGCCGCCATGCATTTTATGCTTTTCTTATAGTTGTCATGGAGAAAGAGGTTGATCTTACGAATCTAGGCTACACCTCTAGGAAGGCTAAGCAAACGGATATCTCTATAATGACGTTCTATTGAGCGTGACCACCTCGTAAACGCGAAAAAAAGTGTGCGGCGACAGGTTGGCGCTGAGGGCTACCGGTTATGCCTACCTTGTCTCCCTGTCCGAATCCGGCAATAACTATGAAGTAAGGTCTCAATTCAGTTGTATAATCCGAGAATTGGTCGGCCAGCGCGTCGATCTGTGCAGATTCCCAGTCGCATTTGCCAGCGAAACCTGGAAATATAAGGTTACTGTAGGCTTAGGCCTAGGTTTAGGCTTAGGCTTAGGCTTACCATTTCCGTTGTATTGCACTGAACCTTTGCGCCTTACTTGCAAAAGTATGGGTTACTGTAGGTAAATATTTTCTTCTTTGTTTTGTTTTATTGTAGAGCACTTTTATACTGTGGAAGTATGACTTGTGAGTTACTGTAGGCATAACTTGAGTAATTTGTAGAAGTATTGAAGAACATTGCATTGGGAATATTATCATATATGTAGTCGGTGAAACGTATTGTAGATGCTTCCTTGAACGAGCCGTGCTAGCTCATTGCTCAACCGCGCAGCTGCCAAAAGTCTTGCTGTGTGCGCGTTGCTGCGCTGCGCAGTAACTATAAACGTACGTGGGGTTATTGCGCGGATCGCTCACAACTACGCGCGCGTTCACATCCAATTTGAGCGGCTAGCAGGCGCGCGTCTGCGTGTCCAAGAACGTAGTGCCATAAGCTCAAGTGACCATGACACGACGATTTACTATTTTTTTTACTATGTCTACTGCAACTTACCGAATTTCTTGGCCAAGTATCTGGAGATGGCGTTAGACTGGGCGAGCTGCTTGCCATCGACCTCGAGCACGGGCATCTGTCCGAAGGGAGTCTCTGGAAATAATTTTGGACTATGTTTTTTTAAAGACTATATTTTTTTACATTTGTCGTTTTTCCTGTCGTCCTGTGTTTGCTCCTCAAAGCGTACTTAAATTCAAAAAGAATAAGAGTAAAACGCAAACGATTGTGATAGGCTTAAATTAACATTGTACTAGAATGGCCCGGCAATTTTACAGACCGGATGTTATACCGCTTTAAAAACTAATAAAACTCACTGGACTTGTATTCGGGCCAAGCTTCACGGTCAATGCGGTTGTCTTCATACTCTTGGCCGGCCAGAGCGAAGAGCTGACGGGCATTTTCGGCTGAAGATAACAATTATTCATTCCTTGTTATCTAGTCTTTAAGTTGTGTGCCTAATCTTGTCCAGGTAACTCGAGCGCCAGAGGTGCGCCACATGAGCACGAACGATTTTTTGTTGTTCTCCTGGCACACAACTGGCACTTTGTGCAGGTTGTGCCGCGAACTCTGGACTGGGCCACGCCTTTTTTGTGACTGCTCACTATATAGGGTTTCAGGAACTAAGCCAATTACCTGGTTAGAGATTGAATA
Source organism: Pelodera strongyloides (assembly GCA_036852015.1). NCBI lineage: Eukaryota > Metazoa > Nematoda > Chromadorea > Rhabditida > Rhabditidae > Pelodera > Pelodera strongyloides. Next base: position 271,743 of record JAANDG010000109.1, on the reverse strand, counting down.
ATACAATTACAAATTGTGCATAAACTACAAAGGAATGCAACCCACTATTTTAAGTTCTATTTCAGTACCCTACCCGTTCGGAATTTTTTTTGGCAATCTTTGATCACTTCAAATGGAAAGAAATGAAATGTCGAATTTTGTTTGTTGATGACAAACAAAAATCGGGCACGGAAAACTGACAAAATGAACCCTTCTTTCGGAACTTTTTAACTTTTCAAGCGATTTCAAGCGACTTTTTTCGGAAAGAGATTTATTCGTTTTGGATATGTGGCAAAACATGGGGTGCATACCGCATACGGTATTCAAAGGTACGATAAATACAAAAAATGTATAGTATAAACTATAAACTATAAGCTCACCCTTGCCGCGAAGTCCAAAGTAGGTAAGCTTATAGGCGGGCATGTTGAATAAAAGTTATGGAGTTTTTGAGATCTATAAAAATATTTAAGTAAGGGAAGAACCAATAAAACTATACATGAAATCGGCCGATAGGAATAATTGTATTCATATAATAAAACTTTATAAAAAGATCACCATAAAAGGGTTGTGGCCACTCAGAGGACAAGATTCAAGGTCAAGGTATAAGGTAGGTCACTCTGATAGAATGGGAGAGGGAAATATAGAGGGAGATGGTGAGAGAGAGATACAAAGTGTGCAACCTCCCTGAAACACCGGGGAGAGTTCCCACAGCCAAGCAAGGTACAAGCTCCCCGATACCCCGGGGAGAGTTCCCTCAGATAAGCTTGTAGCACCTAGTTACTTTACCGAGCAGGGTCTAGTCATAATTTTTATATGTACATTTTATGTATAGAGAGAGTAAGATGTGCAAAAATAGAAATAGCCAGAACTGTTTATTTTGTGTGTAGAAGGGCCGGCCTTGGTGTTTTATACCCACGTTATCGCCCAGTTAGAAATCACAAAAACGGCAATTGAGGGAAGAAAGACTGTGTCGGGAGGAGAGATATCGACGGTGCAGGTGGGGGAGATAGAGTACTTCGGGAGGAGAGATCTCGACAATGGAGAACTCATAGACAACGAGATCCATGGAGGCTCCAGAGCGAGAGACGGCGTTCTAGTTTGTGCGAAATGTTGTCTATAGTTTGGAGTCTTGAAATTGAAGTTTTCGTGAATCACGTAGATGTGTTCTGGAAATTATGGAAAAGTGATGAAGTTAATTCTCTGACAGTTGCAAGGTTTTCGCGAATCTATGATGACTCTTGATTCATTGAAGGAATTGCAAGTAATAATTTCAAATCAAAGTATTGTTCTTTAAACTTGTCATGATATGATATGATGAAGGGTTTACGGTTTACCAATTAGGAGAAAATACCATAACCATGGTGATCGCTAAATCGTATGCGCGCGGCGAGCCCGCTAAGTGTGGGACAAAGTGTGCCAAAGAAGCGCGAGAATGGGGAGTACGGGAACTTTGCTCGCGCACCAATGGCGATGTCCATTTTTGCAATTTGTTCGCATATGCCTTTAGTTATGTCTTGTTCATAGGAAACGGAGGAACCCATTTGGTAAGAATTTCCGGTTTTTTGTGGGCCAGACCAGTGGGTGACCAATTGGTGACCATATCGTGACCAAGTTTTCCCTTAAACCGTTGTCCATTGGTCACCATATGGTCACCAAATGGTCAGTGACTAGTATCCAAATGGTTTTTTTCGATGAAACCCGTTTCAGATGTCATTTTCTGATATCTGTCTCACTACTCCTCACTTGAGAGCCAGAGTAGAATATAGTGGACTGCAAACATATTGTTGTGCTTTGATCAGTACCAGAATGCAACATTATCCCTCGCGCATTGGCAAATAGAAAGTGTATCTGATAGTTTCTAGTTTTCGTAGTCACCCCTAATTAACAAATTAACGCCAAACCCCTTTTTTGGACAGCAGGTGTACAAGGGTGAGAAATTGTAATACAATTTACTTTAAGCTAATAATGAAATGTAATTACAGGGTTCGAGAGTTGCTCTTTACTTTTCGTAGTAACTAATTTATAGAAAGATTTATTTACAAAAATGAAACAAGAAATGTTTTTTTTTCAGTTTTTTGTTGTTGACAGAGTTCAGTAACAATAAAATATGTGGAGTGAAATAAGAGATAAGCAGACGTGTCGGTTTTTTAAACAATAAAAAACTGTTATTTTTACTAGTTAGAGGTAGGTTGGTCTACAAACTATGAATTTTCAATGGCACACACTGGCGCGCACGAGGTGTTGACCTCGCGCATCTCTCGCGCATATTTCGCACACAATATGAATATCGGTGCACCTCGACGCCGGAGCACATAAATAACCAAGCTAACACATGTAGTCAGGCAACGAAGTGGTCCACCTTTAGAATAATTTTCAAAAGAAAATTTCGCATAGCAATTTTTTCCACATTTACTATGTACGCTTTTCGCAAACTTTTCCTTGGTCTCACAACATCGTGAATACTTTAAAGGATCGCAGTCACTACAAATTCGTATTTTTTATTCGCTTTTCATTAATTGTTCAAGTATGTGAAGAAAACGACGATTCCAGCGCCAAAGTACGGCAAAACGAACTCAGGGAGAGAAATCCCTGTTTATGACTTTTACTTATATACCGTAGTTTATAATTGCCCGTATAGAGTTTCATAATAAATACCCTGCAGTGATAAACCACGCGCCAGGTGTAACACTGCAGGCTGTTCACTCTCCAAGTACCCCTGGCAATTGCATATATGCACCGGCGTCGGTCATTTATCAAAACTCATTCTCATTAATTTCTCTCCCTGAGTTCCATTTTATGTGGATTTTTATGGGCTGCATATTGTTTTATAAATCTGCTTGCATCTAATAAAAATCGAATAAAAAAGTTGATTTTGAAGTGACTGCCTTCCTTTAATGCGAAATACCGGCCGGGTTTTGAAACGCATCGTGGATAACTGAATTCTTACGTATTTGTGTTAATTTACTCGAATTTAGCTCGATTTTTTATTCTAATTTTTGGTCATTTGCATAAGCTGCATCAGAATGTTGGTGTACTTGATGTGTTGCAAAAACCGGCCGGTATTTCGCTATAAAGATAAGACATTGTGCTGTTTACTATCAGATTTAGCGTGTTGTTTCCAAATCGTTCCTGATAATTGATAACGCTTGTTTACTAATCGAGTGTACGGCATATAAGGATTTCATCTTTTTGACAACGAGACAGCATTATGCTTTGTGTCCGTGCTTTTGTGGTTTTGTGTCTTTGTGGGTGGTCTTCACATTTATCAATTTAGTTTATCTAATATGAAATCGTGGTAGCTCCAGTCTATGTGATGTGATATTGCGCAGGTGAAGCGTTGCAACGGATGAGCCTGGGTGTGCGAGATATGAGCGAGATCGCCGCCGCACACTTGCAAAATCATGCTTGTAATTAGAAAAGTACCCAATTCCCTAGAGTAAAGAGTAAATGCGTATTGCCTTCCAACTATGAGGTATGTGCACTTCGCACCCGAATATGAATAACTGTATTGTTTAAAGCGAAATACCAGCCGCTTTTTGAAACGCATCTCAAATATCAGCATTCTTATGCAGTTATGCTAAAAGGGGTCTATTTTTTATTCAAATGTATGATCATTTGCATATGAAGCACAGGAAAGCAGGGAGTACTCGATGCGTTTCAAAAACCGGCCGGTATTTCGCTTTAACGTCTTGAGATAAGCGAAGTCAAGCCTTTGAATTAGTCATTTATATTTATTGAACAAAGAAACAAAAATAAAATATTTAGAAATCAGTTTTCGGTCTCGTTTCGTACCATTTCCTGACGTTCGGAATCGAATGAATTCGTTCTTCATGAGCCAAAATCTAGAGGAATTTGATTAAAGGAGGAGGCTCACGAGAATGAAGTGCTCAAATAGTTTCCTTTTGTCGAAAGATGATGGTATTAAATTCCGAAAGACATGCTTTACAAAGCAAAAGCTCTTAATTGGAAGGAGTAAATCAATATAAAACTATGAATTCTATTAAAATTTTGGATCGTAGTAAATAGTTGATTTCCATAGTGGGCATGCAAATTTACAAGTCATTTTGCAAACCGGCAAAAAATTTGAATGCCCACTATGGAAATCAACTATTTACTACGATCCAAAATTGTTATTGTCTTCATATTTTTATATTGATTTACTCCTTCCAATTAAAAGCTTTTGCTTTGTAAATTTGCATACGATACAAATATATGTATTCTAGTTAATTTGGTGCGGGAAGCCTCGGACGGGCACCAAAAATTAGAATAGGATACATGGGAAATTCGTATCATATGCAAACTTCCCAAAGTAGGTACAATACGGCTTTAACACATCAACTGCTCACCCTAAGCATAATCACTTATTGAACTGCAGAAGGAGACAATTTCACAAGGTTGAACTTTCTAAAATGTTCGCAATGCGGCTATACGAAGATCACACAAAATTGTGCATTGTCCATTTTATGTTCTATCATCCCCTAAAAATCAATAAATCAAACTCCACCTCAGGGAAATTACTGGCGAATTCCGGAACGTATCCTCTATAGGTGTGTACGTGCTCGGCGATTAGAAGATCGACCCAAGAAGGCGAGTCGCCAACCTGTATTGAGATGGTTCAGTTACCCAAGTTTGCGGTTCCCAAAAATCAAGATTCACTAAGACGTGGTTCAGTTACCCAAGTTTGGGGTCTAGTCACCCAAGTTTGTGCTTACCGTGGCTGAGTTACCCGAGTTTGTGTATATCAAGTGGTTCAATTACCCAAGTTTGGGGTCCTTGCTTGAGTCAAAAGCTAGAGTCAAAAGTTTTTCAGTTATCCAAGGTCTCTAGCCGTCCAGTGACAGTGAGCAATATTTTGAACTCGAACAGAATTACCAGATATCCAGATCCGCTTTCCTTGAGAAATTTCACAAGAACTGTGAAGTATTTGTCTGTTGCCGGGACGACGATCTCCTTGTACAATTTATCCTAAAATATTGAAATATTACGGGAAAAAAAATCAATCACAAAACCAATTAATCGATAATTGTTTATAAAAAAAGGAATTTTTTCTCAAAATCAATCGATAATTTACGAGAGGTAATCGATAAATTATGTTATTGAACGCAATCGGTAAAGCATTATTCAAAGATCTTTTTTTCGGGATTTTTCTGAATTAAGCGATAATTCTCGCACGGAAATCGATAAATGATGTTTTGGCAAATATATCGATTTTTTAGATCCATTATATAAAAAAATCGATACCTTTTCACCCTCGTTGGTACCACGAGCAACCACAAAGAAGGGCCTCACTTCCGTCCAATAATCTTCATATTGATCGGCGATAGAGTCCAAAAGAGCCGATTCCCAGTCGTTGGCCCCGGCGAGGCCTTATATAGAATGTTATTGCGAGCAGCAAAGTTTGGTTGTTTGACTGTTTGATTGTGCAGTGCGTTACGCTCGTAATACTAATGTTAAATGTTAACGTCAAAGAACTCGGCCTTGGCGGGAGGTGAACACGCAACCTTGCGCCCGGCACCCGTAAGGGTACTTCATCTGACTGATATGTTACATTCAAAAGGTATAAATTACTGTATGCCCAGGTAAGACTTTTCAACCAGTTTGGTCGGTAGTGGAACAGTGAGAACAAAGGGAGTAGTCGGGATGTCGAAATCGACTTTAACTTGGAGAAAGCCTACCGTCGACGTAAGCCTAGTGTCGACTTACGGTACGCAGGTCCACAGATAAAGAGAAATAAACGTACCGAATTGCTTGGCCAAGTATCTGGAGATGACCTTCGATTGTCCGAGCTGTTTGCCGTCGACTTCTAGCACGGGAAGTTGACCGAACGGGGTGGCTGAACGCGGGAGACTACGGTATTTTATAATAAACGCAAACGATGTGAGCACGTGAGCAGATAGTAGAAGGGAAGGTCTACGCCAGTCTGACCTAAGCTTAGCTAAGCCTTACTGTAAGACTACGCCGATTAATGCTACATCGTACCTGGCCGAGACAGGCCTAAGGCTAAGCCTAACCATAGGCCTAAGACTAAGCCTAACCATAGGCCTAAGCCTAAACCTAACATAGAACTGATTAAAAGACTAATCAAGTCGTATTGTAAATACTAACTGTGCTTGATTGGTGGCCATTCAGATTTCGGAAGCCTATTATCGATGAACTTGACTCCAGCCAGTGCGAAGATCTGGCGAATGTTTTCTCCTGAATTAACCCTGTAAAAGTTTATAGGAAGCCGATTTTATTGTCACTTTTTAATAAACTTGTGATCGATCAAGACTAGTTAGTTCTTTACTTGGAAGAAAGAGTATGCTTTACTAAGGTAAGGGTCTTATGCTAAGTCGAGGCGAATGCTTCACTAACACTATACACTTCAACTAAATCGGTGCAACTATGCTTCGCTGGGCTAGGTACAAATTCACTAGAGATACACTTATGTATGTTCGATAGTTCTCAACTACAACTTATCGATACTGTTGCTGTGTAACTATACATATCTGGAAAAAAAAACAAGTAACACCACTATGCTAACCAACCTTTCGCACGGAATGGAAAGTAGGTCAACTTGTATTGAGGCATTTTTCTTGAACACTGGAATTGAAATATGAAAGATTAAAGCGAAATGCTTGCATATGATAAGCAAATCCTAGGTATCCTATGCTAATTTTGTACGATCGTCCACGGCAATCGTACAAAATTAGCATAGGATACATAGGATTTGCTTATCATATGCTAATTTACCAAAAGGGCTAGCATTTCGCCTTAAACAAAGGTAGCAGTTGAATAATGATAGAGAGTGGTAACTATATTGGTAAGGATAAACAGCAATAAAATGGTAACTAATGGTAACTATGATGTTAATCAAAACGGTAAATAATGGTAAATGGCAATAGAAATAGTTTGCTGTTTTTGCGGGCCGAAACCGAATTTGAATCATCATACCGCCCCATGCCGCGATTACAATCGGAGAGTGTTTTGTTTTGGATATGATTAGAGAAAAATGATGTGAAGAGATTGTACATTTACTGGAGAGTGTTGAGAAAGATGGCCTTGAGCTTGTGTTGTAGTTTCTAGTTGTTGATGTAGCATGTGTAGTTTGTAGTTTGCGTATTGGTCTGGGTTGAGGGCTGAGCTCCCAAACTGAACATGTACATCGCAGCGCACCGAAACTCTCCATGAGAAACAGGGGGAAACATTTGGCGATGGTTCGCTGACCATTTGACGACACCGTGATGACCAAAAAAGGTTACCACGGCTTCTCCCGGCGGAAACCATTTGGCGACCGGCTACATACGGTTTGTGTGGTCTAAGGACATATTCCGTTTCCTGTGTATCCTGTCAGCAGGTTTGCTGTGGTACGTCTTCTGCGCGGAGGGGTAGAGCAAGCTAAGAGCAAGCTACCTCCGGGAGAACATGGGTTTGTTTCTGTCTGTTGAGATTGCCAATTTTGTGACAACAGGGTGCCGCTTCCTACCGCTCACATATTATGCTCTCACGAAGGCCTACCCGAACTGGGTGGTACCTGAGGTACACTCAGTTAGGCCTACCTCTAGTATTATGTATTATAAAGTTCAATTGGAACACAAATACGGTATTTTGTGTTAAAGCGAAATACCAGCCGGTTTTTGAAACACATCTCAAATTAGTGCAGTCTTATGCAGTTATGCAAAGCGGGGTCTGATTGGGGTCTATTTTTTATTTTAATTTATGCTCATTTGCATATGAAGCATAAGAAAGCAGGGGTACTCGATGCGTTTCAAAAACCGGCCGGTATTTCGCTTTAACATAAAAATGAGCGCACAAATGTTAAACTGTTTATTATCATAACATTTGCTCCCACCATAAACCAGAAAAACATTATTTTATCTACAATAGAAATATTTACATGGGCGTCTCGGGACGCGTTTCTATCCATTTTTTGTATGCCGAAATTGAGCGGACCCTCTCCACGAACTTTTCAACCTAAAAGTTGAGAATAAATTTAATTGTGCGTGAAAAAAGCGGAGCTGATCATGATCGTTTATGCTTGCGGTGGGATAGCAGTAAAGGGGCGCCACAAGTGCGCCAAAGGTTCGCCTGCTGGAAGTGCGCACTATATTGGCGCGCCTGGCTTACCGTGTGGTACGCGCGAGGTATGGAATTGAGTCCTCTACCCCACAAGTGTGGATCACTTTCTGTTTTGAGTTGGTAAGGTAACAATTGGTCATTCATTAAGACGTTCTTCCCATAATTTGTCCTAAGTCCTAACTTTATCAAGAATAGTTGTCAATTGTTACTTTAATAAAGCTTTAAACCACTTTTATGACAAATTGACGGAAACCCTTTTCTAAACAAGAAGCACTCCAACCTCTATAAATCCGTCCGAGAATCCCTTCACAAAAGTTCTCATGGCCCAAATGTGCTCCGCAACGAGGACGTCGACCCACGAGACACTGTCGCCTACCTGTAAAATATAAAATGTTTGCAGTTGACTTTGTATTTACACCCGCTTGACTGGTCATAACTTGGATTTTTTGAATATGAAGCTCCGTGGCACTGGGGAAACTCCGCGGCTGCGCGGCGCGCTTATGGCGCAAAAATGTTGCGCGGCGGTCACACGGCGGTATCGCGGCGCAAATATTCACTATCCCGAAAACTGATCCGCGGCTGGTGCGCCCCAGGTGCGCCGTGGGGCCGCCAGATGTTAGTTATTAAAATGCACGGAAAGTACCGTACACAAAAAGTCAACACCACACCCAACACTGCACCACACACCGTAATTAGACACAAATTTTGCGGCATTTTTTTTCTTTTTCTTTTTTTCTTTTTCTGAAAAAAAAAGATATTTGTTATTGAATTGTTGTTGTATTATTCCACTACCCGTCATTTAAAAGTTAGAGCACCGTTTGTTTTAGCACATTGAATGGGTGAATGTCTAAAACAATGTGTTTATATACCTGGCATACCAAGAAAATATGTATTGTTAGGATCTGTGCTATTTTAGAAAAAAAAACATTAAGTTCCATTCAGTGAAGTATATAACACAGTTTGTTGCTGTGTGTATTTGTTATCAAAATATGTTGTCCTTTGAGTGTCCTACAACAAGTTTAATCATCGTTCGTTTAATCGTTTGTTCCCTCTGCTTTTCAGGTTGCCATTGACGTGCGTGAATGTGTTTTCCGCGTTTACGAGTCCGTCCAATCTAGCTCTTTATCGACTGATTAAAAACGAGGGATGAATTATTGGACGTGAGTTATTTTTCTCTTATCACATGCCTTTCTCTTGTGTTCTAATTTATCATTTCTCTTATTGTTAGGTGGTAAGGCAATGAATCGCACCAATGGAGGGAACGTGTTCGCGCGACTGATCTGATCGATCCAGTGTTCCGAGTTTGCTGCAGTCTCCGAAATGCTACGGCCACCGGGTATGTTCTTTTTTTTATTCAAATACCAGCCATTCGAAGAGCTCTACGGGCTCTTCACCGACTGGAGGAATCGGCCTTCGGCCGTTTGTTTCCCTATTTAAAATAAGAATTGCTACAATGTAAAAAATTAACTCTCGTCTCTTTCTCCTCCGTACATTCATACGTCTCTGATTGTGGAAACGTATAATAATCAGTTTGGATCTCCACTCGACTAATGCTACCATGCAAATTTGCTATTGAAGGTGCTGTATGTAGGGCAGAGGTTATCCTTATGAGCTAGCATAGCTCAACAGGTAGACTATGAATCGAGAGGTTGTGTGCTGATGTGGGTTCGAATCTCGCCGGCAGCAAAGATTTTGTATGCTCTTTCGATTGAGAAAGGGAAATTTTCTTTATGAACGGCTTTCGTTTTGCACATAAAAACAAAATCATAAACAAAGTCCGTGACAAACTCTTCTCCTTTATATAATAAGATATTTACGTCGATATTCTTGTATTATCCGAAGAAAGGAAGTATACGTTTGGGGAGCAGTGGCCGTGATATACTTTGTTGTTGTTCTATTGAGGATAAATTGATGTTTTTACAGTTTGAACACTCGTTGACGGTCTGTGTTAAGAAGTACACAGCTGGGTGGACACGTGGACGGTGCCTACTACCTACTGTTGGAAGCATAGACGTCAAAGACTGCAGTGTATTTTAAGAGGTTTGTGTTACTAACAAATTTTGTTACTTTTTTGCTTTTGTTGCATATTTTTAGAATACACACAACAAAGCATGAATACTGCTTTCAGGTCTCGACATGCGATGCGCTCGTTGACGTTGTCTGTTGCTCGCTACTCCGGGACGAATGTTTGTTACTTCTGGATCGCTTATACGTATGTTACTTTTTCATTTTTGTCTTTTCTTTCCCTAATTTAAATTTTCTCGCGGAGTGATTCCGCCTCCAGTGCCTTCCAAGTTGTGTTTCTTTTCGCGACCACTATTTTTCCCTTTTCAGGAACGCTCACTGTGTCTTCCGAGGATCACTCGCGTTGTACTTTACAGTTCATGAGCAGCACCATTACCTTACAATGCCTGTGAGTTTCTTATCTTATTTGTCTTATTATTTGAAACATTGTGATTCCATGATTACTTTGTGCTCCTCCTATGGTATGTTAAATACTACGTTTTAAAGGATCGCAGTCACTACAAAATCGTCATTTTTATTCGAGTTTACTTGTTTAGTAAAAGTAAAGAAGAGAGACAAATACTATACCAAACCCGAATAATTTGAATTCCAACTCAGGGAGTGAACAAGTAGAAAAGTAGTTCTACTTAACTACCGCAGGATCACGAAACGTGTTCATACAGCTGCTTCCCGATCGGGAGTATGCAAATTATTTCGGCAAATATCTGCATATTATATATTTACATATACTGCAAGGGTCTGCATTCATATCACTACACGTTTCATAATCCCGCGGTAGTTAAGTAGAACTACTTTTCTACTTGTTCACCCCTTGAGTTTGAATTCAAATTATTCGATTTTGGTAAAGTATTTTCATTTATTATTTACTAAATTCAAGTAAACTCGAAGCAAAATGATGATTTTGGAGTGACTGCGATCCTTTAAATGCTTAACTAATTCGTAGTTCATTTTCCAACGTTTATTATGCTTTCAGGTGAGTCCTGGATACAACACGCAGTCGGTGGGACAATTTTCTACATTACCAGTGGGCCTCTTTTGAACGAAAAAATGTCACTTGGAACCATATCACCCGATCTTTATTCGGTTACGGTATTCTACATTTGTGTATTTTATATTTGGAGTTAATGTGCTCATTGTTTACTGCCTACTAAAGTGAAATACGGGCCGGTTTTTGAAACATTTGGAGTACACGTACACTAGCTTTATGCAGCTTGTGCAAATGAGCATAACTTAGAATAAAAAATCGAGGTAAATACGTAATAATTCTTGTCCGATGCTTTTCAAAAACAGGCCGGTATTTTGCTTTAACATTCAGTCTGCTGAGTAATTCTATAATGTGTGATTAGTTTCTTAGTTTCGTTTCTCCACTTTCGCGTTTGCGCTTCTGTAGCTAGTTTTAAAATTTAATGTGTTGCAACATCCGGCTTTGATAAGTATTGTGGATGACTGAACTGGCTTCCCACGTTTCTATGTTAAAATAGAATGCTGCGACTTTCCTTTCTCTCACCTATTTTTGTAGAGTTTCAGTATTCACGAAAAAGGGAACTGTCTCTTCAAGTTCTCAATTTTATAACTTCATAGTAGGATCATATTTTATAGATATATGAGATATTGTACAATTGAAATAATCAAGTTGTACCAACGATCCTTTGATTCTTTTAGTCGTTAGTCTTCTATTAATAGCCCCTTTGACGTTTTCTATTTGTTTATTGCTTTGACAACTGGATACTACATGTATATGCATTGTTTTATTATCTCGCAATGACAATTTACTTCGCATAACAATTTTCATTAATTTGTTTTTCTTGTTGTTGTTTATTTTTGACAGTATTTAATTTGGTAGAGTTTTTCCAGCGCTGTTTATGTTATTTTGCTTGAATAAATGTTTTTTTATCGTTTTGTATGTTTATATGTTGTACAGTAGTCGGATTGATTACGTGGTAGTACGGGGTACGGTATGCAGGATTCACGCGCATTTCGCGCCATCGCCGCGCAAACCTCGCGCCATCGCCGCGCAACCCTGGCGTCATCGCCGCGGACCCCAGGCGCAATCGCCGCGCGCCTGTGGCGCAAAGTGTATGCGCCGCCCCGCTGTGGCGGAGCCCCTTTTTACGCGCGGCGATGGCGCCAATGTTGCGCGGCGATGGCGCGAAGTTTCACGTTGTGGCGACAATGGCTGGGTCCCCGCCTCAAGCCACGTCAAGGTTAATGGGCAGAAATATGCCTAAAATCGGTAGCTTAGGCGATGCGGCCGGTAAATCTGCCACATAATTTAATTACCAAGAATCCAGATGGGTTTTCCTTGAGAATGTTGGTGATAGTTGCAAGGAACTTATCACGAGCGGGGAGCACGACATCCTTTATAAGGGCATCCTGAAATGTCGGTGGTGTAAGTGAGAAGCGGTCTATCTTTTAGCTTATGCTTCAATCCTTTTTTTCTTATTGTTACAACAAGAACAATCTCGCCAAGCGAGAAAAAATGCCAGCAATAGGTGATACCTTCTTTAGTTGCTTCGCAAAAGTGCGTAACAGAAGTGCCATGCTTTTGCCGTGTAAAATTTCTCTCCCCTCTCTCTCTCCCCCTCCCTCACTTCTCCTCTCTCTCTCTCTCTCTCTCTCTCTCTCTCTCTGAACCTCTCTCTCTCTCTCTCTGTCTACTTGGGACTTGGGTGTCCGGAGCAACCGTGGAGTTTTTTATGGAGTTCACCTCTCAAAATACTGAAAGACGATCAACCTTATCCCCGGTTCTGAAACCGGCAATAGTGTAGAGGAAGGGTGAAATCTCCACAAAATGGTCTTGAAAGAGGTCTCCGAGGGCGTCGATTTGAGCACTCTCCCAGTTGTCTTTGCCACAGAATCCTAAAAAATTATATATGTCTTGCGCTCTCTCTTCCTCCCTCTCTCGCTATATCTCAAACTCTTTTATCTTTCTCTTTCTCTGACTCTCTTTCTCTCAACCTATTTACCTGTGAACCTCTTTTTTGGTGCCTATCTTTCTACATCAGAAGGTAAATCAGTGGTCTGTTCCACGCCTTACATACAAAAGGGCACTGACCAAATTTCTTTCCCAAATATCGGTGGATCGCGCTTGTCTGTGCGAGTTTTTCTCCGTCCACCTCTAGTACGGGCATCTTACCGAAAGGAGTAGCTAGAAATGGAGGACAGATTGACAGATAAAATAGAGTTAAAACATGTGATCCGCAGTAAATTGAGTTATGCTCGTGTTCTGTAATGTATGTCCAGCCAGCTCTCTTTGATTAATTTCAATTAGCCACGATTGTTAGCAAAGTACTCCAATGAGCATGTTTGTTCTGACCGGAGTAGGAGTTGAGCCGATGAGCCCCAGTGCCTGTGCTGCTCAAGGCAGCGTCAGACTTAGACCACTGCACTAACTGCACCGCCCTAAGAATTAATTGTATTATTTAAAAACTTACTGGATCGTAGCTCTTGCCACTCTTCCTTCGTTATTCTGTGATCTTCATAAGGAACCCCAGCCAAAGCGAAGAGAATTCGAAGACTTTCACCTAAATTGTTTTCTCAAAGTAACTTGAGCATCTTCATTGATATAATAGAGGGAGCGGCTCTATCCTCGCCCTCGCACACCGTGTGTGTGAGGAAGCGGCGCACGCTTCTGTGCGTTACTTCCTCGCGGGGAATGAGAGGTCCTGAATTTGCAATGAACGTCGTGCAGGAAGCGCTTTATTTTCCATTTAAAAAAAAAAAGAAAAAAAAAACGATTATTAAGAACTTAAAAGTCTTTTTTTTTTCATAAACTTTTTTGTTATAAATGTACCTCGTCCGCGAATCCCAAAGTAGGTCAATTTGTAGTGTGGCATTGTAGCTGTATCACCTGAAAACCTTGCGGGTACAATTTAAGATTTATAGTTTAGTTCCAGCTACGACTGAAAAACACATGATTGGAGTGTCAAGAAAATATTCATCGAGTGGCAAAATAGTTCAAAACAAAACACAACAAGTATGATTTAACTTTGTGGTTCTGTGCAAATATATTAGCTTGTTTAAGTAGTGTCAATAGAGAGAGAAATAGCAGAGAGAGAGAGAGAGAGAGAGAGAGAGAGAGAGAGAGAGAGAGAGAGAGAGAGGGAGAGAGGGAGAGAGAGAGTCAAAAAAGTTTCACGAGAAGAGCTCTTGTTGCAAAATTCAGTGAGATGACAATTTTTGATCTCAAATGATGCAAACGAGATAGTACTTGGAAACCGAGAGAGCAGATCACTAAAGAGCTCCAGAGATCTTTGTTCCTGAAGAGACTGAGGGTGCAGAGAGAGTTTGAACTTTCTAGTTATTATAGTTCCTGTAGCCGTTAATTCATGGTCATTTAGACCCACAAAATCACAATTCGAAAATCGGGGATAGTTGAAAACTAGATAATGATGCACGAAAGGTGACAACCTAACCCTTTTATGGCAATCTACACTAGTGGACCTGGGATTGTGCGCGGCGAAAACGGCGCGAAAATGCCGCGCGCGAGAACATGCCCAGAGTTTGGCTTGGCTAAGTAAGGCTAGGGCTAGGGGAAAGAAACGGTGTCTCTGGAAGTAGGCGCAGAGTAAAATTTTTGCAGTGTAACGTTTGTTGTGGATATGATATTGACGAGAAATATTGTAGCGTCACGGCGGAAAAACAGGGCTTATTGGAATAATACTACTCGTACTACCTGACACTACTGGTGACTACTTGTGTACTACGAGCATTACCGCGTACTACCTTCTACTACCGTGTACGACGTTTCCTAGGTAGGATTATCACATACTACCAGAAACTACGGAAAACTACCGAGAACTACTTGCTACTACTTCAGACTACAGTTGACTAGTAATTTAGAGCCTTGCGGTGGCCACGTCTTTGTTTCATGGACGAGAACGTGGCTAAGAATTGGCGAGGACTTTGCGCCAAAGGTTTACACGGTGAATTACAGATCCGTATTCACCAACGACAGGGAGCCCTGTGTGTTGGTGAATAGGCTCACGAGTGCTCTGAATCTCGTCTGCTCTTGCACTCTCTATGTACTCTTTAGCTCCTTGGGGAGGCCAGGGAGGCCTCCCTGCGTGTTGGTGAATACGGCCTCTGATCGACGCCGCGTTTTCTTCACGGCGAACTCAGTCGTTCAAGTAAAATTCATTGGATCATATTCAATTAGCGGCATTCATTGGGTCAATCAGCTGTTTCTCATGAATTGATTTTTCACTGGAAACCATTTGGTGACCATCCACTGACCTACTGACTGTTTTTCTGATGTCGTGCATAATAAAAGAGGGGAACCATTATGACAACGGTTCTCGCTTCTGACGCTTGGTGGCCACGTGGTGTCTCATTTTTCTCGAGAACGGTCAGCGACTTCTTTAAAGTGATGGGTTCACTACAAAATCACCTTGTTTTTACGCTTTAGTTTGATTGTACAAAAGTAAAATTAAAGATCATAAAAAATGTTTCTTGAATTACTCCCTAGGGAAGATAGTAGGTAAAAAGGGTGAGTATTGATCGATCTTCCGATAAAGTTGTACTGCAAGATAAACTAGGGAAGCTAAGAGATATGGCTGAAACACACTGTTTTGAGCAAAATAAACTGTAGTTTTCATCGTTGTCGGAGACCGGTCACAAGTTGGGTTTTCACTAGAAACCGTTTGGTGACCAGCTACTGATGGTTTTTCTGATGTCTGGACAATTATTCCTCTTTCCATGTGTATGAGAAACAATTCATATCCCTAGTGCCTTTAGACTTTAGGATTCCATCATGAAAATTATATCCCTAGGAAATAAAGTGAAAAATCAATGGACCAGTGTTTTCAAAACAAAAAAAAACATGTTTCCGAATTCTTGTTCGAGCAGCTAGTGATTTATAATAATAAATTAATGTACTTGCTTTGTTTTGCGAATCGCGTTTATTTCGTTGTTTGTTTGTGAATTTCACCTCGAATGTTTTCCATTTGCGAGGAAGAAAATACAATACACTTTTTAATGGGAATTTTTGTAGCATATGTTTTTCAAAAAAGGCATGCTTTGATAGTAAATAATTATTTTACACGCTAACTACCGTAGGTGAACACTATTTGAAAAAAAAGTGCATGTTGCATGCACCGGTTCCGATTTCAAAAATTCAAATTTCATTTTTTTTTTCTTTTTAAAATTTTCCCTCTTTCGATTCGTCATTTCTTTGTTTGTTTTGCACTATATCCATATATTAGTTCTACTCTTAATATTCACGTTTTCCTTTGTTCTCAGCCTGAAGTGTGAGTTCAAACTAGGGCTTGAATTTTCCATAACGATCAGCCAAACTAATTCGAGCGTTTTTCTGTAATTTGACTCTCACTCTGGAGGCGGTTTGGATGTTTAGGGATGAACGTAAACATCCGTGCGGCCATAGTGGACAGGCTGCTGGCTAGTATGCGGGCCCGTCTGTCCTTACTCTACTCACCCTTGCCTGCCCTCTCCGACATCTAGTTGATGTATCTCCCTAGGGCCGCCAGTTGTTTTTCTTATTTTTTTGCCAGTTGCACGCTGACCATCGGCAGCTGGTCAACCCTAGCATCAAAGTCGAGCCAAATGTCGATCTTTTACTTCTAAATATCGGTTTTAAATGACTGTAGAGGAGTTCTGCATTGTTAGAACTTGCTCTGCACTTTTACCCATCAATTCATACTTGTTTGGGCTCATGCACAGTCCGAAGAGCATATTAAAAGGTCAAGTGTTGTTTTCCCGCGTTTTTCTTAACATTCTCACGACCACCCATGCCTTGCCTTGCCTTACCTTACACACCCTCCACTTTTTTAGTTCAGTTATGTAAATACATTTTTGCCAGGGTTATTTACCGTCGTCATGTGCGTTTGATTTAAAAAATACTCAGTACTCATTATATGAGGAGTGACTCTGACTGATAACTTTACCTTTACCAAAATAAATACCAAGCCGTGTTTTTTTACTCATTACTCATTTTACTGTCTCACATGATGAGTCGGACTGACATATCCATTATCTATCTATAGAATGTTTTCAGCAAAAATCCTACATAATCCATCTAGATATAAAGATTTCCTCCTTTGGATTATTTGAATTTTTAAATAGATCTTCCATATTCGGATAATGGATAATGATAATCAAGTCGCGTGATTTCACTGCATTAGCAAATTATAATATGATAAAGCTATGTCATCATGAAATTTTACAGCAGTGAATAAGAAAATTGATTATGCATTACGGAGGTGGATGTTTACAGTTTCGTAGTCTAATCTGTGCTTTTGGGAATAGACTGTTGTATATGATTTACCTTCGCTTAGAAATACTGGCCGGATTTTGAAACGCATAAGGAACACCAGCATTCGTATGCAGCTTATGCAAATGAGCATAAATTAGAATAAAAAATCGGGCTAAATTCGAGTAAATTAGCATAAATACGTAATACGTGGGAACTCAGTTGTCCACGATGCGCTTCAAAAACCGGCCGGTATTTTGCTTAAAGGATCGCAGTCACTCCAAAATCATCATTTTGCTTCGAGTTTACTTGAATTTAGTAAAGAAAAAGGAAAAATACTTTACCAAAACCGAATAATTTGAATTCCAACTCAGGGAGTGAACAAGTAGAAAAGTAGTTCTACTTAACTACCGCGGGATTATGAAACGTGTAGTGATATGCCTGCAGACCCTTGCAGTAT
The DNA here is from genome assembly GCA_036852015.1 of Pelodera strongyloides. Lineage (NCBI taxonomy): Eukaryota > Metazoa > Nematoda > Chromadorea > Rhabditida > Rhabditidae > Pelodera > Pelodera strongyloides. Next base: position 254,014 of record JAANDG010000109.1, on the reverse strand, counting down.
ATGTAAAGATATAATATGCAGATATTTGCCGAAATAATTTGCATACTCCCGATCGGGAAGCAGCTGTATGAACACGTTTCATGACCCTGCGGTAGTTAAGTAGAACTACTTTTCTACTTGTTCACTCCCTGAGTTGGAATTCAAATTATTCGGTTTTGGAAAAGTATTTGTCTCTATTCTTTACTAAATACAAGTAAACTCGAAGAAAAACGACGATTTTGTAGTGACTGCGATCCTTTAAAGGGAATATGTAGGCCCTTTTTGAAGTTAAGCTGTATTAATAGAATGCGTGTTGCCCATTAAGGAAACAATAACGAAAGTTGTCTACAATTACCCACTTAAAAGAAAATCAATTACAAAGCTCGCCTTTTCCATAGTAAACGCTAATTCGGACCCCTTGCATAAATTTGGGTCTGATTGAATAAATTTCAGTTTAAATCGGCAAATAGCAAGATTCAAGATGCAGCGCATTCCAATTTCGTATTTACATATTCAGTCGCCTATCTAAATTAACGTCTGGTATGGAAACGCTAGTTTCGCTTTTTTTTTGCTCATTTTGAGTGCCTACATATTCGCTTTAAAATTTAGAATTTTATTTTGCGCATCATCTATCCCCACATCTGTATCACTATTTCTTTCTGTTCTGATTATTTGTTTATTTTATTTGATGATAGTAAAGTCCATGAATTATGTATATCCCTGGCCAGGTGGTCATTTCAACTTCAGTCGTATTATGTTATTTTCGTGTATATTCCTTCTACTTATTAGTAATTATTTTCAGGTCGTTAGCCATTAGCACGCAATGATAATGGCAAATGAAGACGAGAAGGGCCGTGTGCCAGCCGTAGAAAATGGTAAGTTGTGTTCAAGTAAAGATGGGTATACATTATCCGACATACGTTTCAAAAACCGGCCGTTATGTGGCTTTAATAGAGTATTTAACTCCTGTTTCGGAAACGCGAAGCAGGAAACAGACCATTCAGCAACTCTTTTCTTTCTAGTTTCCAGTAGAGACGTTGAGTGTACAAGCAAATGCGAGAGAGTCCAGACAAAATTTCAAAAAAACAACTTGAGTCCTAGCCTAGCACGATTTTGGTCGTACTCTGTAGCAAGATTTTGGGCAGTTTCGCGTTTCGGAAACAGGAGTTAAATACTTTGTAAAGCGAAATACCGGCCGGTTTTTGAAACACATAGAATAGACCAGCATTCTTATGCAGCTTATGCAAATGAACGTAAATTAGAATAAACAATCGAGCTAAATTCGAGCAAATTAACATAAATGTATAAGAATTCGCTCATCCACGATCACGATGCGCTTCGAAAACCGGCCGGTATTTCGCTTTAAGAAAAGAGTGGATCAGATATGTGAATGTGATACCATACGGTGCCGTTTGTTATGTTATACAAACTTCGTTCAGAACAACCCATCTCCACTTCCGATGTTCAAGTTTCGATGGACGCAGAGGAACAGAAGTTGTTGCAGTCAAAGGAGGCTGCGCGATCATTGAACCCCTCATCTGATCCGAAGAAACTTGAGGTCAGCCTTGATTGGGAGATCTTTAATAAGGGCTATTTTAATGGCTTAGACTATGTACACTATTATACGGTCACGCTTCCAAGGCTCCTAATATGGCTATTATGAATAAGGACCCTGGACCCTTGAGTGCCTAGGATTGATATGGACTGGACATACTCGCTTTTGAGATAAGTTCTGCTGTTATACTTGATGTTCAATGCTCGTCATTAACTATTATTTACTCTAAAGCATTTTAAGTAGTAATGTAGTAGGTGCTAAATATTTTTTTCTGACTGCTTTATGTTCACTTCTCACTGAGATTATCCAAATAGATCACATTCTCGCATTCAATTTCCTTGTTCATATTTGAGGTCTACGGCCTCCCTTCTTCTGTCTCTTTCTCTATTGCGAAATATCCCATTCTGTTTTTATGCACGTACTTCTCCTCCACTCTGCTGAAGAGAATATGACGCTAGACGCTATGATGATGCAACTACGAGACGTAGATCCTTCTCGCAGTCAGAGATTTGTATATATTTTATCATGTTCCTACTGTCTGGTTCTGTATCCCGGTTGTCTTCGTATCTGTCTATGGAGATTTTCTTAGCATGTTATTGGGTGCGCGGAGGGGGATCCTTACTTAGGTCGTATCTTATCGATATTATCCGATTTTACTTTGATTTGAAATTTTGAAATTATGGAAGGAGCATATTGTATTTTGTATTAATGAACGTGCTCTACTCGCTGTATCATAAACGGTAACGAATTTAGTGGGAAATAGTATGAGTGCGTTCGATAAATTCTTCATTGGTTACTACGAGATTTATGTACAACTATAATATTAATGAAAGTATTTGTGAAAGGGTTACTGCAAAACGTGATTATTAGGAATGCTAATTTCCAACTTTGAGCCGCGACTTTTAGCTCAAAGAAAGTTCGCAAAAACTCTGGAGGTTAGGGGAATCGAACCCCTGACTTCTCGCATGCAAAGCGAGCGCTCTACCCCTGAGCTAAACCCCCATGAGAACAAGGCTGCTTTGTGTGTCTGTTGTCGCGGACGCGGACCCCTTTTTGTTTATCTGAACTTAACAATAGTCTTTGACAATTGGCAAACAGTTCGCAAGTAAAGTAGGTTTATTGGCTTATTATATAAATCAGTTTTCATACATAATAGCCGGGCAACGTTTGTTTTATGTGGGATGCCGTGGCTGTGAACGTGACTTATATAATCTTACTACCCTTCTCTTGTTGTTGTTCTATTCTATTGAATTGCCGCAATTGTGCCAGGCACCGCCTTGGCTGTTGACCACAAAGATTATCGTTTGGCATTTGACTTACTGACTCCCAAAACTATCTGCGAACTACGCATGCATATGCATAATCGTTTGCATTATGTCTATTTTTCTTTCCTTGCGCCGTAGCATCAGGCATCCACACTCATCTCCTCTCAAAAAAAATAAGTTGAATATAGGAGATTGTTTTGTTATTAACATTAACCTTATATTGGTCACGTGGTGTGGTGCTATGCCAGTGCCCCTGAGACCCAGCCCCTGACAAAACACAAGCGCCGATTTGATTGATGAGCTATGAACTCTTTATTGTTATTGTTATTATCAACTGATCAACTTTATTCTGTAAATTACAGTGTAAGCTAGATGTAATTTGTTGTTATGAATTCAGCGTCACCATATTATATAGTCACGTGGTGCCTGTCGTGTCGCTGGACTTGAGCCCATTGCCCATGAGAAAACGTAGACTTGTTGGGAAGTTGGTAGGGAGTTTGAGTTATTCATCATTATCAACAAGCGAATTTTATGCATCTTTTTCGTTTTCTAGTTTTCTTACATCATACATCATAGCTGAGCTCTCCTAAATCGTGCTATCCTCATGATTTAGTTATATATAGTTTTGTTATTCATATTACATTTGTCATGGTCATGTGATGGGCCCTGAGAGCCCCTTGACCAGGCTCAGGCACAGCGTTGATACATAGCATAAAACACCCCGCCAAATGCGGACGATCACCTCCCGATCCGTATGCAAATTAGTTTAAATCACCTCCCGAACCCTAATGCATTATATGAAAATTAGTCTAAATCACCTACCCAAAATTTTGCGATGCGGACCTAATTTATTCCCTGCGGTTGATAGGTCCAATAATAAGCTGAGGCGGTATTTTAGCTGAATTTTCCTTTTCCATCTCGGAATTCCATCTAGGATCGTCTCGTCTCGATGTCTGCCTTTCCATGCTATTTCGTTACTGTACGACTATTCCGAGATGAAAAAGTTCAGTTAAAATACCGCCTCCTAATATTAATTTTGTTTTTCGTATTGGTCACACCACGTGGTGGTGGGGTCCGTGACACAACGTAGGACTGATGGGCGGGACTTTGGATGATCTATCCGTCTATCTCTATACGCGCACACAGTTCGTATTGTTTTCCGTGCGTTGGATTGTTGTTGGCACTTGCCCCGTTTCTCTGGCCGGCTCTAGCCACATTGCGGTGTCTCTTCCCATTACACGTTGACGTTCCTCTATTATTATATAACATCCGGGGAATAGATCGATATTGTGCGCCCTGGATACTAAGCATATAATATTGTCAATTGTCCTGGATTTTACACTTACGTCCTACTTTATATTTATCCTTGTTTATGAAGTTAGTTGTATGGTATCTAGTAGTTTTTACGTTACTAGTCATATTGACATACTTGGAACAGGAGTAGAAAGTTAGAAAGTAGTATATTGTAAGGTAAAGAGAGAGAGAAAGAGAGAGAGAGAAATGTGGAAACCCTCTTTTTGCTTCGACTTCGAATTTATTGGAAGTTTTTTTTTTCTATTTGAGGAAGTTCCTTGTCACTGCGTGTCATTTGTCATTGCGATTGCATTATATTTTAGCATTGCAGCTGCCGCGAGAGGCTATCTCGAGACAAAACATGTCCCCAAGATACTTTATACTTTTGTTATTTGCTTGTAGTTCTAGCTTCTAGCTAGTATAGTAGTAGATGTAGATGCTTTGTTAGTTCTTCGCTCTTTAGGATCCTTTTGATGAAAGTTTAGTTCCATTCTTTTTTTTTATCATTAGGTTGCATTAAATACCGGACCGGGAACGGGAAGTGCTGCAATTTCGTTTTTTTTTTAAATTTTATGGATAGCTTTGTAAACTGAGAAAATATGGTTATGCGATGAGTTATCGATGCGATATTCAAAATTAAACTGCAAATTAAACCACAAATAGCTTTCGAATATGGGCTTGGTCATTGGTGAGCTTGGTCTCAATCTGGCGGAGCTGGTTTTTGTTTTTGGATAGCATTGAATCTCCAACTCTAACATGTACTGATGTACTTTTATTCTCTTTTCTCTTTTTGGCTTGCGCACTGGCCATGTGGCCATTCATCTTTTTTTTCACGTAAATTGTTTTTTTTTCCCGTCGTTCGCTGTCCCTTCGAACCCCAGCACGTGAGCGAAGAGAGTTTTCAATTACTTGTTTGATTGTTTGCTATTGGAAGTTGGAAGAAGGTTAGTAAGTAAGATGAGGCTGACGCAAGCACACAGTAGAGTTTTGATTTTATAAAGAAAAGGTCACACCGGACCTTGGAAACCGCGTGCTGGAGTGCTTCATCTCTGTTCGTTCGATGCTTTATTGTTTATTAGTTTATTTGCTTGGGACGGTTTGAGTGTTCTGTGATCACGCTCATGATTGATATTTCGACGTCGGACGTGAAGCTGTTAGTTTTGTTGCGCTGTACGCCATACGCTGTACATTGCCTTCCTCGCTTATTTGGAGATTCCGTCACTACACTACATCTAAAGTAGGTGCGACGTTGAGAATAAGTAACTTTTGTTTTGTCACGTGCATGCCACAGGTCAAGGTAACACACGGTTATTTTAAAGCCGTATTGTACCTACTTTGGGGATACATAGGATACGCTTTTCATATGCAAATTTTCCCAAGTACATGTGGCAATACGACTTTAACCGAATCCAGTGTTTATCTGCGTTATTCTTTTGCGCTGTATTTGTAGGGTTCGGGCATAGGTCAAGAAACCCGCTAAAATTTTGGGGGTACCCAAATTTTGGGGGGAACCCCCCCGGCCAAAAATGACGAAATTTTGGGGGGAACCCCCCTCAAAAAAAGGAAAATTCAGGATAAAGGACTCTTTTTTTCTCCTTTTTTGCACACTAAATTTACATTTTAACATTGTTTCACTATCCTTATACTTTATTTACCTTTCCTGAACTATTATTATTCTATTTTCGGTTATTGGTGTTGTGAAGTCTTTCGTCTGTCTCGTGTGGTGCACCTTTTTCATTTCTACTGCTCGGATTCCTTGATTTACACTAACTATTAATGAATGATGTGTTATGCTCACCTAAAATAAATTTTATGTTGATTGTTGTGTTGATTTATTGTGATTATGTGGATTTACAGGCAGTAGATATCAAATGCAAAATGTACACTCATTTGAAAGAAAATATGAAAATATAGCGTTAGATCACCATCGTTTTACTCTATTCACGCGCAAATATTAAGACGAAAAACACTGCGAATTTATAATTATTACCTAAAAGAGTCTGACTTCTGCCAGACCTCTCAATCTGTAAATCACAATCACAATCAATCCTATTTCCACTATGTTTATCTCACCCGTTGTTGCAATGTAATTAAATTGTGAGCATAAGCATAAGAAAACCGAACACTTATCAAGTCAGCAAGTTTTGGAATGAATGTCAAGTGCGGTCAGGTAAGTAAAATTCAATCATTAATTACATAAATAAAAGTTCAGTCCAGGTTAAACAAAATTAGTAATAACATGTAGTTTCCATTCTGACGACTAAAAAATAAATCAACTCACGTATCTGTTTTTTGTTGCAACTACGGTAGCTAGGGCGTGTTTTGAAATGCACTATGGTCTCCAAAGAAGGTTCCCCCAAGGCGTATTTTGTTATTCAAATAACTTTTTTCTGGTAAGAGGAACTGTTTTTCTTTTTTTGCTAAGAAAAAGGACTATTGTGATGGACTCAAAACAATTGAGTTCAGGGCGATTGGTGGCCTACACGTCAAAATGGAACCATCCTAGATTCTGACCTCGACCTCCTTAACATTATAATAATGGGACCATTTATGGATCCTTTTTGATGTGTAGCCAACGGATCCCAATGATCTTTGGTGAGTAATTAGAACATAATACCCTAGGATTATTGCGAAAAAATTATTAAGATTCCTTCACCGGGAAAAAAGTTATGAATTTTTATATAAATCGGTTAGGGGGAACCTTTTTGCGCACTATATGCCACAACCAAACTACCGTAGTCACAACACGCATGAACTAACATGAATTATTTTTTATTTTAAACAACATCAATAACTTATTTATAATTATTACAATCTTTTAACATTCCAACAACCATTAAATAACATTATTTTATTTTCTCTACTAATACTGTCACTCACCCGTCCGTCGTCGATGTGTTTGTCTATGTGAATGTCAAGTCAATACATGTGAATTGAATCATTGAATGTGCTTTTAATTGTTGTTTTGTTCTGTTCACATTCAACTGTATTATACCACATGAACAACAAACGATAAAATAAAACAAGTTTATTAATAACAGAAAAAACAATATAGTAAAATTGGACGTCCGTGTAGCCAAATTCCGGGGGGAAGGGTCCGACCTGAAATTCAAAAAATTTTCAAAAATTTGGGGGGAACCTCCCTGGCCAATGTAAACTTTCTTGACCTATGGGTTCGGGTTGTGCTTGAAATAGTGTAGATACTTTAGCCAAGCTTACTTGTTGACGACCCGTTTTTCTCTCGCCGTTTTAGTTGCCATGGGGTTTTCTGTATGTCTAGCCAGGACTGAAGGGGTAAATAGTGGCATAATTGTATTTATACTTAATAAAATCTATCTATATCTATAGATAGGCATAGGCTAAGGCTGGCGATAATTAAATAAACAGCGGAACGTGAAACGCTCGTGACTAGATGTAATGCGTGTTATTCATTTTGCAGAATATTTGCAAGTTACTTCAAGCACTGGCAGGCTGGCATAGCGGATTTATGTTGGCTTACGTTAGGTAGTTGGTAGTTTTCATTATTTACGTTAAGTTTAGTAATTTTATCATAGTCTTGTCTTGAGTCCTGAACTCTATCTCTATCCTATATGTTGTGTTTGTTAGTTTGTTTCATACGTAGCTCTGTTTGTGTGGGTGTGGTGTTCAAAGCAATGTAACGGCCGGTTGTTTGAAATGTATGGTGGACAACTGTATTCCGATACTTTGTGTGCAAATGAATATAATTAGACTAAAAAAATCGCTCAGTCATTTTTTCCATAAACTACCTGGGAACGCGTCGTCCAACATTTTTGTTTCCAAAATCTGACGTTATACTTTAAGGAAAAGAAAAAAGTGAGAGAAGCTGAGAAAGTGACAAGCGGAAGATATTTGTTATCCTTTTTTCGGTGATTGATTAGTGTGATATTGTAGAGGTAGAAATATTAATGACCGAAATAATGTTTTTGGCAAAATGAGCTCGGTTTCAATTTTCATTACTACCCTAACAAATTACTTGTGTTTACTGAAAACCGTAAAATGCGAAATAAGTAACCATTATTGTATTTTTAGCTAACTAGCATCATCGGAGCTGGAGCTATGTTTTTTTGTCTTTTACGTTGTACTTTTTTTCTGACACAGAACACCCTTGGTGTTGTACTTTTTGTGATAAAGTTAAGTTGTTATCCAAGATGTGTTTATTTTATTTGTTAGTGGTAGATGGTAGATTGAATCGTTTGAATCAGCCCGTCTCCGTGTCAGATTAATGTTCCAAAACAGGGCTTAACCCCCTTTTTCCTTTCATTCCTTATCATTTTAAGGCGGGGAGCAAACGAAGTAGGAATTAGAGAAAAGAGCGTTCGGAACGACGGAGTTGCTGAGAAAGATGAATGAAAGATTTAAAATGAACATTCGCAAGCATGCCTGCCCAGCATGTCTTTTGATACTTTTATGAAAACATAAAAATCTTGTAAATTTTCCTCTATTGTTTTTGTTCCAGATTCCGGCTAAATTTCCAGATTGCTTGCTCTTTGCCTTTGGAGTCTTTTGTTTTGGTGGTTCAGTTAGTTGCAAATTGCAAATTGCAAATCTAAATTACAAATTACAGTACTACTGGAGTCAACTGAACGCACTAATATCACGCTTAGTTGGTGTTCTATAGTGTTTTCATAATTTAATCCATTGGTCAAAGCATCCATATTTTTATAATACCTGATTGTCATTAGTTAAGTTAGCCTTCCTTACATTCTTTAAAGTGTAATTATATAGTAAGTTGCTGGAATATGCTGAGTAAGGTTGACCCAACCGTGCGTACTTTTTGAGTTAATTACAGTGTAATAGTGTAATGTAGGTCAATAGTCCGGCAACTCTCTGGTCAACCTGTCAACAGTCAACTTACATAAATAATTAATAATGCAGTGTGGGTCATTTATTGAGTGAATGTGATGTGCTATTATTCTCTCACTACTCTCTTTACCCTCCCCCTATAATTTATTCATAAAGTGAAGTAGTGAGGTCCTGTTTTTTTGTGTGTGTGTGATTGACAGCTCTTTTCACACTGCAACTGCGGAACTGCCTTGCTATTCACATTTTCGACTGACCACCCCACTTTTATAGCCGAATAGAATATAGTGATATATTCCGAGCCGCCCTTTATTTATGATTTATGGACAATCTGTATTTTTCCATAGAATCCTTCCCTTGGGTTTGGTTGTTTGTTAATTTGTTACTGAAAATAAAATACGTTGATAACTGTTAATAACATCTTCGGTTGGCTGTAGCTCTAGAGCTAGAGCCAAGAGCTCACTTAGGATACATAGATTGTAACTTCAGCAATGCATATGTGATATGTGATGTGCGTAAACTTACATGTTGGTGTTCTTGTCGTTATGATAAGATAACGAAACTTCCTGTTGCTTTCTGCTCAACATTGGATTTTATTTACACTTTTTGGTATATTCGATGTTCTTTTAGGCTAACATACTATAGTCTCTAACGTACTATAAACTGATAAGCACAAACGTAATTATGTCACATTTATCTTTTGAATCTCTTCTGCTGGTTTGATGTCATTGTCAGATTTTCTTATATATCAATAATCAATCTATTATGCCCCTTTTTCCTTTCCGCGATGCCATCCCATCCTTCTTTTTCTTGTCCCGCTGGTTTGTGTAAAATTAAAATTCATTTTTCCTCCGTTCGTCACTTGGTGTATTTTTATTGTATTACTGGATTTGTGAGCTTTTTCTATCTATACTCTTCTTTATACTTTTCCGTATACCACGTTTACATTATTTACTTCGTTTTTTAAATTATTACTGGATTTGTAACCCGGAATTGGTGCAGAATGAGTGCGAAAGCAACGGAACATGAGGTCATTCCCCTACGTGGCGAGAAAAAGCTTGAGGTGAGTATATTATTGTTGTTGGGTGTCCTTTTTTGTTGCTGTATTGGAGCCATAGCCTAAGCCCGCTGACGAGCTCACCGGCCAACCACCACCGGAATTAGAATAGAAGGTATGGGAAGCCCGGAGGTGGTACGAGGAATTTATTAGAAACGTATCACAAACGGAGAAAATTTCGCGAACCACCTCCGGACTCACCGGCGAGGTTTATGCCCTGATGGAGCGCAGCGCATACGGTAATACGGTAACCGTATGCGCTTTAATATGGTATAGCACCAGTAAGGTCTCTATGATTATGTATATTACGTACTTTTCATACTTTGCTTCGTTATATCTACTAGAGTATTGATTGCCTAAATCTAAACTAAAGTAAGTCATGTTTCTCGAGGAGCGCCATTTTGACCAATTTCTATTTCATAATTTTTTATTGAGTGTTTTCGATGAGTTACAAGTACAACTGAGTATAGTTGGACTAAACGAGATTGTTATCTTGGGGCGGTAGGATAGGGTTGGAGTGTTTCTTTAACGTTTTGTAACAAAAATAATTTCTAAATCTAAACATTCCATTTTTCTTTCACCACTGTGCGCCGTAATATGATTAAAAATAATTCTAGGAATTTTGACGGAGTTGAGGTTGGTTTTTTAGTGCGTTTACTGTATGCTAACTACTGCTAACGCTAAAGTTGCACTGAAATCATCTGTTTAGCGGGAATTTTGGTAGAGTTGGTAAGAAATGAGGGGGTTCGGCAGAACTGTGTTGTGTTGATTAGCCTAGCAAAATATACCACAAGGGTAGGGGTGCGGTTAACTTTATGCCTACCTCGAGTATATTATCTGAGCCTGTACTTGGTATTTGGAGCAAGAGTTGGACGTTGGACCAAATAGATTGAAGTAACGTACTCTGCTTTTGGTGCCTAATACATCCTTACTGAAACATTGGTTTTTAGAGTTTTTACTATTGTCTTTTTTTATTGTTGGTCAATCACTGTTCTGGAATAGATGTCTATTTGCCTGTTACTGATTTTCTTATTGTTGACATTTTGACTTACGAACGGATTTCTGCTCCTTGATACAAAGAAAGAGAGTTATTTCTAGTGTTATTGTTGTTTTTGGAAGGAATAGAGTACTGAATTTCTTATTCTTTTGCTATTCTTACCATGAAAAAATAGGGCTTAGTTAGTGCTAATGGTAAAATGTATAAATTGAGAAAAAATGACCACGTGGGTATGTTCCCCTCTCGTTTTACTTACTTTTTTCTGCCTGTGAATGTGAATAATAAGATGCCAACTCAGCGAAATGCAAGAGTTACTCGAAAATGCGTACAGGTAAGTGCTGTATTATGTTGAATTTAGTATGTTCTTTAGTATGAGTTTTGTGTTGGTCTGGGTTTCTGTTCGTGTAATGGTTGAATGGTAATTAGTATACTGTAAGGCGTAGTCTACTGTCCGTGAATGTCTACGGTACGATAAGGTGTTCTGTATCTTATGTACTGTACTAAGTTTTTTTTTGTTGCATGGTGGATTTTGCTCTCTTGTATATACTGGCTAGGCTGGTTGAATTAGTATACATACGAGTATACTGTAAACGGCGAGGATGTGTTTGTCTAACAATAATGGTAACATGTGCCTGACCGGCTGGGCTTCGCGTACAATACTACAATACCACTTATCTAGTGAGATGTTTAGTAGGCCTTGTTGCATTTTCTTTGTCGTAACCCGTAAATTCTGTCAATGCTTGATGCTCATCATATGGAACGACACTATCCAAATGTTGTGGTTTGCAACTAGACAAAATATGAAATAAGTCCAGAAGCACACAATTTAATTCAAATATTTTTCTTTTGAACATTTCAATATTTGAAATTTATGTGAATATATTGCGTATCTTGATGATTCTCAAAATTTAATTCAAAAACTCGGGACCCTTTTATTTGAAAACAAAACTTGTGCATATCGGTGAATCATTTAGGAAGCAGGACAGCCATTTTTAATTTGAATTTTGGGATTTTTTATTTCTTTGAAAAGCCAGGATTGTTGTTTGGAGAACTGACCTAGACCACGAATACATTAAAACTTAATCATAATCTTGGACATATTCCTGAAGATACACAGATACAGAATACAGATACACCACTGTAGACACTTCATTGTTATTTCTGCGTATTCTGATTCACCAAAGTTGTGACATCTATTGCCCACGTTTGTCTGTCTGTGGACGTTTGTCAATTGTATCAACTGGGAGTGGTTGGCAAGTTGGCATTTGGCATTCTCTGACTGTATTTGTTTGTATTTGCATATTCTAATCGTGTGCTATTTGGATATTCACTGAGACCAAAGTTTGATAGAACTTTGAAACCTATTATTGGTTGCTGTATTTGGTATTCCTCTGCTAATCGGCCTAATTGCTACTCGGATCGACTAATTGCCCCTATTCACGGAAACGGAACGAACTTTCAAGAAGAAGTCAAAGATGGTTCTGGGTGCAGGTGATCCATCAATCACAGAAGTTCCACCAGTTCGATTTGAAGCCCGAGAGGGAGAAGAACCCCAGATTACTGTGGGCGAGTTTCGAGGGCATGAAGAGCCAAGCATTATGGTGAGCGATGTGGAGAATGATGCTCTGAGGGCTGGAGACTCTGATGCGGTCTCGGATTCTTCGGGAGATGATTTTACTGATGCCGGAGAGGAACTTGATAATTCTGACGAGAAGATGAATCATACTAATCCAACTACTGCAAGACGGCCCAGTGTATTTCTGGAAGCACAGACTCTGACTGAGGATGGTTCTGTGCCTAGTGATTCTGGAGGAAATTTGAGGCGAACTTCTATTCCAATGAGTGTTATACTGGATTCGTTGGTTGTTGATGGGTCACCGTCACCTGAAAAGGATAAGAAAACCTCAGAAGTGACGTCGAGTAATCATGCTTATCTGGGAGTAGGATACTCGAATGAAAGACGGTCGTCAATCCTCCCAACCCCGAAAATGGGAAGCCTCCTGGAGAAGGATGAGAATTCTAGACTAAAGGAGGTGAATGGAGGACCTTCGGGACCGAGAACGTTTATTTTGTCACATACTGAATCACTTGGAGGAAGCGAGAGTGCTGAGGAGAAAGAAAAGAGATCAAAGGTTCGAGAACATTTGAATTGAATACTTTATGCGAATTTGAGTTTTAACTTCAGTCAGTAGTCAGTCGCGAACCCCAATCTAGTCCAATGTTTGGAATTTGCGGTCGTTTGTTACTGTTTACCTTGTCTGCTTGCTTGTGAGACGGTGAGACCACTACAGTAAAGTAGACAAAGGAACTTGTTTACTTATGCGTTGCGAACCGTTTAGTGACAATATTTTTTTGATAACGGTTCTCGATTTTATCACTCAGTGACACACTGCTACTAATTGTGTAGTTACCATACATAGATGGGTACTTGGGTACCTTATACTTTTTGGAGAGCTCTTTAGTCTTAATTGTCCTACAGTCCAAGTCCTACGGTTGTCAATATAATAAGATAATAAAAATAAATCAAAGTTACAAAAATGGGGACGGGCATTTATTTGCCTATACCCCAACTACTGTACGATCAGTAGTCACTGAGATGAGAATACTATCATTCACTGTTCATTGCAATCATTGAGCACATTGATAAATGACGCCTTGTAAACAATTCACAGTTGTTGGCGCTGGCAACCCCTCAGTTTGATACTGTTAGGTGGTAGCTGGTTGGAGCACTACTAATTATACACACAAGCTCCTCCTTCTTCCCTCCTGGTATCCTGTCAAAACCATTCCCTTTGTTTTCTAATTTTACAATGGGAATTGTATCCGCGAGTTCGTCTTCGAAGGAACACCTAGCTTTGCCCGATACTGACATCAAAGAAGTTGTTCTAATTAGAAAATCTTGTAATGATCTATATTGTGAATATCCAGATGCTGAGAAGGTGGGTAATTGGCTGGCAATTGCAGCTTCATAATTTAGGTAATTGATGATAATTAGATAGTTAACGTATGTTGTAAGTTGTAATAATTCATGCGTATCGGGATAAGGGTATTGAATGTCAAGTCAAAATGTGGACAGACTAATTGTAACGAAAAAAATGTAGAGTACCACGTAAGTCCTAGGGTATTGCTAGTATGATCTCAAATTCTAATCGAATGTCTTGTTTTAGGGCAAGCTCACCGGCGCCCTCGCGTTTGCCGTCTTCGCTGTCACTATCTCGTCGTTCCAGTTCGGATACCATATCGGATGTGTCAATGCTCCCGGAGAGGTCAGCCACTTGTGCTGATTACTGAGGAAAAAAATATCACTGGACACTGTCCCTTCGGACTTCGTGGGCGAACCAGCATTCTTATACAGTTTATGCAAATGAACATAATTAGAATAAAAAACCGAGCTAAATTCGAGCAAATTGGCTCAAAAATGTCAGAATTCAGTTGTCCACGATCCCACGATGCGTTTCAAAAACTCGCCGGTATTTCGCTTTAAGGGCTGTTCCAGCTTTAACCTTGAACCGTTCACAGTTCCACGCCCCGCAACATTTCTGGAACGTTGAAAAAAATATATGAGCCTTATTTTGTGTATCTAAAAAAAGTTTTCTTTTCAGATGATCACCAAATGGTTCTCAGTCTCCCATCACCACCTCTTTGATAAGGAGGTCACCATTGAGACGGCACAGTTTTATTGGTAAGCTAGTCGAGTTGATATTGTGTTTGTGAGATTGTGTAACTATTTGTTCCTTAAATAAGTAGCGGAATTAGCTCTTCCTTTTTAAATTGAGGAAAAGCTCTTATTTAGCAATTTCTTGTTAGCCGCGTGACCATATCCATATCCCCCTTCATTGTGGAACGAAACTTGTTAGAAGTTTACGTCCTTTATGTCTCTCAGACTCATGTATGTTTCTTTTGCAGGTCAGTGGCTGTGGCAATATTCGCTGTTGGCGGTATGATTGGGGGACTTGCTTCTGGTTGGCTAGCGGATCGAATGGGAAGAAAGGTATGGGGCTTTTTTAGGAGCGTTTATCATTTTGTCTTCATGCCCTGAATCTGAACCTGTATTGGCCCTGGAAGGACAGTTGTCCTTGGCTGTATTCACTAACACGCAGGGAGCCCTCCCTGGCCTCGAGGGAGCTGAGTGTGAGAGCAGAAGAAATTTAGAGCGCTCGTGAGCCTAGGGAGGGCTCCCTGTGTGTTGGTGAATACGGCCACGGCCTCAGGGCTGTAATGCGTGTGAAGCTTGAAGCAATCCTTAATCTGTATATCTTTAGTCGCTTGTTTGTGTGCTCATCTGTTAATTGTTATTAGGTGAGGCTTCGGTCGGGAAGTGACCACTCAGCAGTTTATGTTTCGATTTTGTTTGCTAATTAATCTGTTACCTTCCAGGGCGCTCTCCTTTTCAACAACATCCTGGCTTTCATCGCCGCTGCCCTGATGGCCCTTTGCAAGAGTGTGAATGTGTACCCGATGATGATCCTGGGCCGCTTTGTGATTGGACTCAATTGTGGTACGGTAGATTTGTATTGGCCTCTACGTCGCTAGTACTGTAAATGATTCATTAGGAGACCTTGCTTGGTTTACTGTAGAAATTTCTTATGTATGTGGGTATTTTATTGATTAAGCACACGAGCACAACTATGTATAGTTTATTTCGGGAGTCGTAAAAGCTAGAAGATCTACCTTAACTATCTACTATCTATATCTTCCCCGATAATGGATCATTTCACAACAAAATATAGTAGTTGTTTACACTTTAAAACATTGAATTGTTGATTAAAAAATGTATTGTTTTCATGCATCTAGTTGTGACTTGTAGCATAATGTGAAACTTGTTTTTGTTGTTTAAAGTGTGTAAAGTTACCGGAAACGTAAACAAAGCATTCGTTTTTTTAATCGTATATTACGTTACGATTGTAGGTCTTTCGTCCGGCCTTGTGCCCATGTACTTGACCGAAGTATCTCCGATCAATCTTCGTGGAATGCTTGGATCTGTACATCAGTTGTTGGTAAGAGAGAGGTTTTGGTTTATTCGTGCTTCGCTTTTGTTTCGAGTTTCGAAACGAAGCTAACTTGTGGTGCCGGTTCTTGGTGCGTAGGCTCCTTGTCATTAATAATAATAATGATAATAATTAATAATAATAATAATAATAATAATAATAATAATGATAATAATAATAATAATAATAATAATAATAAAGGATCATTAGTAATAATTCAAATTCAGGTGACAATCTCGATCCTCGTCTCGCAAATCTTTGGTCTTCCTTATCTCTTTGGAAACGAAAATCACTGGCCACTAATTTTTGGTAAGACCTTCTTCTTGATGTTTCATTTGGTCTGTAAAAGGCTGAGTGGTGATAGTGTTTTGTTCTTCTGTTAACTTCGGTATTCCCGTATTCCTATTTTTCCACTATTAGTTTGAGACAACAATATGCATGAAATGATATAACTACTAACAATAAGGCTGAAAACTTGTTTTTGAAGCGGTATTATGTGTGGTTTGTGAAAGTCCACTGGACAACGGCATTTGCATAATGTGTAGTTTGTGTCTTTCGAACTACCTTCCCACCACTTTAACTGATTTACTCGTGTGTTATTGTTTGCAGCGTTTACCGTAGTCCCTGCTGTTCTGCAGTTGGCCACTCTCCCTCTGTGCCCCGAGTCGCCCAAGTACACGTTGGTGGTGAAGAATTTGGTTGATAACGCGGAGAAGGATCTCAAGGTTTGGGCTGAGGATTTTGAGATATCATTTAAACGTCACTGTGAATTATGTAATCAAGACTAGACTCTGCTGTATGTATACTGTCTATTTGTAACTTGACCGTCATGATCCTAAGCATAAGCGACATGTTTGTTTGTATTACATGTGTAAAGGCTCGTGCTTTTTGGAGAAAAGCAAAGGTTAAATTTTCGATAAGAACTCGTTAAAGCGAAATACCGGCCGGTTTTTGAAACGCATCTCAAGTACTTGCATTCCTATGCGTTTATGCAACGTGGGGTCTAATTGGGGTCTAGATTTTATTCTAATTTTTGCTCATTTGCATATGTTGCATAAGAAAGCAGGTGACGCAATGCGTTTCAAAAACCGGCCGGTATTTCGCTTTAATGTTATTATTGAGTCCGTGACTGTGAACACGGGATTATGTGGTACTTGAAACGTATCGTTGTTGCGTGCAACCTTACAATTAGCTTGAGAACATACAGGCAGATAGAGACACTAATATGAACGTGATTTATCAAGTTTAAGCCAAATCGTTTGGCACCACTATACCTGTCGTCGCTACGCAGACCATTACCATTTGTGCATTGAATTGTTGTTCTTTGCAGAAATTGCGCGCCAAGGAAGATGTGAAGGACGAGCTGGACGAGATCAAGGAGGAGGCACTTCACGCACAGAGCACACCCAAGGTCAGAGAGGAGTTTTGAGTTCTTACTGTGGGGTTACGGTATCCTTACCTTTGCTTTAGGCTAAACTACTGTAATAACTGTACGGTAGGGTGACTTCACCTTCACGCACAGACACCCAAGTTTAACGAAGGACTATGGAGTTTGAGAGGTGTATTGTGTATTGAATAACTTAAGGGTTACGGTATTCTTACCTTATTTAGATGCTAACGTGAGATTCGTTTCCCTGAGAGAGAGAGAGAGAGAGAATGATAGAGATGCGGACATTTGTCGTTGTTACAATTCGTGTTATTTTTCAGATTTACGTATATTTTCTTTCTTTAGGTCTCGATGTCGGACATGTTCAAGGGCGCGCTTCGCTGGCCAATGTTCATTGCGATCATGATGATGTTGTCCCAGCAGCTATCTGGTTGGTTTATGTTTAGATTTGTGCTGCGGTAGGTAGTTAGAAGTTAGAAGGATAGAAGGGGGCGGGGCTTTTCCTGTGCAGCTATTCTAAATTCTAACGTAGACGCAGTACTACCCGAAGGTTTTTCGGGTAGGTAACAAGAACGGCAACTAAGCAGTAGAATGTAGAATAAAGAGTGTTACAATAATTAATACTTACTCTGGGCCCTGTTGGGAGTATACTTGACTTCCCCTTAATTAACATGGCCCCGTAATTATTTGGAGACTAATTGTAAGCTTGACTCATATTTGTGTACAGGTATCAACGCCGCCATGTTCTTCTCGACCACAATTTTCAAGAGCGCCGGACTCGTTGGAATTCAGGTAATTTCGGTGGATCGAAACTTCGAAACTGTATAATTTAAGTTTTGTAGACATCCGTTAAAGCGCATGTCAAGCCTGATTCACAGATATTCTATAACACGCTGTCACAAAATACCGTAGTTTAAACAATTTCTCTCGCGCCCTCCTCTTTTTCTTTGCTGACTTCAAAAATTTCTCTTACGCCCTCCCCTTTTTCTTCGCTGTCTAACAGCCTCGTAAATTCAAACGTCCCGTGGACAGAGATTTGGCTTAGCTCTGTCCGCACGAGTCGAATCCCATACTGAAGGAGTTTTTTGGAGCGGTTTGAAATTGCTTTTCTTCTTACATAAAAGTTTTTGTTTATTTTTATTTTCAATTTCCTCACCTTCAAAGCATAAGCTTTTTTTGAGCCCAACATGAAAAACCGGCTTGACATTCCCTTTAACGTCACTAACCAAAACTCAACAGCCCGAACTCATCAGAATACGCAGCACACCAATTAGTTAGTGGCGCGAGCAAAATGTTTCATTGGTGCATAAGAAGCTCAAGTAGCTTCTTAATATAGTGAGCTTTTCCACAGTAATAATATCGTTTATCACGATGCTTTCCGTCCGGGATCCGGGGGTAACTTCAAAAAAAGATTCAATTTTATATGCAACCTGGTTTCAGGCCGTCTACGCTACAATTGCTATGGGAACGGTTAACGTGCTGATGACTATCGTCTCGGTCTGGCTGGTTAGTTTTTTTATTATTCTTGTACTTTTTTAAACGTAGGACGAGAGATTTAATGAACTGTCTTTTGAAATCTATGTGCAATAAATTTAGTCTCACCTCACCAATATAAAGCACCGTCGGTCTTCCTGTGATAGTAGACAACTATTGTGGGAGTGCAGTTGTACATAATGCGCCTTAGAAACCGGATGTTGTACCGCTTTCTTAATTATGGTGCTGTAACTTGGGTGCATATCGCTTGCATTTTCTCTTCAGGTCGACATGCTTCAGAAATGAGATGTTATACCGCTTTAGTAATATCTTATTCGGGTACGGTAGCTTGGGTGGATTTCAGGTCGACCACCCGAAGTTTGGTCGTCGCTCTCTCCACTTGATTGGTCTCTCGGGAATGTTCATTTCTTCGCTTCTCATCGTTCTCACACTCTCTAACATTGGACCACAGGGAACGGTTAGTTGGACATTTTCAATTTTCAATGATTTCTTTATAAAATTGTCGAATTGTAATCAGTCATTCAACATCAACAGAGTGTTGGTTATCATATCATAATGTAATAAGATGTACCTGAATCACTGCGTTTATTTGAGTTTTTTTACGTGACAGCGCTACACGCCGCACGATAATTATTGTTTTGTATTGAAGTCATGATGATTGAATAACGCGAAATATTATTTTTATCTTCAAGAGCGTGTACACTTGTGTTGACGGCGAAGTTCAAGCTTATGACTTTTTCGCGCAGGCTTTTTCACAAAAATAGATACTGCGCACTTGGCAGCGCAACCGACGAGTTACGAGTTTCAGGTGGTGACAGTTTTCTTTTGAAATGCCCAACTAAAGTTGCATGTTTTTTTTCAGGAACCCAATATCTGGTCGTTTGCCGCTATCGCGTTTGTCCTGCTGTTCGTCATTTCGTTTGCTACTGGACCAGGTACGGCATAGTTATCTTAAAGCGAAAATAACGGCCGATTTTTGAAACACGTCTCTCAGGTTCCTGCATTCCTATGCATTTATGCGAAGTGGGGGTCGTTGTTTTTGTTCTCATAGTGATCATTTGCATATAGTGCATGGTAACGTAGTTTATCTGATTCTGCAAAAACGCCATGTTTCATCGGGTTCTTATTACTGAATTGTGAAAGGGCGCCATGCTAGGCCTGTTCTTTCTTCTGCTGGGTTTTTGCCAACACAGGAAGTTGCTAAATATAATAGCAGTTTGCGATCAGGTGTTTACTTATGGGGTTTCCAAGTACGCTGAAAATTTACCGTATCTTGGAACTACACGAGAATATTTTTTTAATTTTTCATAATATATATGCAAGTTTCGTGCAGAAACACGGTAGTATTGACAGAATCACACCGAATTTTTGGGATAATTGGAAACCCCATTAAGGGTTTTAATGTTACATCGTACATCATTCGGTTCTTATAGTTAATTTCACACCTATTGTATGACTACCATATGCTGCATCTCAACTTTCCTTTGGTTTCTAGCCTAATGTGCGAACTCTATAAAGTAGAATAAATCTGACCATCTCCGGCGGCTATTGCAAATTTTTTGGGTGTAAAGTAAAATTAAGGCATGGGCCTCTAACAGAAACAGATCGTTCCAATTTTTGTCCAGCTCCGGTAGCTTAATTATGTTCCATCGGTGGGGTCAGTGTCTCGTACTGAAGTTATGCCCGGCTACGGTAGCTTACCGATGTCTCATCGGTCGGGTCGCTATACCCAGCTCTGGTAGCTTAAAGCTTAACGATGTCTCATCGGTCGGGTCGCTATACCCAGCTCCTGTGGCTTAAAGCTTAACTATGTCCCATCGTTCGGGTCGCTATACCCAGCTCCGGTAACTTACCGATGACCCATCGTTCGGGTCGCTATACCTTTCTGAATTCCAGGTGCGATTCCGTGGTTCTTCGTCTCGGAGATCTTCTCGTCGGCTGCCCGCGGCAATGCCTCTTCGATTGCTGTGATGACCAACTGGATGGCCAACTTCTTGGTCGGAGTCACCTTCCTACCGCTTACGGTATGTTGATAATTTTGTATTCTTGTTTATTAAAAAAATCGCCGTTGGCCAAGCGTCTTGTACCCCCAACACTCTTGTGAATTTCTAGTGCAATCCACACATTTGATTTTGCATTACCTGATTGACCAGTAGTCGTTCTTTGTACTCCTTTGTTTTGTACTACGTAGCTTAGTGCCAGCGCCCTAACTATTCTCGA
This sequence comes from Pelodera strongyloides, assembly GCA_036852015.1. Classification (NCBI taxonomy): domain Eukaryota; kingdom Metazoa; phylum Nematoda; class Chromadorea; order Rhabditida; family Rhabditidae; genus Pelodera; species Pelodera strongyloides. The sequence goes on along the minus strand of JAANDG010000109.1, from coordinate 232,958 downwards.
TCGCGTGGGTTGCCGGATCAACATAAGAACGTTTATATTGTTATGATTCCTTATGATGAATGGATATGCTGGTGATATATTATTAATTATGCATTTTCTTTTGCAGAACCTGATCAAGCAGTATTCTTTTGTATTCATTTGTTTTGTTACTTTGTAGCAGTACGACCTAGTTTCCATTTCCATTGCAAATCAACGTCGGTTGGCTCGTAGATGGATCAGTCATAATCATACGAACCTTTACTATGTTCTACGAATGATAATTTTGCAGAACCTGATCAACCAGTACTCGTTCTTTGTGTTCTCCGCCTTCCTCGCCGTGTTCATCTTCTTCACGTGGAAGTACGTGCCGGAGACGAAGGGAAAGACCGTCGAGGAGATTACGGCCGGGTTCGAGAAGCGGACCAGAAGTCAGGAATAGGGTACTGTGGGTTTGACTACGGTATGTACTTGAGTAGATTGCATACTGTGTACTGTAGCCGCTTCAAGCCAAGCTGAATAACAGCCGGTTTTTGAAACGTATGTTGGAACTATATGGGAATGGAAGTGTCCGACACATCTTTTAAAAACCAGTCATTATATCGCTTTAAGGCTACCGCTACCGTACTCTTTCATCTAAAATAATGTAGGAGTACGGTAGGGTAGATGGTAAAGAATATATGTTTGAGGTATTTTCTAGTAATAAAAGTTTTATTGTAAGTTATATGTATTCAGTATTAGTTGAGCAGGGTTTCTAGAACGGTTTCAAGTCATCAACACAGAGTTTACACCTCAGAGTTTATCAATGCTAACAGTAAGTACAAGTTTGATTTTGGACTTTTATTTTGGTATTTTGTATTTTGGACTTTTTTTTATTTCCTCATGATTATATATTGCATTATTTATCTTTCTTCAGTATTTATGCTGATTTGAAGTGAGAAATTTGTTTCCTTTTTGTAAGTTAGTCCGTTGTAATGTAGTGATTTATGAACTACGATTCTTATGTTTTCAGAAGAGTTTGTATCGTTTGTGCTTTAAGAAAACAGTTTATACACAGGTTCTTGAAGGAATATGCTTTGTAATGTATGATTGTATGCACTATCTTGCTCCATGATTTTTTGAAACTTTTTAGCCGTAGCGCTTGTTTTTAAGTATGTTTGATATTTTGCGATATCTATCTTGCTACAGTCTGTTTTTAATATCTCTCAGTGTTTTACCATTGTATGAGTATGTTTTATCGTATTTTGGCGCTTTTTATCTTTATCGTATCATATGTTTAGTATGTTTAATCAGTGTAATAAAGTTTAATGCGAATGTGTGTATTATATTTATTTCGGAGTTGCACATGTTGGTTTGTAATGTTTTATAATTAGAAGAAAGTGTAGTTTGTAGTTTATAGTTGTTCAGAGGGGTTCTGTAGTTTGTATTTATTTTCAGTAAGAACTATTTTGTGGCCTGTAGTTAGTAGATGTGACCACTATCTCTCCTTTCTTGTAGAAGCGGGTCTCTTTCTCCACTGCTTGGGCGAGAAACAGCTGTGGCAGCCTAAAATGAGGAATTTGTTATAGCTACAGTAGTCATGGTCGCAGCTGCAATACAAGCCATACTTATAGTATTCATTATAGTATTCATAATCGCCGTTACAGTAGGCATAGTTGTGGTAGTCATAATCCGTAGCCGCAGTTACATACAGTAATAGTGGTCATAATTATAGTCCCATAGTTATAACGTTACAGTTAGTTCACAGTCACTAACCCTGCTTCGTACTGCGTTGTCCATTCCAGTTATGATACTCTCTACACTTAGTCGCCGAGTTTCTGGCAGACGTCGACTGAGATGCCAGAAGACAACCAATATGTAGATGAACATGGGAACGTAGTACCAGCCACCAATTGACGCGGCTGAAATTTGAGGGAATAATTGCTAGGAAATAAGCTATACTGCTCTGGTTCTGGTCCTCAGGCGCGCAGCGCGGACATGCGAATACGCGTCCGCGGGAAAAGATTGCAAATTTACATTGAAAATCGAATGTCCGCGCTGCGCGCCTGAGAACGTAGTGCTGTAAAATTGTGGCGCGTACCGCATCTTACTTCACACACTCACACAGAGTGCTCGAATTGAAGGAACAGTATGTATGTATATCATAGCATAGCCTGTAAATGGCCGCAAAATCCGCCCGCTACTTGAAGCTTCTTTACTTACAGCCACAGCTTCAGGCGTGGTCACAAAAAAGAAACGACTCACTCAGCGCTGGATATGTGGTGAAAATGATCATTTGTAGCACCATGCAGAGTAGTGCAGAGGCCTGAAAAAATTTATAATTAGTTAATTTTCCTATTCATGCGTAAGGATTTGTTGGCACAAGTGAAGACTTGAAGCATACCTCCGGCCCGCGTAAGCAAGCGTTCTTCCTGGAATTAGGGTACTAAATCTACGCTTACAACAAATAAGGATCATACTTACCTGTGCCACGGTTGTCCGAATGCTGGGCACACAGAGCTCTGATACCATGAGAAGTGCCATATTACCGTAACCGCAGTTACTCCAAAGATTAGCGCAGAATTGTAGAACCCATCCTGTAAATTGTGATAGTTAATTATTTTGCCCATGAAGTCTTCGAGCAATTTATCATCTGGAAATAGTAGAGCTCTGTGGAAAAGAGCATACTATACAAGCACTGAACTAACATTGTACCACCCTTGAATAAAAAGGATCACGTTATTGAAACATAAGCGATTCTTGTTGATGAAATACCCACCAATAGCAATGGTAGTCGGTCCTGTATTTCCAGCGTCAACTAAGAACTGTCCAGAGGCCATTAAAATACACAATGTAAGTGACAGCGTCCATCCCGTATACATGATAAAGCGACGACCAAGTCTGCAATTAGATGTGGATAATTTGTTCTTTCACATGACTCTCCTCTCGCTCGCTCTCCCTTCCTGCAACTCTCAGTATTGTCTTCAGTAATGTTACCAGTGGCCGTGCACGAACAGTCGAGCCTCCCCTAGTTGGGAGAAGTTGTCTCTGTGTCGTCTCTGTGTCTCAGACTTGTGTGATCCATCGCTTTCCCTCACCTCCCACTGGGAGGCCCACCGTTCGTGCACACGGCCACAGTTACCATTTTTTAATACAGAAACTCACTTTTCCACCAAATATGCACCTAGGAAGTAGAGCGGCGAGAATGCAAGAGCCGAGATAATTCGAAGGTTCATTGCCTAAAAAAACGGAACGGTCACGAGTGAGCGCAATCGGGCCGCTTGTTCGCCAGGAGTGCGCCACGGGTTTAGTTTTATCAACTTCCTCAGAAAGTGGCGCATGACAAGTTGGTTGGGAATTTATATTAAAGAACTCTGTTCCAATATCTACAGCCTCCGTTGTCTGCAAATTTGGTGCCTGGCAAGCCGTACCATTGGAGGGACAACATTGGGATTTGAAAAGGTCATTTTGCAATAATAAATTCATACATAGTTTAAAGAAAGCGAAAGACCGATCGGTTTTTGAAACCTATAGTGGACAACTGAATTCTTACATATCTATGCCAATTTTTCTCGAATTTAGCTCGATGTTTGATTCTAATTTATATACCCTTGCATAAGCTGTATAAGAATGCTGGTGTACTCGAAAACCAGCCGGTGTTTCGCTTTAACTCACATCATCCACCGAAAATCCAAAGCTCTTTCTGATTTTCACACTAAAGTTGATATCGATTAGTGCGGGAGAAATCTGGTTGCTTACATCGAAGAGGAAAACGCAAAGAAACGCGTCTCTAAATGAATATTTTGAGTTTTCTTAGTTTTTTTTTCGGTTTATTTGGTATAAATACGATTGAGGGGAACGAAAAATGCAGGGCCGCTTGTTTGCCAGGACTGCGCCACCGGTGGAAACATCCCATAGTTCCCATGTTCGCGCAATACTGGCTCACCGCGGGGAGCCTTTTTATATTTGCTCACCTATACTGTGTGTCCTCCCAAACTTTCCACAATGTGACTGCCTCATCAAGAGGATGGTGTAATTCTCGTTCTATTTCACTGATTACGGTATCTAAAAAAAAAAGTTTAAAAAAGGTGATATTCTTAAGTTCGATACTGTAAGTAGCAGGGACGGTACTGACTAAACAACCGTACTTTTGAATGTTAACTAAAGTGTGTTCTCGTAAGTGTAGCCTATATATGGTTTGCGGTATAGCCTGAGTTATTATCTTTACAGTAGATTGTAGATAGGTAACTTTACGTAACCTAAAGACCTAAAGATACAAATAAAGATCCCTCACCAACATCCGCATGTTTCCCGTGAAACCTTTCCACTGAGTCCATTGCTTCCTTTCGCTTTTCTCGATGCATAAGAAATTTGGGGGATTCCGGATAGAGACATCTAAACGCGGACACTACAGTATGAAAAGCCCAGGTTCTCCGCGATCATTTCGCGAACTCCAAACACAGGTATAGCACACTCTGGGAGAAAGGGACGATGTGTGGCGAAAAGAGTGCGCCTACCGCCTACGTTTCGTCGCGCCCCTCTCGCTCAGCGTTTGCCAGACTCTCGCCAGGTTGACACCTCGTGTTTTTCAAAAAGCGACGACTATTTATGCATTATCGAATTTTCGTTTTCTTTGCTGCCTACTGCATTCTGAAACTGAACTAGCCCAACATTTACAAATCGGTCACTTAGCGTATCTCAAACGCATATTCCTGGCTTCAAATTCTAGAGCACAGGTACTTCATGCAACAATAATCGCTGGATTCATAAAAAAAATCAAAAAATCAATCAATAACTCCATACCCTACGATGAAGTGCGTGGTCGCCATCAACGCGCACATGATCGATATATAATGCCACTGTTCGGAATTGCCCCACCAATTGGGCTTTGATATGAATGACATTAAAATCCAGGCGAATAAGCCCACAGAGGAGAGAAACAGGGTGACGGCACCTGTAAAAAGCGGCTTTCTGTAAGTCCAAGTCCTACTGTAGTTGTTTGCTTATAGTTGTTTGCTTATTTTACACTTTAAAGGGTCAGGCCCATTTCAAATGACCCCCATTTTTGATGATTCCATCTGATTCTCCATGTCAAACATAGTAGGATACGATATTTTTCTAATTTCCAGTCGCAAAATTCACGCAGTATTCAGCAATTTACCATGGCCAGTCATACCCAACTATATATCGCATTTGTCACGCCCCTCCGCGCTAATTGGGCAATATGCTCCATTGGGTGTGGCAATTGCGATATAGGAAAAACTGAATTTCCATGTATCACTTGCATAATTATTCGCCCTTCTGGGAATTTCCGGCACAGGATAGGACAATTTTGCATACAGTACAGCGGAATTCAGTTGTAGCATATTTTTCAAAACAACGTGTCATATCGCTTTAAAAATGCAAAGTAAAGACCTCTAATACGTGTAGGTGCGCATTCACTTAGGTACATGATGGCTGCGTAATTCATTAGAGGAAAAGCAGCTCCGACGAAAAGTTCAGCGACGAAGAATAACTCGACGGAAACGAAAACCTGGAAAGATTATTCAATTTAGCCTATTACCCACAAGATTTTAAGGATTATGCTAGGCTCCTTATTCGCTTATTGTTAGAAGATAAATACGATAGTATAACTACAAGATGTGCTTCACACTGGTGAGATTCAAAACTAAGGAAAAACCATATTCACTGTCAGTCTAGGGTAGGCGGGTAGTGGTGCACATGGATGGGTAGGCCACCTCCGGAAGAGCTCTCTATGGGTAGCTCAGCGACTGTACACCAATTTCGTTAATCTCTGAGGGAGCTACCGGGGGCTACGTCTACCTATCTCTGTGTCGGAGCCTCCTACCTTACCTTTGACAGAATCTGCAGTCCACTGGCAATTATAGCCAGGGCAAAGGGTACATGTACAGCCATTGCCCTTCTTCCAAGTGTGTCCAATTTTGGATAAAAATACATTAGACAGAAGATAGAACCGATCAGTTTGGCAGCACTTATTAATCCAACAATGTAGGCGAACCTAAAAATAAGGAATATAAATTAAATTGTTTCAATTGCCACCGAAGGCCAGTCACCGATTATTTAGTGACCATGTGAGCAAACGACAGTTTTCGGGAAAACTTGGTCACGACAAGGTCGCTAAATGGTCAGCAAAAGGATTGGCCGACGAAAACGCCAGAAACGGTGGCCAAATGGGTTCATCCGTTTCGTATACAGTCCGATTATTATTCTAAACTTACAACTGTTTATCCGCCTCTATTCCATAGTGGTTTATCATCGATGCATTGTACATCTTTTCCAGGGGATCGGACAAAGTTGAGAACACGAGAATTAGACATGTCGCGTATGAACCGAGCGTCACCTGAAAGTGATAGGCTTACGTAAACTTTAAGGCGAAATACCGGCTGGTTTTTGAAACACATAGAGTACACCAGTATTCTTATGCTGCTTATGCAAATGATCGTAAATTAGAATAAAAAATCGAGCTAAGAAACACCTTGTATAACTCTCAATACGGTGTAAAGTTATTTGTTAAAGCGAAATACCGGCTGGTTTTTGAAACACATCGAGTAAACGAGTATTCTTGTGCTGCTTATCTTATGCAAATAATCGTAATTTAGAATAAAAAATCGAGCTAAATTCGAGCAAATTATAGTAAATACGTAAGAATTCAGTCGTCCACGATGCGTTTCAAAAACAGGCCGGTATTTAATAAATATTCAAATTTTAAAATAGGGTAAAGATATTTGTTAAAACAGGCAAGGAAATGCTTGCCTGCAAAAGCACTCGCAATCCTAGAGGAACAGAAGGAAGGAAATCCATCTAAATTTGACTTTCGATCAATAATGACGGACTGGGATTTACTATGCCACTCGTGGAATCGTAAACTGTTATCGTTTTGTTTAAACTGTTATAATTATCGTTTTCAAAATAGCTTGAATACAGAACAGAACCATCAAGCGTGATTTGTTTTGCATAAACTAAAAAAATGTTCAAGAATTACATAAAAAATAATAAACTAACAAACCTTCATTTGTCCAACGCGAACTTTGAATGGTACTCGACAAAACAGCATACAATGACTTCAACTGAAATGTGATAGTGAAGTAATTGTAACATAACACAAAGCGAAATACCATCCTTGTTTTTGAAACGCAACGTGGACAACTGAATTCCTATGCAATTATGTTAATTTACACGAATTTAGCTCTACATTTTATTCTAATTTATTTTCATTTGCGTAAGCTGCAAAAGAATGCTGGTGTAGTCCATGTGTTTCAAAAACCGGCCGATATTTCGCTTTAAAGAGGTTTACATCGTATAAAATGATTTTCAACGATCCATAACTGCGCATACGGGGATATCCGCGATTTAGTGCAAGTCATAAGCAATTTATGAATTTACATTAGCGGTACTCTTTTTATATTTTGATTAAATAATAAAGAGCGTACCGTAACTTACTAGATGTGAAAATACTATAAATAAAAAAATAAAAAAACGAGAAAAATGAGAAAAAAGCCTCACCTATCTTATGGGAACAATTTCCTCCTAGTCAATCACGGATATATCGTTTCCTAACAAAAACGCATTCGTTTGACGAATAAAAATTGATACACTGGGCCTAGCCCATTGGCAGCGGATAAGCTGGCCTGACCATTGTTTATATACTTTTAACATCGGATAATAAAATATTACTAAATGCACAAATTAAAAGAACTAATAAAATTAATTAAAATATTGCTATAATTGATGATATAGGTACTAATAAGTAATAAGAAAAATATGCAAAAATGTCACATTTAATATATGTCATGGAATCTGTATTTAATTACAGTAAAGTATAACCATATTAATAAAGATAAAGATAAAGATAAAGTGAACCGGGTTATATCAACCGAATCCGCGGAAACGGTGCACCGGGGTCCAGCTCAGAGGCTGGACATACTGGCCATTTAAACTTCCCGGTGGCCAATCTGCTCGGGAAGTCGATTTATCTCCGCTGGTTTTACCCAGCTACCAACTTGTACACCTTTGGTGGGGTGAGGGGGTTCCGGCCCGGGATCGAACCAGTGACCGGTGGCGTGGTGAGCAAGGGCCTTGCCACTTGACCACGCCCCCCCCAACCATATTAATAAAAAATAAAAATATTACTAAATCACTATAGCTAGAGAACTAAACACTTTCAACAAGAAGACAAGTACATGCGAACTTAAATCAATAATCAAAGGAATAAATATTTGATTTTTGGAACCTCCACACTCGAACGTTAGACATAAAACTGATAACACGATATGAACAGGGTTACCAACCAAGATTAAAGCGAAATGCAGTCCGGTTTTTGAAACGCACTACGTACAATTGAATTATTACGTATTTATGTTACTCGAATTTAGCTCGATTTTTTAATCTAATTTCTGTTCATTTGAATAAGCTGCATAAGAATGTAAGTGTCAACGATGCGTTTCAAGAACCGGCCGGTAACTCGCTTTAAACGGTGAAAAAGTGAATTTAATTAGTCTATAACTATAACGATACGTTCGATTCTCACGGAGAATTTATGATAGCAATTCGCGACGTAAAAACGAAAACGTGCCCATGTTTGTAATTTTTTGTTATTTTGTACAACCACAACGCACAAGGGCAAACTTGGTGACGGTTTCCGGTTTTTTTCAAGAACCATGTGGTGATCACTTTGGCGGCCATGTCGTCAAATGTTTTTTTTTCGATGAAAACCATTTGGTGACGGGTTACAGACGGTTTTTTTGTGTTGTGGGTAATTATTGTTTTCGCGCGCACAGTCGTGACACCGCGGCACGCCACAACTTAAATAAGTATTGTTTGCGTATATTACCTTTAGCTGCATGGCTATCATGTGTGTAGCGTTCAAACCAAAGACTACAACTACAGACGTACATACTACACTACAGTTGTATATAGTAGAAAATATAAATTTATAAATTTCAAAAAGGAGTAGTATGTAATAAACTTGTTGTAAACATATACAAAGTATTATACTTTGTGATTGAACAAAACGTTACAAACTCCTTTTGATTTACTTCGAATTTGCGTGTTGTGGCATATTTTACTACCATTTTATTATGTTTTATTGATTTAGTATGTGTATTTTATAACACAAACTGCACGTTACATTGCTTTCTTTGATTGTCTTTGTGCGTAATAAATAAATTATTATTATTATTATTATTATTATACACCAACCGAATCTGAATCACATAATACGCAAGAATGAAATTTTATGTGTTTATTATTTTGTTTACATTCGCCATAAATCCACAAAAGAAATACACTCGGGTTTAAAAAACTGGACTAGTTTGGTTAGTACTTCGTTAGTTACTAGTTAGTATAATACTAGCATAGTGCATAGTATAGTACTTACTACTTTAGTTCAAGACAAGCATAGTACCTACAACACTACCATAGTAAAACGATAATTGGCAATTTACCACACATTTGAAAATTCTATTCAGCTTATTTTAAATAAGGACAACAACGTATTTACAAATACGGCAAGTAACACGTTAAAGGAAGGCAGTCACTTCAAATTCATTAGATGTAAGAAGATTTATAAAACAATATGCAGCCAGTAAAAAGTCACATAAAAGCGAACTCAGGGAGAGAAATCAATGAAAAAATGGGTTTTGGTAAATGACCGTCCCCTGTGCATATATGATATGCAATTGCCAGTGGCCAGGGGTACTTGGAGAGTGAACAGCCTGCAGTGTTAGTTACACCTGGCGCGTGTTTTATCACTGCAGGGTATTTATTATGAAACTCTATACGGGCAATTATAAACTACGGTATACTAGTAAAACTCATACACAGGGATTTCTCTCCCTGAGTTCGTTTTGCTGTACTTTGGTGCTGGAATCGTAGTTTTCTTCACATATTTGAATATTTAATGAAAAGCGAATAAAAAATACGAATTTGTAGTGACTGCGATCCTTTAAAAATAGCAGGCGAGGATTCACAGAAGCTCTTATTTGAGAACCAGACGGCTATCGCCGCCTGAGGCGACTTTCAAAGATTAAAATAGAAGAACCGGGAGCACATTTGTGTGAAACGTCTGCAACGTGCCTTGAAAAAATCATGAAATAAGATTCGATTTCGCTTGCTCAACACTGGGCTCCGATTTTCCTTTTATAGCCTCTTAGATATTCTAATTTTCGTTTCGTTCACACAAATAAACTATTCTCAAATAAACTATTCTCCTTTATATAATAAGATAAACGTAGTAGAAAAAAATAATACTGCGGGTTTGATCTGTCCAACTACGTTGGGAAAATAAATCGTGTTATCAAAAGTACTGTAATAGTTTGAATTGCATTATGGGGGTTTCCAAGTATCCCAAAAATTCGGCGTGATTCTGTCAATTCTCAAGACTACCGTATCTCTGCACGAAACTTGCACATATAATATGAAAATTAAAAAAAAATATTCTCAGGTATACATTTTCACCATACTTGGAAACCCTAGTATCAATTTGTACAGTCAATTAACACAAAACTAAAAAACGCAAGTATTCAATATTAATAATGCAATGTTAAGACAAAAAATATAAAAAAATGCAAATCCATAAAACTTAAAATAAACGCTTACCAAATGTCATCAATTATATGTACACGTATTATAAAGATACACTTCATCACTGGCATTTTAGATAGAAGAACTAATTTATTAAAGCGGCGTGGAACGTGGTTTTGAAACGTATGCTTCCCTGTTGTGCCCTGCAGCATTTCCGACACAAGCTCGGCCACAATTTGCATTTAAGGAAATGCATCTGCCCACCACACTTTTCACAAACCGTGTCACACCGTTTAAAAAATATGAGGATTTACAATTTTGGTAAACAATGGTACGTTACCAATCTATGAGTAGAATGTTAGCACCGACGTGTGATTTCCTCGTACCATCAGGACTGGCGGTAAACCGCGGGACATCATTTCTAACCAACTCATATACAGGGCGCTGCTCACTGTACCGCGGGACGGAACCGGCAAATTTCTAAAATAATTGTAGTTTGTAGTCACTTGTAAAGATAATTTATACACAGGAAACGGACGTGACCATTTCGGGAACCGTCGGCAAATGGTCTCAAAACGGTTTTGTGACTGAATGTCTATTAGTTAGTTACGTCTGTACATTACCAGCGTGTCGTATACGGTATACCCTATTATAACAATAAATTACTCTTCATAAAAATAAATTATTGATGTAATCTACAACGAGTCATAGTGCGTTTGGTTCACTGTTACAACAAAGATCCTATAAAATACTCAGTACAATGAAACTCAAAAGCGTAAGAAACTTGCAAGTATTCTTAAAGATCTACCGCAATTTGAAACTACACTAAATATTTTATAATTTTTCATAATAAATATTCACGTTCAATTCCCAAATAGGTAGACAAACTGATTCGGCAGACAAACAGTTTTTGGCATAATTGCAAACCCCATTATACTCAGTACTTCTACTGCACGTTTCCCGCGAAACAAAAATAAATCCCGCGTTTCCTGGCAGGCTAGCACCCAATCCCACGCAATAAGAAAAGTCGCATTTTTCCTGACAGAATAGCCAATCATGTCCCGCAATTAAACATTAGGCAAGGCTTAGTGTTAGCGGCAAGGTCCCTGATTAGCGCTAGCACTAAGAACCGAATCCCGCGTTTCCCGTTTGTTTGGGAGGAAACATGGGATTACGATTACCGCTAAACTGCGAATGAGGAACGTAGTATATGAAGTGAAACATTTTACTTTCACTTTTTTTGGGGGGGGGGGGGGGGGTGAACTAATGGAAAACACGCAATGAGAAGGAAAAACCGAGATTTCGAAAAACCGACTTCTACATTCTAGCGGAATCGAACCCCTGACCTCTCGCGTCAGAGACAGACGCGCTATCCAGTCGGCCACCCTGATAACATTTGGTTTATCAAAAACTCACATCACAAGTAAATCCGCGTCTTCTGAGTGTTTGTGAAGAAGTTCTCCACAACGCAGTTGTCGATAGGTCTTGCCCTGCGAATTATTGAAATATACGTTGTATTTTTATATACTTTGTCTTGGTACATAGTCAAGTATGACAGAAGCGCTGTATTTTAGTAGTTCTTAAAATTATTCATACTACTTCTAATATTTCTAGCGATTACTCCCTTTCCCTAATGGCCAATGGGATAAGTGTAATGTAAGAGTGCAAGGGAAGGGTAGCTCGAATCATCTAATGAGCTAATGACCTAATGTTCTAATGACCTAATGATCTAATGACCTAATGATCTAATGATCTAATTAACAATGAAATATTTCATAATAATCAGTATACCTTATTAGTCTTCAGTTCCTCTTCGGTAATCATTCCTTCTTCAGGTTCTGTTGATTTACACAGGAATGGTTCTATCAAGGTGTTGAAGGTTTGCAACCTAAATCAATAATAAAGTAATTTTTTTAGAGAACTGTCTACTTTTTATTAGCATGGTGGCAAAAAACTATATGCCAGGACCTCGCGAAATAAATATAATCCAGGGGTGAATGAAACGTGCACGCTTCCAGTTGGCGCTCCTTGGCGTACTTCTAGCGCACGGACTGTCCAACAAATAGTGTGCCAGCTGGAGTTGCACATCTTTCGCCACTCTCTGGCGCTCTACATGCCAATCACGAAGGAAGGACCACAATAACAGCACCTCATCAGCATTTTTTTTGTATAATTACAACTTATAAATAAAACAAAAATCAATAATTCAATAAAACAAAAACAAACGTCTTATCATGCGGCTTTCCTCCCATATCCGCTATAATATGCAAATCCTTGTAGACGATTCTGAATTTGTTCATGAGAGCGGCCATTGAAGCTTGCTCGGTTTCGATCTGCTCATTGGCTGATACGGTGAATACACGGAGATTGGCACCCTGAATTGTACGGAACTTTATATACAGTACATAAATGCATTCAACGCACAGTACACAATACATGAGAGGCCATACATTTCCCCGAGGGAACCTGGTGATATGGCCTCAGATGGGAGTGGAGATGTCCAAGATACGTTTCAATATATGAGAGTGTAGATGTTTAAGATACGTTTCAATATATGAGCGTGTAGACGTTCAACATTCGTTTCAATGTATGACAATGGATATAAAATAACTAGGCAGGACATCGTAAGTAGACATATGGGAATTGAACAGTCTAAATAAACTGACCTCTAAGTAACTCTTCGACAGCGTAAGTAGATGCGGAAGCAGAAGCGTAAGTCCTCCATCGTCACTCAACCACCACACGTCAATCGTTGCCTTCTTGATGCGAACGCAGAACGGAGACGGCACTTGGCTCATGTCGGTGCTGAAATGGTAGAGGTTCAGACTACGACCAGAAGAACCAGGGTTCGATTCCCGCCTGAGCCTTTTGTGCCAATATTCACAAAAATACTAAGGCGCGTATCAATAGTTTGAGACAAACGAATTAGAACCAACGTAATCACAGCAAAGAAATTAACCCAACCATTTTAAAGCTGTATTGTACCTACTTTCGCAAATTTGCATACTAAACTTCTCCCATGTTCCATGGAAATTTTCGGTGCCCGTCCGAAACTCCCGGCACCAAATTAACTAGGATACATAGGACATTCGTATAATATGCAAACTTTCCAAAGTAGGTACAATACGGCTTGAAAACGACATCTAAGAACACATATTATAGCACACAAAGCAGGAACAAAAACATGTTATAACAAAAAATTATATTGTTATAACAAAAACATGTTATAACAAAAAAAGTCACACTTCTTACCAGCTTCGTGGCTTACGCCCGTTCGCTGTACGTCTGAACAATCCATTCTTTTTAACAGAAATCTATACGTAAACGTTTGCTGGGTGTGCCGCACCGCGTGGCACCCCAACCCGTGCGCGAGGTTGTCGCCGCTCAACAAATTGCATGCGAGGACCTCACCTCGGTCACCTCACTGACGAACAAGCTTTTCTGGATTGCTAATTACTAAGGAAATGTCAGGGTGCAAAATTCAACAAGTGGCACTTGAATAGGTGCGCGAGGACGTCGCCGCGCACATCGTCCTTACCTTGGTCTGGGAGCCGTCTTTTCCTCCTCATTAAAGTGTTCTTGTACATATTCGGCCTTCGTGGGATTCATCTCAGCAATGTTGGCTCCTGACGCACGGCTTTTGAGTGTTTTGAAGATTTGCCGCGGCCCTGAAAATCAGAAATTGTTTACAATTTCTGGAGGTATACGGTAAAAAAACCTTTCAGAATCGGATGAGATAAGAATAATATGCGCAGCGATTAGAATTCAGCATATCCTCGGATAGTACCGTCCTAGAACCGTCCTGACGTTACGTGATGTAACCTTCAGCAGCAAAACTACTACCTTTTCTTCATTCACACACACACACACACACACACACACACACACACCACACACACACACATACGCACACACACACACACACGCACACACAAACACGCAAGCACACACGCACGCACGCACGCACACACACACACAGGAAAATTGAAACTTCCCGATACGTGCCCGATTACTCCAAAAAAAAAGTGATGTGCCCGAAAAAAATTCGGCACATTTTAAGAATGTCCAATGTGATTTCCACGCTCTCCTTATCTCCCACACTCTCTTAATTTCTTTCACGACTCGGAAGCGGACTTTTCAACTACTGTTATCACCTAAACTTTATAAATTATAAATAACCTTACTCAAAGAGAGACGGCTTACGCTTACCTCCTTGGAACAAGTCGCCGTGCTTTTCCGGGTTCAAACTCAAACGGCCCTTCGGCGGTGAGCTGGAATATTTGTACGTTTCAACAAAACTTTATATTCTATACGATTTTGCAAAACCCGATTGACCAAGAAAGATTATCTTTGAGCATGATGAGGCGCCAGGACGTGAGTATATAAGGTTAAAGCGAAATACCAGCCGGTTTTTGAAACGCATCCCAAATATTTGCATTCTTATGCAGTTATGCTAAGAGAGGTCGAAATGGGGCCTATTTTTTATTCTAATTTATGCTCATTTGCATATGACACATAAAAAAGCAGGGGGAGGCGATGCGTTTCAAAAACCGACCGGTATTTCGCTTTAAAGTATCAAAGTATTAAAACTAAATCCGTCCGTTTTAGCATAAAGTCGGTGCAGCTGGTCGCCGTGTTGAACACGAGATGTTCGTGGCAAGCAACTCAAGCTAATCACTACACCGGCGGAAATAGAGCTCACAACATATCCCATAAAGTGCTCATAAAGCTATATAACTTCCTGTTTATGAAATCTACGTTGAACATTCGAATAAAAAACGTGCAGTTATTCACATACACTACATGGGAATACGGCGTCCAACGTACGTTTCGAAAACCGGGTGTTATACCGCTTTAAAGCATTTCAATTATTCACCCCTTTCTAAGCGGGGCACAGGCTCTGGTAATTCTTTTCTCGGCGTCTAAAACATCGAAGCCTTCATCGCGATTGCGAAGCACCACTACTGACATGTTCATGTCGAATCCGGTCCTGAAACTCGAAAGTTAAGATTTTTAGATTCTCGAAGAAGACATACGGGACTTACGGGATCAATACAAGAACCAATAATATATGACAGAACAAAATTCTACGAATTTCTTTTGATTTACTTCAAATTTGCTTGTTGAGACTTATTTCACTACTACTTTATTATGTTTTATTTATTTATTATGTGTATTTTGTAACACAATCTGCACGTTACATTGCTTTCTTTGATTGTCTTTGTGCGTAATAAGTTATTTATTATTATTATTATATATGTCGTACGTAGCTGAGTATGTACATATACCAACGGTACGCATACTGTGCCCAGCCAAAAAAATGCTTCGGATGTTGATCTAAGTTATATAATACATCATATGTGGTACCTATGATATACCGTGAATGTACCATATACACTGCGAATTCATAACTCCATAAATAGCTGTATGATCAACTCGGCTAGGCGACTGTGTAGTGTAACCCTACTTTGTATGTATAAGTGGTGCATATGTTCCCTAATAATAGTCAAAGGTAAACTGTAAACTAACTGAATAGATTTGAAGTAGGCGTTGATTTCTGGTAGCTTGCACTTTCCTTTTGTCCAGTCGGATTTATAACCAAGCATTAGAATATTTGGAACCATTTTTCCGACACCAACAGACTGAAAAAATGTTCAGATTCACTTTTTTTTTACAAATGTGTTCGTTCATGTTTTTTTCGGAGTTATTGCTGAAAGATCAATTGACATTCTTGACGAGCTGGAATCCAACCCGAGGCTTTGGGTTGCTGGTCCACCGTGCTAACCATTACACCACCATGCACCACCACCAATCACGCTTGCTGACGACTGATGTACATACTGCATAGTAAAAACAACACTACCACAAACCTGCGCTAGACTCGTCGTGCCCGTATGCAAATCCGTTGCCGATACCGTACCGCAGAATGATTTGATTCCTCTTTCCTTGAGCCAATGATGGGCGCGGAGATCCGAACGCCGCATCATACTGTAGACGCGGTGCGTGGGAACATGCTACAGTAACCATTATATCGAAAATTGCCGGGCAGGAATCGAG
Organism: Pelodera strongyloides; assembly: GCA_036852015.1. Taxonomy (NCBI): domain Eukaryota; kingdom Metazoa; phylum Nematoda; class Chromadorea; order Rhabditida; family Rhabditidae; genus Pelodera; species Pelodera strongyloides. The sequence continues at coordinate 216,404 of JAANDG010000109.1, read as the reverse complement.
CACCCGTCCTATGCTGGTTCGCTAATCCCACCCACAGACTAACATTTCGGGAAAGTCTCTGTCAGCTCTAAGCCTAAGCCTAAGCCTAAGCCTAAGCCTAAGCCTAAGCCTAAGCCTAAGCCTAAGTCTTAGTTTCAAAGATTTGACGTATGATTTCAAATGGCAATCATAAAATCAATAAAACACTTACCGTAAGCACATTCGCGCAAACCATCAGCGAACTTCCACGTGTAATACTCGCTGCGAAATCGACTAGACCAGGACGGGTAGATGGATCACCAGACATCACGAGGATCTAATTATAGGATAATTAATCAACTAGCTAATTAGCCTAATGGTACCTAGCTAATTACCTATACCTCTGAAAAATTAATTTGCTTTTCTACTCTCTTCTTTGCACGAATCTCCCAACTCTTGATCTTGGGCTAGCTCTGTAATGAAAAGGCGCGGGAGTGGGGGTCGAACCTACGAGACACAAGGACAGCGCTGTTCAAGACAGCGCACTTAACCACTGCGCTATCTATTTCCTGATGCCGGTTTCACAACAATTTATCGCTGGGGTAGGTTAAAGGCGTCCCCTGTTTAGCGTGCTTTATTGTCCTTCTCTGGCTGCCTGTCAAAAACCGAGAAAACCTAGAGAGCATGCCAATCAGGAGACGCCTGTAACCTACCCCAACTTTAAATTTTTGTGAAACCGGCCTCTGGATAATAAAAGGTTCGGTTACCTGTGGTCGATAGTTCTTCACGTGATCATCGTACTTCGTAATGCGGTATAATCCTTGTAGCGTTGTTTTGTATTGATTCGCTTGTGTTGATGAACCCCAGTTAACGTCTAAATTAATTATTGTTTAATGTTTATGGTTAAATGTTTATTTAGTAAATATGTGTATATCAAACACTGCCCTAGTTGGCAGACTTATTTTACAACACGTATACCATAACGTAGTAACGTACGCCAAACAAAAACAAAGGTGTGGCGAAAACAGTGCGCGCACTCTTTAGAAGAGGGGGGGGGGACGGAGCCGGACTCACGCCACACTTGTGCCATAGGTGCGCCACACCCGAATTGTGGTAAAATCAAAACCTCTACCTGGTTTGTGCTTTTTCAGGAAGATGTATAATACAGCGAATACAAATATCGTCATTAGTGCAGTAACCCATGACATTATAAACATGATAACCACACACATAACCGAGCAGGCCAGCGAAACCCACATATTGTAGAACTTGAACGCCGGACGGAAACCTTAAGCGTTTAAAACATTAAAGTGACATTCGCATAATTTTTCAACATTAAAATTATTATATTAAAGTGCTACTTCATTTCATATGATACAAGCATGCGACGCTGTATGTTGCTTTTAGTTTATCCTTATTTGATACTGATGTATTGCGGTAATATATGAAAGTACTTTCAATCCATGCATAAACAACTTCTAATTTTAAGACGATATAACATATTTGCTTGATTTAACGTTTAAACTATCTTTACCTGGTGTCTCCGAGTACGACGCATCAAAACACGCGTAATTAATCAGCGTATACGAACAGAGGAAGAAGTTGGAAATGATTGGTGCGATCGTATTCAAATTGCCTGAATTAGTAAGCAATTCGATAGGGGAATCGACAGCCAATGTCATAGTTATAGGGTTTGCTTTAGTGGAAAGTTACAATGGAAGTAAAGATTTCGCAGACAAAAACCCGGACATTCAAATGAACCGGGGTGCTATTTTGTAAACACCGATTTTCACCTCTTTCACTACTTATTTAGGTAATCGCGTATAAAGTGTAAGTTATAGAGTTATAGCCTCTAGGCTTGCTGTCTTGTCTTTATGGTCTCTATAGCCAGTTTATTTTATAGTCTCCGCTTACCAATCAGAATCATTGATATGGTAATGAGAAAGGAAAGGACGTAGGCTCTTCTCGGATCATTATTCTTTCCACTCCCTTTACTGAAGAATCCAAGATATGGGAAGAGATTGTCGGAAGCCACAGCCTGAGAATACAGTAATAAACTATCAACCCTTCTCTCTGCTTTTTCACCACACCTCTCTCTCTCTCCATCACTCTCGCTCTTTCACTCTCCCGTTCTCTCCCTTTCACCTCTCTCTCTCTCAACTATATTTGGTTGTTTATCTCTCTCCCCTCTCTCTCTCTTGTCCTAACTTAAGCCTAAACGTAGACTCTACCTGGAAAACCTTAGGCGCAGAAACCATCGATCCTAATGCAGAGCTCACTGTCGACGCGAAAATTCCAACCGTAATCAATGGACCCCAAATGGACATGTCGGTCAGAGTCTGAAAGCAAGGATATTATTGTGAAACTACGAAGTACCACGCTGCCTTTAGCTAAGAAAAGGTGCTACGAAGACGCAGTAAACGCAAGTACAAATAGGCTCCACTAGGCCACTAATTAACAATGAGCATCGTTAGCGCCAGGTGACAACTGACAAGTGATAACAACACACAGTTAGAAGTGATCTGCAGCGTTTACTAACCTGAAAGTTATTCATCAGTCCATATTTACACGAATCCGAAGCAGTGCAGTTGGGATTCAACAGTTTGCCTAAACATTGATAATTAGAGAGAGAAGAAATAAAGAGAGAGAGAGATAAAGAGAGAGAGGGAGAGAGAGAGAGGGAGAGGGAGAGAAACGTAGTGAAAGATACAAGAGAGAGAGAGAGAGAGAGAGAGAGAACGAGAGAGAGAGATAGAGAGAGAACTTACCATTATCAAATTGCATAGGGTTAACTCCATCGGCTTCTCTGACAAAAGTGGCACCGGCGCAGAAAAGAGTGCCCAGATAGATAAGCGTCGAGGCGAAAATGGCGACAAGAGTTCCGCGCGGAATAGCCATCTAAAACATTGATGAAGAAATAACGGATAACGCTTACGGTCGTTTTCAGACTAAAGCGAAATACTGGCCGGTTTTTGGTGGCCTACTGAATTCTTACATATTTATGATAAATTGCGCGAATTTAACTCGATTTTGTATTCTAATTTATGTTCATTTGCATAAGATGCAAAAGACTGCTGGTCTACTCGTTGTGTTTCAAAAACCGGCCGGAATTTCGCTTTAAACTCCTAAAAAACTAATTTTCAAGCTAACGAGTTCCGAGAAAAGGTGGTTGTTTCTCACCACTAGCAGGATCAACCAGGTTTCCTCTCAGCCCAAAATTAGGCAGCACATCGCCGCGTACTAAGCGTGCGAGCACGTCGTCGCGCATAGAAGGCGTGCTAACACACCGCCGAGAACTCAAAAATGTCCCTGCCGCGTACTAAGCGTGCGAGCACGTCGTCGCGCGGTACATTGTATAAAACTTAAGCGCTAAGGCTGCGCCCGACTCTAGAAAGTGTGCCAGCGGGTTTCCTCTCAGCCCAAAATTAGGCAGCACATCGCCGCGTACTAAGCGTGCGAGCACGTCGTCGCGCATAGAAGGCGTGCTAACACACCGCCGAGAACTCAAAAATGTCCCTACCTGCGGGTTCTTCAGATCTCCACTAATATTCGCACCAGCCATAATACCCGTGGCGGCCGGGAAATAAATCGAGAATATGGTGAAGAAGGTCTCGCCGCGAAAGTTTGGCACAAGGTTCGATTTGAATGTAGTCCCTGAAAGTACATACAGTAAGCAGAACGGAAAGAAAATACTTGTGACTAGCTAGTGGTGTAGTGGTTAGCACTGTTGCCCACCACGTACGGCGCGTGGCTCGTTGCCGCGCCGGTAGCACAAACGGTACTGGGTGAAAACCTGGGAGTTGTGCGCCACCCATTCCGTAATAAAAATGGCCAATTTACGCTCAACATTCGCCAGACAGACGCCGCACGCCATTTCCGCGCCAGGTTGTCGCCGCCGACCTCCCGAAATAAATCAGCTCATGTATCGTTCTTCCCAATTTTTAGAATTACAAGTCGATAATATGTTTTCAAAAATCAAATTTCACCTACAAGAGTATCCAGTAAATCCTCGCAACGCCTTCGTCTCTGTATGTATAAATGAGCCGATCACGTAGGCGAGCACAGAAATCATAAATGGTACCATCATCAGCTAAATGAGTATGTTTTATTTTTTATTTATTATTTATTTTAAGTTTTATTTTTTTTATTGAAAGTTCTAATTGTGACAAAACAGTGACAAGGAGACCTCCTTGTCACTGTTTTTTAATCTCATCGCAGTGTGTTTAATGTAACCTGTTGTATCAAGATTAAACGATTAAAGCGAAATACCGGCCAGTTTTTGAAACACATCGTGGTCAACTGAATTCTTACGTATTTATGCTTTTATTATTATTATGCTAATTTGCCCGAATTTATTTCTCTTTTTTATTCTAACTTATATTCATTTGCAGACGCTGCATAAGAATTTATTCTAACTTGTATTCATTTGCAGACGCTGCATAAGAATGCTGGTCTACTCGCTGTGTTTCAAAAACCGGCCGGTATTTCGCTTTAAGGGGACAGGCCCATAAAAAATAATGCTAAAAGGTTCAAACCTGTTGCATTTTCGATTCGAACGAGACTCCAATGAATATGATCGCCATTAACGCAACGCATAGTCCTGAAAATTAATGTTATTCATTTTATTCGATTTTTGAATAGCATTTTATATATTTATTGTTACTCTTTAATAAAAAAAATCGATAAAAAATCGTCTCTGAAATAATCAATAAACTCTAAAAAATCGATAAATCGATAAATAAATCCCTACCGACTCCAAGGATTCGAACATCGTTTATTCCTCCGTCGAAGATCTCGACGCCGTGTTCTACAAGGAGGTCTCGCACTGTTTCCGCGAATCCTACCAGATACAGGGCCGCACCGATCTAGATACGACACATATTGGAATACCGTATGGTTTAGGAATACTGGCCTACCGTACCCAGATACAACATGGGCCGCTGAATGATGGGCATTACTGTAGCATACATCTTACAGTAGTCAATACAGAGTTTATAACGTAGCAAATAACATCCAAAATGAGAGTGAGTGAGGGAGAGAGGGCTAGATAGTCAGTGATTGATGGAGAAGAGAGAGAGGGAGAGGAGAGAAGAGAGAAGAGAGAGAAGAGAAGAGAGAGAGAGAAAGAGAGAGAACTCTCGTCAGAAGCTTACTGCATTAGCGCAGTAGAATATAAGTCCAATGGAGCCGCCGAATTCCGGACCAAGCGTACGAGATATCTGAAAATGAAAGCATTTTAACAATGTTTATTGGGTTTGACAGTTATTTACGTCAAAAATCGGATGAACCCATAGTATAGAAGTTGTGGTGCTTCTATCTACTGTGCATCAAGTATACATAGCGCACGATGTGCAGCAAAGTTGTGAATAACAGTAAGATAGCAGCATCATCTGGTGTGGTACAGCATATGTAGTACGGTAGAAGTTGCAAACCTAAACTAACCGTTGACACGCCCTCTAACTGTTCTACTAGTGTCTGCATACAAAAATCAACCTTACCAAATAATAGACTCCGCCTCCTTTAATTTCTCCATTCGTTGTTATCGCTGATGTTGATATTGTGGTGATTGTGGTCACAACAGAAGCAAGCAGGATCACCAACGAGCCGAGTACTGTAACTCTTTGGTTGAATAAAAATCTTTTTTACACACTATACAATAATTCACCTAATTAACATTGGACTAGCGTTGGGCCCAGGGCTAGCGTTGGGCCCACTAGCGTTAGGACCAGGACTAGCGTTGGGACCAGGACTACTGTTAGGCCCAGCAGGACTAGCGTTGGTCCCAAGACTAGCGTTGGGCCCAGGGCTACATATCGGCGCAACATCCAATGAAACGGTAAAAATTGTGTGTGCTTTCGATGATCGTGTGGTGCAATTACCTAAGCCTAAGCCTAAGCCCAAGCTTAAGCATGATATTGAATGCTTTTTGGTGTTTCCCATTTCCCATGAAATAATAAACTTCCTCACATAGTCCTGCTTGTCCGGCCACCCATGCTAATCGAAGGTAGAGAATAACACCGATGATATTTTGCAGGCATCTGAAATAAACAAAATCAATAAGTAAATAAATACCCTAACTGAAAACATCATGAAAAGTGTATTTAAAAAATAAAAAAAAGTGCATCAGACACCGAGAAAATTATGAGAAACAGAAGCGAGTTTCTTTTATTGATGCACAAGCGAGGCAAGAAAGGGCGGGAATTTGAAATCTACGGAAATCTATAAATTGAGAAACCCACCTCACAAATACACCCTCAATCCAACCGAACTTCCTTCTCTCTGTGAATTTCTCTGGTTTTTCCTCCTTTTCAGCATCGTCCACGCTTATCTAAAAAAATATTTAGTACAAGCATCTTCGTCTTCGTTCTGCGCACACCGACCCCGGAAAGGAGAGTGTTTGTGCCGCGACATTCTCGCACACCTTTGTGTGAGCAGCAACACCGCGGAGCACACTCACAGTCTCCCTTACAAAGCAAAAAAAGTGTCTTATCTTTTTTTCTGCTCCGTCATACGCAGCCTTCAAGGAGAAGAGGTATTATTTATGCAGCAGCATTCTCGCACACGCTTGCGTGAGCGGCAACGCCGCGGCGCTTAGGGTATTACCGTGGTCTTACAAATGCAACCGTACCTGGACCTCCACTTTCTTCTCCTCCAAATTAGGTTTCTTAAAAATCGTTCCATCCAGTAGATCGCCCATAGACGGTCGCGATTTAGAATGGTTCAATTTTTCCGCCGTCATACGGTAGAAATCAATATTCGGCGGAATTTCGGAAGTGTTGAGGCCATAGCTCCTAAAATTTCGGATATAATTTAAAAAATATAAGCTCGGGTAAGCTGGATCCGCAGCCCCGCACTGGCGCACAACCTGTTACCGCGGCTACTTAGCCAACGTTTCGCCAACGTTTCGCGGTCAAAAAGTTTACTCTAGAACTTACAGTACTGTCTCCGAGCGTTCTTTATCGGAGACCTGTTTGAGCACTGAATTGGCACGATTTGCTGCCATCTGTAGTGAGAACTTAGGTTTGTTTGACAGTTTAAAGCGGTATTGTAGGTGGTTTGTGAAACGTGCAATGGCATTGAATACAACAAAGATTTGAAACATATAATAAAAGGCAGTAGTCACTTCCATACTGCTTTAACATTTGTTGATAGGCAAGTAAATGAGAACTTTGAAACCCATAGCTACGAAAAATTAATTTATCAAAAATTTCACATGTATCCTGCTTCGAGGTATTTCGGTAAAAATGAGTCTGTAAGCGATCTTACTGGAACGGCAAAAAAATGTTTAATGTAGGTAAACAAACTATATTATATTAGTTAGGCAATCTCAGAAATACAAACAGTCGGGTTTACGTAGAATAGAAACTAGTTGGTACGTAAATATTGGCGTTTTATAATGAAGGTATTAAAAGATGCACCGTATATAATATGTATTGTATGAAAAAAATCAGGGTGTTAAGTCAGAATTTAAACTTGTACTTACATAATAAAGTGCAGCAGGTAGCTGAATCATATATTTTCCTTTAACAATAAGAGACTCACAAACAACATACAGAAGAGAATCAAGTACAGTATATACAAAGTGGAAAATATAATTGTTACAGTACTCGAGCGAGTGCGGAATAGCGTGCAACTACGCACTGTCCACTTTTGAACGGTTTAATCAGAGTGCGCCCAGACTCTGTAATTCTAATAATCACATTACTTATTCTTATCAGAGATTATTTACGGATTTACACCTAAAAAGAACGGAGGAAGGAGTGCGAACGTACCAAGGATTTTTAGTACATTTCATGAATTGTAAAGAAAACTGGAAGGAGAGGGAACTGCTGAAAATAAGGAGGGAGTCGAACCTCTGACCCTCAGTGTGAGAGACAGACGCTCTATCCACTTGGCCACACGGCTCGGAGCTCTATAGTTATCCAATTTCAAGTGTGAAAATAAGCAGTTATAGGAACATACAGGACGCACAACTTTAACGGCGAGCGGCGAATAAAACAAATCAGGTGCGACTACGACCTACACTCGCCGCGCACTTCCTCAATCTTCGCCAGACTCTTGACAGGCTTTCGCCAGTGCTCGTTTATCCTTTAGCAAAAATATGGCGACGATAGGGCAAAGTTGTCGAATTTTCGACCTAGGGTTTCGCCGCGCACCCCCCCCCCCCCCCCCCCCCCCCCCCCCGAGTTTCGTTCTGCAGCATACAAAACAGGTGCCCTATCCACAACCAGTCCAGAAACAAAATAAGTAACCATCAGACGTATTTAAAGGGATAGGTTCACCTCGAATTCCACCTTTTTTTATAATTTATGTTAATAGTATGACCTATGACGGTCAAAATGCGAAAATTGCAGTAAATTTCCTTTGCTCCCCGTAGTAGGAGAGCTTGCGCAAAAAAGCTAAACTACCTCGAATCTATAAAACAATTGGAGTACCGCAGCCATTGTAAGTGGAAAATAGCGCAGCAGTGCTGGAGACGCTAGAAAATACAGGGACCTTTTATCAACCTCTGTCTATCACAACAATATCTGCACCTCCAGCCCTCCTGCGCTATTTCCCACTTACCAAGGCTGCGGTACTCCAATTGTTTTATAGATTCGAGGTAGTTTAGCTTTTTTGAGCAAGCTCTCCTACTACGGGGAGCAAAGGAAATTTACTGCAATTTTCGTATTTTGACCGACATAGGTCATACTATAAACATAAATTATAAAAAAGGTGCAATTCGAGGTGAACCTATCCCTTTAATTTGACGTCAACATTCTTTCTTACGTACCGAGAGGAATAATTGGGAGCTTACGTACTTATCATACACCCTTACTCCTACACCCTACACCCGTTAGTCTTAGGAAGCACAGTGACGTTACCATTGCATCAGAAAACATTCCCGAAATATCTCCTAAGTACCCGTATTCAACAAAAAATGAAGATGTTAATACAAGAAAATGTCTGATAAGTCTATTTTTGGCATTGTTTTAATGTATTCCGGTCAGCCTTATCGACGAACATAGTTCTTTTCTGATAGCAGAAGATTAAGCAATCTTAAGAAACTAAAAATGGAGCAAATCTCCAAAAATACGGCTGGACGAAGCGAAGCTGTAGCTAAAGCGAACATGAATTTAGACATTAAGTACTCTCATAAGTCATAAGGTTGTTCGTCCTTACGAAACTTAATACTACACTACACTACATTTCCCAGATGCATCGGTTTTTAATTCCAGTTTTTGTCCGAAGCCTCATAAAACATGAATTTAGTAAAAAGACAAAGGTGTAGGGTGAAACTAAAGTCTCAGCACGGTACGGTAGAGTACGTATAGGAAAGTAATAAGAATAAGCTATAGTATTTTGGAGCTCAACAAATTGAAAAAAATATATATAAAAACATACATACAGAGGAAAAAAAATAAAAAGCAAAAAGATGAAGAGCAAAAGAAGCAATTTCTGTTTTTAAATAACTTTTTTTTAAAATAACTATTAAAAAATTAACTTCCACCTACCCATCTGAGGAATATGCTCCAGGGCTTTTTGGGGACGCCGCACTGGCAATATCGCTCAAATCGCCAAGTTGTATGTGAAGTCCTGTGGTCTGCAAAGAATTTACGCATAGTGTACACTTGCTGACGCACCAGTGGCGTACTTGTGGCGCACTGACTGCACACCATCAGTGTGCCAGATATATGAGCGAACTGGAATTCCTCACTTTTGCGCACGCATGGCGCACCGCCGATGCATCCTAAAGGGGATCTATCATATGACCCCCTGCTACGGCGGGCCCTCTTTTTTTCCTCGTGGTCAGCATTCTTATGCAGCATACGCAAATACCGATTAGTTACGTTAGTTTATTGATTCATCTTTAGAAATTAACACATGTATTTTCTTGTCATTATACTTCCTCACCTTATCTTTCTGTTTTCTCTGAAATTTCTCTGGAAGACGGTCCACAGCCACTTGAAAATCGTTTTCACTGTCGGATTCTGCAAAACAAAGTAATAAATACAGAAAACTACAATAGTTAACACGCAAGAAGAATGAGCACAGTGTGCACGGCGCGGCAAAACAAGCTACCGCAACGAAAAGAGATACGCCACAAACACGCCATTTCCATGCCGCTCGCACGCCAACTTTTCAGTGCCAGCTTACATGAAGCCGGGAAATATCAGCCCGTATTCTCGGGACGACGGAAATGTTCCGTTGGGGAACAAATTTGCATACAAATGAGTTCCCCAACGGAACATTTCCGGTCCCTAGAATACGGGCTAATAAGGGGAAAATTAAAATTCTACCTGAAGTCGATAACTTTCTCGGTCGTGATAGTTGAACACTGAACCGAGAGGCAATGCTCTCGTCCATTTTCTGGAAAAATATTTACATTACAAAAAAACGACATTAAAAAGAAAATTAGGGATAACATTTATACATAAGGAATAAAATAAAAGAACGCCGGGGATAAGCTTAGTAAGACGCAATAAAGTAAAAATTGTCAAAATAATAGACACGTAAAAAATTAAGTGATGAAAACTACTGACTTGCCATGTGTTACGAAATACGAAAGTACAGTAACCAAGGGCTAAAAAAGGAAACTTCCTTTCTTTTTGAGAAAAATCGCTTTTCAGCTGAAACAATGGAACTGAACCCCTAAAATGACCCCAATTATCAATTCAAAAGCAAGGGTTATGAATATTATATACAAGCCCGGTTGTGCACCATAGCAACATGATACCAGGGCTGCAAAAAGTTGTGCTCACCTAAACGAAAAACTACCGTATTTTTAATAAGATGAGAATGAGAATAAGATGAAAAGGCTAAACTTGCATGGTACAGTTTGATCTACTAAATGCACAATATAAGAACTAATGTAATTTAATCAAATTGGCATCTATTGTAGTGTGTGTCTGATCTACTATAGGAACTTGGGAACTGTACTGTTGAAGTATGCTCTACATATAATATAGTACCATTTTTTTCTAGAGCGTAACGTACGTCGCACAAACAAACAAACGAACAAACTTTACACAAAAAGATGTCAGTTTAGTGGATGTTTTCGCTCAAATTTCTTCTACTTCTACCATCTCTTCTTGTCATCTCTGACCAAGCTCCAAAAAGCACAAAAAAACTATTCAAAGGAATGCTTTACATTGCTGCTGAATGACTCAATTTCTACATAGTATGTAAGCAAATAAAAAGAGGAAATATTATTATTCCCACAAAAGACATGTCTCCCAGTCGCCTGCCTATTTTGGGTACATTCTCAATAATAATGCTTTTTTGTGTATAAGGAATTACAAAGAGCGAGCCATAGATAAATAAATATCTATAAATCTAAATAAAGCTATCGGAAGTTGTTCCTCAAACAAAAATTCAGCCACTCTCCGATTTTAACGCGAAATACAGGCCCGTTTTTGAAAAACATCGACTACACCAGCATTCTTATGCAGCTTATGCATACGAACATAAATTAGAATAAAAAATCGAGCTAAATTCGAGCAAATTAGCATAAATACGTAAAAGAATTCAGTTGTCCACGATGCGTTTCAAAAACTGGCCGGTATTTCGCTTTAAACAAAAAAAAATGAACTGGTTTTTTTTGCGTAGTGGGTTAAATTTACCACAATGGATTACCGAAGCTACATACATATATATGGGGATTTATCACCTCCCGCGCGAAATATGAAGTTAGAGTTTCGAGCAGGATAACAAAATAAAACGTGTTTTTTGTTGAATGTACTAAACGCTTTGTATTCGAGAGGTATGGATTTAAAGCGGAATAACAGCCGGTTTTGAAATCTATCTTGGACACTATGTTCTAATGTAGGTATGCAAATGTATGTGCGAGACTGCGCTACTTCATAGTCTAATTATGGCCATTTGCATAACATACAACATATGGGGACGCAGTTGAACAACAACGTTTCAAAAAACACGTGTCATACTGCTTGAAAGGAAACTAGGTTACAAAGAAGCGAAATAATAGTGTAGTGTACAGAACGTATGTGTTGAAAGCCTGAGCGTAACCTGGAGAAGAAACTCAACAAGAGGCGAACCTGAGTGTAAATAACCCTTATGGACTTATGGAGAGACTTTCTGAAGGGTGGCGAGAGAGAGCGAGAGAGGGGAGAGGGAGACAGGGAGAGAGAGAGGGAGAGAGAGAGGAGAGAGAGAGAGAGAGAGAAAGAGAGAGAGAAAGAGAGAGAGAGAGAAAAAGAGAGAGAGATGTTGAGAGACAATAAACAGGGAAATGTAAACGACCTTTAAAGAGCGAAATGCTTCGCCGAAGATGGTTCGAGATTTAGCAAACCACAGCAAGCTGGCGACGACGATATACAGTTCTGTGAACAAAAACTGCAAGGGACAATTTTCCCTTTAAAGTGATGTGGAGAGAGAGAAATAGAGAGGGAGAGAGAGAGAGAGATAGAGATAGAGAGAAGAAGAGAGAGAGCATTGAGCGAGAGAGAGAGAATAGAGGGAGCGAGAGAGGGAGAGAGAAAGAGCTGTATTATATTTTCTCAGACAGTTCATTTCCAACTACTCTAAAATCTAACACTGTAAGTCGGTCCTGCAATATAGCATAGCGAAGTAGCATCCCCTGACTTATAGGTTTTCATTTACTACATTCAACCCCACAGCAGCGCAACTAAATACCAGCCGAACTTTTTTGATCTCGCTCGGTGCTCTTATTGCTCTTATATCTCAACTTTCGGGAACTTTCCACACAGCAAGCTTTTCAATAGTTGCCCCCAATAAAGGAAGATCTACGAGATCCACAGATATCTTTTAAGACGGACTTTTTCCATCCATACAACATCATTGTACGTCACAGACTTTGCTCTTTCAAGCTCTCGCCCCCGCCTTTAGGCCTTAGGGCTGTTCCCCTTGGAGGAGTTCGCCAAATAAACTCTAGGAAAGGGACACCGTTCACTAGGGAACATTGACTCACTAAGGGAACATCTGAACCCCTAACTATTCGTGCTCGAGCGTTAACGGCTGCGGTAAGCATCTAAAGCCGCATAAGAAGCTAGCTATATAGTAATACAGTATCCCATGGCCAGACCTTGGAAACTTCCGTTAAAAAAATATAGCAGAATTGGAGAGTGGGAGAGTCGTGGAGGCAGGGGCAGGGGACGGCAGACAAAGATAAAACAAGAAACTAATTATGAAATAAAGAAAAGCAAAAACTCTTTAATAGTTGTTTATCATTTCTGCCGCAAAAAAATGATATTGTGTAGAAAAAATAAACTGGTTTTCTTGCATCTTTTTCACTACAGTACGTCAATACGACTGTGCTCTTTGTATTCTGAGAGATAAAAATGAGGATATAGACCGGCCGGTCTATATCCTCATTTTTTTGAAACACATCGTGCACATCAGCATTCTTACGCAACTTATGCAAATCATAAGAATTTTGAATAAAAAAGTCTCCTCAAAGGTGTATGTAATGACACACGACAGCTTTCTAAACTCGTGAAACGTAGAAAAAATCGAAACGCAATGATGGAAAGTATTATAAAACGTTAACTGCTGACTGTCTAAAATACAGTATCCGTTAAAAAGAAAATCGTCCAATTTTTGTTCCAAATTCACATGCATTTTCCGTGAATTTCGCAAAAAGGGTGCGCTTTTCGGGAAACCTTTTTTGGGTGAAAACGCCCGAAAACAGTCCCTGACCTCAGCTGTCACAACCTTTATAATCGTTGATATCGTAATGACAATTGACAATCATTAAAAAGAACAAATGATCGAGCAAGTTAGAGAAACCTTATCTAGGAACAAAATGGAACCAAAAAGAAAAATATGAAAAACGCTACCGCGAAAATCATACAGTATCAGTGAAAAAACAGGCGATGTTGGTTTAAAAAGGCCTAGATCTAGATGCCTTATTGGGTAGCTTTTGACATGTAAATACGCAAACATTTTGCTAACAGAAAACTGTTACTAAACGTGCTGCAAACAGAGTTTTGTAGTTGTATACGCTGAATTGAAGGATGGGTGCGCTTGTACGCTTTAGCAGTAAGTAAAAAAACTAAATCCTTATTATTATTCCTACCAAAACAACAATATCATGAAATTCATCATCAATCATATATCCTGTTTTCTAAAAAAAAGCTGCGCTATAATGCGTTTTTAACAAGTGGCCGGCGTGAACTCGACCGCAATTATCTACGAACCAAAAAAATCAACATTGCAAACAAATCCAAATGCACATCATATGCTTCAGTTTAAAAAAGGTAAGGGGGTTTCCAAGTATCCCAAAAATTCGGTGTGATCCTGTCAATGCTACCGTATTTCTACACGAAACCTGCATTATATGAAAAATAAAAATTATTCTCGTGTAATTCCAAAATGCTGTATTTTCCAGCATACTTGGAAAGCCCATAAAATAAACAAAGTGTAATTAGTCAATTAGTACAACCAATAAGCAATTCAGATGATAATTAGCGCCATGGACGCCCATGGAATAGTCCATCTGTACATAGAGGAATTCAAATGTAGTTTTTTCTAAACGCAAAGGTCTGAATAAAAATACTAAATACTTCCTGAATCTAAAAGCATAGTGTTTACATACTTTGTACTGACAATAGAAAGCGGTTAGTAGATGCTGACATTTCTAACCAAAATTAAACTTAGAGATCTATATCCCTCAAGTACTGCTAACAAAATCTGTACCGCAATGTCGCTAGACCAATTATCCTACCTTTTTACATAGCATTCGAATACACACATCAATAATACAAGATATAAACCGGAATAATACTCTGCTACTATCTCTCGGATAATATTATATTTTGGACACAGGTCAACCCTACTTGAAAGCATCCGCAAAAAAAAGTAATAGATCCGCGTATATATTTCAGTTATAATACGACTACTATCGGTAATAGTAATAGGTGATTATAATATAAAGCTAATTGAAAGCTTGAAACAATCAAGTTAATATGCACAATCTACAGAAAAACGTGTTAAAAAACACGTTCAAATAGATGTGGACCACCCAGAAGATGAAGAAGACCACCCACTATGCTTTGAGTGCCTGAATCATCGGGTACCGTACCCGTACCTCACCAGAGTAAAATCTGTATTTGTAGTATGTTACATCACACACACACGTATACAATCATATTGCACGAATTATCAACCATCACCATACTGCATGCTATACAATAAACCAACGCTAGCGCTCAGCTAAAACCACTCCACAAAAAGCTAACAACAAAATTAAACCGCAAATTTCACTAATGTGCAATCTAAAAAACTTGCTCCAAAATTTTAAGATGGTATGATGCACCCACTCACCAGTTTTTATTTGACCAATAGACCAATATATCTATCCCATTCGCACATACGTTTCTCCATAAACTGTTTACCCTTTAGCTCATTCATAACGCTTAAAACACACACCCCCAATGACGTCAAAAAAAGAAGCACAGAAGAAAAAGAAAATTATTATTATTATATTATTATCCAACAAACAACAAACCAACACCAGTGAATAAATAAATAAATAATACATGAACTGGCGTAAACGACATAGACCAAGTCACGCTTAGTTCATCATCTAACAACATCCAGGAATAAACTCTTACTCTGTTTAAGAGTTAAAGCGATATAACGACCGGTTTTGATACACATATCGGACACGTATATTCTCAAATGTTGTACGCTAACGATTAAAATTATAACAAAAAACGCTCCGTGTTTGCATACACTACACGGGAATACAGCGTCCAATTAAGTTTCAAAAAATAGCCGTGTGATACCGCTTTAACATAACAAAGAGGCAAATAATCATTTACAACAAAAGAATATCAAGAAAAGGCACAAAGATTACAATGACAGTTAATAATAATAAGTTAAACATGATTATACATAGATGTTAGTCGCTTTCGGGTTAAAAAATGTTAGTAAATAATGCCTAATGATAAAATGATACCACGGATAATGGTACTGCGGTAGACAAAAAAGAAAAAAACTCACAAACTGTCATAAATACAAAAGCCAACATTTAAACAGTGTACAGACAAATTATCGGGCGCGACAATTTATAAATATTATTCAATCAAGCTCGAAACTGTTGGTTGGACAGCAAAACCCATAATAGCCCTTTCAAATTACTTTCCAAATTCAAAAACTAAAGCGTATACAGGTAGTTAGGTAGTTTCCGTATTGGTACCAATAGACATGGGGCATCCATAGTAATGTATATGCACCAATCTAAGGGTATCAACATCCACAACATTACCACCAAGGTTAAGATACCATTCAAGTGGAATTTACTGGCAAGCTGCCAAACGTAAATCACATTCTCAGCTTAAATGCACGCTGCCAAGAACCAACAGTGTAGAAGGAGAAGCTGACTGAGCACAAGGTAGCCCACAATACCGTACCGCACAAATGGTCTAAGTGCGCGCTGCGGGTGCGCACGCCATGCGCGAATCACACGCCGCACACGAGCCAGCAAAGCCGGGGTGGGCGAAGAGGCCGGCAGGAGTCGAGAGGTCGACTAAAACAACATTTGTTGCTTCTTCACTTTTACATTTCATTAGATTCATAGTTCTTCGCAATTACATTACACATGGTATGACAAAAGGTACATAATGACATAAAATGACATAACACACGAGAATGAAGTTCTCCAGTATACGTCTCAAGCGTTTTCCCATGTTTAATAATGCTTCAAAGCGATATAACGAACGGTTTTTGCAACGCATGTTGGAGTGCATTCACACGCGTTGATTTAAAAGGAACGTGAATACAGCGTCCAGGTTACGCGTGATAAACCATTTGTGATACTGCTTTAAAAACCGCTAGCTTTCACACATACAGTAGCATACGGCATGAAATGGAAAAAAAACCGTACCCCATCCAAGAACTCGTCACACATCGTGTCTGCGTCTCCTGTGGCTGACAGTGTCCCTGCTTCTCCCTCTTCCTCCGTCTCTACTCCCTCGCCGCCAAACAAGAGAGACGTCATGCCGACACTACGAGATTCCAGCTGAAATTAGCATAGAAGGGTTACTGTAGTCAATTATCATGGGACTACGTAATTGCCCCGGACTGCTGTCAAAGGACTGCAGTGTTCCATTACTTCGCAGCCACGGGATCTCTATGATCAATTACCAAGCTATATATTACGGTGACAAGTTTAATTAACAACCTGAGACTACTGAAGTCTATCACAATGGCGCTACTGGGCCGGTTTTTGAAGCCCACGGTGGACAAATGAACTCTTACATACTTACGCTAATTTAACTCGATTTTTATTCCAATTTATCTTCATTTGCATAAGCTGCATAAGAATGCTGGTGTACTCGATGCGTTTCAAAAACAGGCCGGTATTTCGCTTTAACAATCACAAGTTACTGCAGTAAAACATCAAAAAAACTGACACACTGACACTCTCTCACCTGTCTAATTCTCTCATTGGCAATGCGAAGTCTCTCCTGGAGATTGTTGTCTGACTGTCTAGCCTCTCCCACTTCTCCGACAACATCCATATCAAGAACAGTCTGTAATGAATTATGGAAAACTGCGGTAATAACGGAGAGGACTACTGTAGACTACTCGATACTAGAGTGGTGTCAAATCGGCTACAGAAATAGCCGATCCGGCTAGCCGCTCTGTGAATACACGGAAAGCCGGCTTTACGCGCATTCATTGCAGTGGATACAGTCATAGCCGGCTTCACGGGTAGCCACTGCAGCGGCTACGCACCGAGCCGCATATCTGCTCAGCTGTAAAGATGGCTACTCGACAAGCCGAATAACAGTATTAGGATACATAAATATTCGGCTATTTTAAATGAATACATATGAATTTTCGAGTTTTCTTTTTTGAAATTAACATGGTTTTGCCTATAAAGCACCAAAACCACCGTAATATTATAGTAGAAACAATCTTCTATCGGAAATCGACCGAAAACTACTTTTTTTATCGGGCCCAAAATGTTATTATTTAATAATTTTATTGTGTTTTGTTAGAAAATTTGCCATTATTTGAGTTTATATTGTGTTCAAATTATAAATAGTTGCATTATTTGTCGTTAGGCAGCTGTTTGCGCATATTTGGATTCATCTTAGCGTATATTTTTCTGGTTTGACGCATTCTTTTTGCATAATGACATCGCATTTTGAAATTTGCGATAAATAATTGGTGTTTTTCACCTCTTTTCAAAAAATACTATTTAGCTGCTTAGAATAGCCGACTATTCACGCTGCCAATGGATTGGCTAACAGCCATAGCCGCTCTTTGTTCAAGAAACGGCTATGGATATAGCCGTAGCCGCATGCTTCTTTGGTAGCGACTACGGCTATAGCCGTAGCCACGCCCTGACAGAAAAGCGGCTCGGCTCGAAAACCGCATGATGCGTAGCCGGCTGCAAAAATAGCCGTTTTGACACCACTCTACTCGACACACACTAAATCTCTATTTCTCTCATTCTAAAATTTTTTTACACAATCACAATGTTTCAGCTCTCCATTATTAATTCAGGAAGGGTTCTGGATGCTAATTCGCCGACTTCCATTGAAACTATACGTCTATAATCCGGTATATCATCTAATCTACTACAGCATAAAATGTATTCCGAACGCCGAACACTGGACCACCCTTATAACCAGCATAAGATCATTTCCTTCTAACTACTTACGTGATCGTCGGTAAGATCCACAACTATCATAGCCGGCTGGCTACTCGACTGTCGTTGCGTAGCTTCAGGACTAGTTGAGGGAACTTCACCACCACGATCCACAGAATTCCAGTCATTCATTCTCGATTCAATCTCCAACATTCTGAAAAACAAACTTCTTTAGCAAGCAAGACTTCGCCAAATAAGTGCCGCGAACCGTCACCAGGATTTATAAAATCCGTGTGACCGTCAGCCTAGCTGTCAGAATGTTTTACGAGAGTGTGTACCTGTGCCAACGGTAACTTTCACACAAAAATATACAAACTGGAAGTAGCCCCCATAGAACCCGTAGACGGACCGGAATTGATTTTGTGCGAAACTTTATGCCCGCTATCCAGCCGCCACTATGCTCAACTATTTTACCTTCTCTATCTTGGCAAACATCATTTCATACACCACGAATAAACACCAACAATCTTTTAAGCAAAGTACCGGCCGGTTTCTGAAACGCATCGTGGACAACTGAATTCTGACGTATTTATGCTAATTTGCTGGGATTTTGCTGGTCTACTGTCAATGCTGGTCTGCTCGACGTGTTTCAAAAACCGGCCGGTATTTCGCTTTAAAAAAAGTCAAATGGGGAAAACAAGAGTGGTACCTAATCGTCTGCTTGGTCTTCGCCTCGCCCGCTTGCCGCAACTTCTCGGTTCTCTCCTCCAGTAATTGTGAGACAATGGTCAGCTAAAATACAGATACTACTTGTTGTCGTTCATTCATCATTATTTTATTAATTTGTACTTTACTTCTCATTATTATTTGCAGTTTATTGGTATTTCTCTCCGATTTCCACCCATATGCATATGAGTGTGTGCTTATACTAATAAATGTTACTTGTACGTATACGGTAACGAACAACTACAGAAATACAAAACACATTACGACCAAATACAATATCGTACATTTCGCAGTTTGATCATTGAGCACACTAAAATACACGCTCCAAAGTGTTCCATCAACTTACCTGAGCATTCAAGGCGTCCTTCTCCTGCTGAGCTCTCTGGTTGACGTCTTGAGCCTCGTTGAGCTGTCGAGCCAGAGCCTCTTGCTCCTCTCGGCTCTAGAATAAATCTCGCCCCTCAGTATCTCTATCCTTCCTTTCTGTCTTTCTCTCTCGCTCCATCTCTTCTCTCTCACTCTACATCTCGTAGAGTTGGCTTTAATTACCTCTCTCTCTTCTCTCTCACTCTCTCTCTCCTCCCTCTCCCTATCTCTAAGTGTCTCTCCTCTCTCTCTCACTCCATCTCTCTCTCTTATTCTCTCTCCTTTCTCCCTCTCTTTCTCTCTCTCTCCATAAAACCTAACCCTACCGTTGCCAACGCAGTCTCCAGGTGTCGAACCTCTTCAATAGACCTCATCATCGATTCCAGCTCCCGGGAAACGTTCTCATACTCCGCGTACCATTTCTCAGCCTAAAGCAATTAAAGCCTAGAGGAATCGGATGGGAAGTCTCTCCGAGCTCCCGGGAGCCTAAGCCTGCAGGTCTACAGGGAGTAGCATAAGCCTAAGGCCTAAGGTGACCTTCATGGATTACAGCTAGAACTGTTTGTCCGTCAGTCCTTGTTCCAGTCCCCGTAGAAATGTATACTTGACTTTTACAAAAAATCCAATAACATAAAAAGACTTCCGGATAATGCCTTACACACAATAATGCAGCAAATAAAAACCTGTTCTCTGCTCGTCTCCTCTCTCCTCTCGATCTCCACTCTCTGCATTTTCTGCTCTTCTAGCGCCTCTTCACTGGCACGAAGCTCATCGACCAGCTAAATTCACAATATACAAAACAAATGTACTCGAGCAAAGTCGATTACCACTATACGGTGTACAATCACGAGGTTAAACTAATTAAATAATTACATTGCTAATTACAGTATAATGTGTACAATCACTAGGTTAAACTAATTAACTAATTACAATGCTAAGTACAGTATACTGCGCACAATCACTAGGTTAAACTAATTAACTAATTACATTGCTAATTACAGTGACGGTGTACAATCACTAAGTTAAACTAATTACATTGCTAATTACAGTATACTTTGTACAATCACTGGGTTAAACTAATTAACTACTTACATTGCTAATTACAGTATAATGTGTACAATCACTAGGTTAAACTAATTAACTAATTACAATGCTAAGTACAGTATACTGCGCACAATCACTAGGTTAAACTAATTAACTAATTACATTGCTAATTACAGTGACGGTGTACAATCACTAAGTTAAACTAATTAACTAATTACATTGCTAATTACAGTATACTTTGTACAATCACTGGGTTAAACTAATTAACTAATTGCATTGATAATTAGAGTATACTGTGTACAATCACTAGGTTAAACTAATTACAGTATACTGCGCACAATCACTAGGTTTAACTAATTACCTAATTACATTGCTAATTACAGTATACTTTGTACAATCACTGGGTTAAACTAATTAACTAATTGCATTGATAATTAGAGTATACTGTGTACAATCACTAGGTTAAACTAATTACAGTATACTGCGCACAATCACTAGGTTTAACTAATTACCTAATTACATTGCTAATTACAGTATACTTTGTACAATCACTGGGTTAAACTAATTAACTAATTGCATTGATAATTAGAGTATACTGTGTACAATCACTAGGTTAAACTAATTACAGTATACTGCGCACAATCACTAGGTTTAACTAATTACCTAATTACATTGCTAATTACAGCATACTTTGTACAATCACTGGGTTAAACTAATTAACTAATTACATTGCTAAGTACAGTATACTGCGCACAATCACTAGGTTAAACTAATTAACTAATTACATTGCTAATTATAGTGACGGTGTACAATCACTAAGTTAAACTAATTAACTAATTACATTGCTAATTACAGTATACTTTGTACAATCACTGGGTTAAACTAATTAACTACTTACATTGCTAATTACAGTATAATGTGTACAATCACTAGGTTAAACTAATTAACTAATTACAATGCTAAGTACAGTATACTGCGCACAATCACTAGGTTAAACTAATTAACTAATTACATTGCTAATTACAGTGACGGTGTACAATCACTAAGTTAAACTAATTAACTAATTACATTGCTAATTACAGTATACTTTGTACAATCACTGGGTTAAACTAATTAACTAATTGCATTGATAATTAGAGTATACTGTGTACAATCACTAGGTTAAACTAATTACAGTATACTGCGCACAATCACTAGGTTTAACTAATTACCTAATTACATTGCTAATTACAGCATACTTTGTACAATCACTGGGTTAAACTAATTAACTAATTACATTGCTAAGTACAGTATACTGCGCACAATCACTAGGTTAAAGAGAAATACCGGCCGGTTTTTGAGACGCATCGTGAACAACTGAATTCGTTCGGATTTATGCTAATTTACTCGAATTTAGCTCGATTTTTTATTCTAATTTATGGTCATTAGCATAAGCTTCATAACAATGCTGGTGTACTCGATGCGTTTCAAAAACCGGCCGGTATTTCGCTTTAAATACCGCAACTCACCAAGTCAATCCGCTCATCCATCGCCGTTCGCTGCGCGCTCAGTTCTCGCTGCAGTTCGGCGATTCGCGCCGACGCATCCGCGTTCATTGTGGAACGTCTGCAAACATTTCTTTTACTTATATATATATTTTTACAGACCCCTATATTTTCGATATATATATTTTCCCGGCCTCCTATATTTAATTCGGACCTCTATAATTGAATTGAGCCCTTTGTTACAATTTACAATTTTTCTTCCTAACCCAATTGTTGATGTTTCAATGCTTCTACATAATTTCGACATGGTTAGTCTGCTAGTAGAGAAATTCTTGGTATTTCGATGCTTCAGTAAAATAACCACCAGAACAACAATAAAATAATAAAAGTAAAAGCACAACTGTAACTTCAATACCCATATCATTTAGACTTACCAATTTCACCAACAAAACGGTAAAAGAATGAAAACCCAAAAAATCACCTCATCTGCTCATTCTCAAAGTTCAACTCCTCCAGCTGACCTTTCAGCTTCAACAAGGCATCTTCACGGCTCTGCAGACGGTTGTTCACTACCTCGAGCTCGTGCTAAACATCGGGATCAATACCCACACTTAGCAAGTAATTCACAAATAAATAGATTATAAATCATCTTGATGTGATTGCACACTGCAAACGCATCGCAAATGCAGAAAGAGCTAAGCTGGTGGCGGGTAAACAATTATCTTAAAAAAAGATTCAAGGTACATAGGGCAAGAAAGCAACGTACAAAATACACAGAAACAATAACTGCAAATTATCACATCTTTCAAAAAAGCGTCCTGTCAAATTTCTTCATGTTTCAATGCTTTTATATATAATTGCCAATGTAGAGAAAGGATAGTAATGTATTATCTATACGCACACGTTGCATTGCAAGTAATCTCCACTCACCTCGAAAGCCTGCATTTGCTCAAGTGTGTCCTTCAGCTGAGTCTCCAGATGAACACAGTCTTCGCGTAAATGAGCAACCTAAAGAACATTTTTAAAACTTAGGCTGAGGCGGCCTCTCATGTCCTCTGTGCATTTCCACTAAAACTTGAACCTGAAGAAAACATGGCTACAAGCTACAACAAATGACAACGACATGCTACATGACAACAATAAACAGCATGGCATGCAGTTCACTACATAATCATCCACAAACCCAAAAACAGTATGATTATCCCATTAACGCAATATTTAGACAGTTTTGGTACTATCTAAACCGAGATCCCCCACTTTTTCAACTGCTTGAATTTATTTTTCACATAAATACTACAAAATTATCAACTCTTCTAATTCCGATCCCTCACCTCATCAGTGACCTTATGCGGTGGCGAAGTAGACCGTCCCGAAACGGTTCCTTGCATCGGTGCCTTCGTCAAAGTGATGCTTTCTTCGCGTTCGCGTTCGAGCTTCAACTCATGACACATCTGCTCAGCACCCGCGAGCTAAACTCAAACGTTTAGATCTCACGTATCGAGGCAAAAACATCAAAGGCACTGTGCTACCAGCTACAATACACTTCATTGAGTTGCGGATCTTGTCTCAATACAAAAATTCAGCGTATGATGAAAAACTACAGTACTACATCCCCATCTGTCAACCGCACATTAAATTACTTGGCTACGAACTACAACTGCAAATTACCATTAATCACAATAATTAGACAACCAACCTGCGCTTGCAGGACAGTAATCTGTTCGCATAGTTCATTTTCCTTCACTTGACTCTCCGTTGCTGCGGACAGAAGCTGAAAAGGTCCATATAAATAAAATAAAGATGAACGACATATATATGTGATTAGTCATTAGGGGGCCTTAGGCTACAACACCCGGAGGGTTCGACTAAATCTTTAAAGATACCGGCCGGTTTTTGAAACGCATCGTGGACAAATGAATTCTTACGCATTTATGCTACTTTTCTCGATTTTTATTCCAATATATGTTCATTTTCATACGCTGCATAAGAATGCTGGTCTACTCGACGTGTTTCAAGAACCGGCCGGTATTTCGCTTTAAGCTTTGAACATACCATATCTTTCAACTGTTGCAGTTCCCCTGTTGTTTCCGCCTCCTTCGCAGCGGCCTTCTCTACCGTACTTTGGAGCTAAAAAGGGCGCATCAGCATCTACGCATCAGCATTTACGCATCAATCGTGCAACAATGAAACACCAATGGATTTCTTAGCCCTTAGCCCATAACGTGGTCCACGCGGCCCAATAGTAACTGGGATGTCTACACTCATAACACGAGACAAGCCAACACAATTTCAATAAAAGAATTCACTACCTGCGAATTCAGGTGGTCAACTTGCGCCCGGAGTTCAGCCTCATTTACAAGGCACAGCTCCAACTTCCGATGGACCGAGGCATACTGTAAACGGTTCACGTTAACAAAGCGCTTACACCCAGTACTACTTTACAGCAACACAATCATAATCAAATCGCTGCGTTGCACTTATTGTTAGCGGTATAAAGTGTAACTATTAAAAACGAGCCGTTCCCTATACAATACAGCAAATTTCCACTTCCATCCGGCTTACTAAAATAGACCCCAACCAGAACTCCACAGAATATAAGTAAGGTAGTAGAACCTACTTCTGTACGTGCAATTCACTTGAAACGCCTTATGATGTGGTTGATGATGTAAGAGAGCATTGCCATATCCACTCAAACCCCTCAATAAACAACCCAGTGAAACATTGCACAATTCACTCACCTGTTCTTGTAGTTTTTGCAACTGTTCGTTTAGTAGTTGCTCATTTGAAGTAGCCTGTTCGGCACGTTCGGTTGCCTAGAACATTGGTTATGAATAGAGATTCTAGCACTAGAATTAGAACTACTCGCTCATCTCTGACCGTCTATCGTGTGAGTATAAAAAGTAATGAATGCTATGTATTAAATGTATTTAGTGACAACCTTGCGGCCGAAATCATCACATCATCACATCAAGACAAACCCTCAAACTTCTTGTTATATGTGTTGGGTATTTAAAAGTCGATACAGATAAAGCGCGCCTCATACATAATACTTCCAGATAGTACATAGCCGCGCGCAGCACAAAGTCTCAACGAGGGTCGCGAAGTGGCTAAGGTACCAGGATTAAGATACGTAATAAGGCAATTAGAGCTTAAGTAAAAATTCGACCAACCTGCTCCACCATAGAATCCGCCTCCGCCAATCTCATTTGCATGTCATTCATAGTCTCCCGCGCGCCGTGGCACTCTCTCTGCACTCGCGACAACTCATCTTGGAGACACTGTAATTCTTGCATAAATGAATGTTTGTGTGTTTGTTTATGTGACGTTACGTTACGCTCAAAATGCCAAAAAAAGATTTTGTAATTGAAACTCAAAGATACCGCATACTTCACCGAAAACTTCGTATCGTCACAAACAAAACTAAAGTTCGCGCAACTAAGCAACTAGTCAGCACATCAACTGATGTAACCGAAGTGAAACATCGACAATTCTAGCAAATATAAACCAAAAATAATAATAATAATTCCTTGTATTACCCTAATCGTATTCTGCCCCTCCAGCTGTTCTTTATGAAAAGCCTCCAGGGCGTCTTCAGAAGCCTTCAGATGGACTCGGGTGGCATCCAGCATCGCATTTTCCTCGGCGGCTATAATGAACACATCAGCAAATTGTAAGTTATCGTAAGGCCTAAGTAAGAGCGTAAGGCACCTGTCAAGAATGTGCACTGCACACAGCGACAGTACCTTAATCAATTCAAAATCGTGGTTTCATTACCCAAGTGTGAGGTAATTTTGGAAATATGGCGAGAAAGCTTAGTCGATATCTCAATTACCACGAATAAAGAAAAACCCGACACCAACCTCTCTGCACCGCCTGTTCGTGCTCAACATTTTCACGCTGGACCTCTGCAAACTTCAGCTCAAATTCCGCAACTTGGGTGTCCAAATCGCGCACTCGCTCCTAAAGAAAACATTACACATTCGTATGCCTTATGCCCAGAGGCCGTATTCACCAACACGCAGTGAGCCCTCCCTGGCCTCCCCAGGGAGCTAACGAGTGGGTAGAGAGTGCGAGAGCAGAAGAGATTCAGAGCGCTCGTGAGCCTAGGGAGGGCTCCCTGTGTGTTGGTGAATACGGCCTCAGGACAGCTTGAATGCTCAAGAAGACTTCCCAAACGGGTAGGCAAAAAAGATTAGCATCGCATCGCGCATCTATCGTAACAAATCGATTGGCCTAGATTAGTCGATTCGACTATCCATTAATCCTGAGAAAGTTAGAACTTACCTCAAGGGACACATTCTTGGACACCAACTCCTGTTGAGCAGAGGCTGAAGTTGCAATAACACCTTCCAGGCGTGACACTTCGCCCGCGCGGTTCTGAAACGATGCAAATAGCAAAGTTTAGCACGTGTAATTTTCTCATACAAAAACATACACAATATACAGTACACATAAAGGTTAAAGCTAAAAAGCTTTAACCTTTAACCCCACACTGGCACTCTCTCTCTCACACACACGCACACGCCCACACATACACACCAATAATCACTAAAACCCACCTCCAGCTCCTTTTCTAGCTCCTCCATGATCCTCACTCTTTCTTCTTGCTCCTCCTCTGCTCTTCTGACTCTCGCCTCTAGCTCCTCTACCCTCTCTTCAGCGTTCTTCAGTCTCTCGCTACGCTCTTCAAGCTCTGCTCTCTTCTCATCCAGTTCTATCTTCAGCTGCTGCTCATTGCCTTGCTCCTCCTCTGCTCGTCTGACCCTCGCCTCTAGCTCCTCTACCCTCTCTTCAGCGTTCTTCAGTCTCTCGCTACTCTCTTCAATCTCCACTCTCTTCTGTTCCAGTGATGTCTTCAACAGCTGCTCTATGGTCTCCTTCTCTCCAACAACGTCCTTCCATCTCTCAGCTTCTACGGTCAGTTCCCTTATAGCTTCCTGTAGTCCTTCCCTCTCCGTTTCTGCATTCTTTACTTCCTCAGCAAGTTGCTCCTTCAACAAAGTCTCCGTTTCGACACTTTGCTCAAGTTTCTCCTCATAAGAGGCGAGTTTCATTTCCGACGAGGCAATCTGCTCAGACAAGGCCTGCAAATTCTTGCTTGCCGTCTCAATTTCGTCCAGAACTTCCGTCTTTTCCAGTGCCATTTGGTTTTTCATCGCCTCGGCATGGAGTAGCTCATGTTCCTTCAGAGTTTCCACTCTTCTAAGTTCTTCCGCCAATTCCACTTCAGTCTATAATTATAAAAAATACACAAAATCGTACACGGTTTAGGAAAAATGACAAACTATTATGTGAAATATGCCTCAGATGCTATGTCCATATGTTGAATCTTGAAACCGCTTTACCATCGGTTAAAAAACTTAGTAGAAGGGTCACATTTCACCACAAAATGCCACGAACGCGCAAGTCGACATATATCATACAGTCAAATAAGGAACAAGTCTATTTACCTGCGCAAGCTTCTCCTCACTCTCATTAGCTCTTTGTTCACTACGTTCCGCTGCCACCAAGACATCCTGAAGCTGCTCGTCGCTGCTGTCACATCGAGCCTCCAGGGCTTCTAGTGCACTACGGACTTCCTCGAAATTCTGAACAAAACAAATTGGTATACAAAAAAACTGTTAATCACGAGTTAGCCCGTAACTCGGATTAATCTATTGAGTGTGTATGTGTCGGTATTGTGTTGTTGTAGATGTTTTAAATACAACACATGTACGAGAATAGTTTATGTCGATATCGGTGGACCCTGCTGTTAGTCGACATGGGGACACACTGAGGCTTCAATATAAACACGTCTCTTTCTCCGTTGTAAATGGGGGCGGCACGCACACGTGACCGCCGTCAGAGTGACAAACTAGAATGGCCCTCACGCATGAATAGATGTTGAAAAGAGGGAAAGAACCAAACTAGAATGCCTTATACGTAACTAAACAAAGACATAAGTGTTGTGAGAACACAGCACTTACAAAACAATATGTTTCACAGTAAGGTATAAACAACGTGCTCCTGCAGGATTCCAATCCTAAAGATAAAGCAACACAATGTAAGAAGGCAGCAACATAATGTAAGAGATATGTATCATTTGAATGTAAAGAGAATGTGGAACGTATGAATAAACTATCGTAACCAAAATTAACCTTGACTTTCTCAATCAAAATCTTGTTTTCATCTGCCAATGCAGTGCATCTGTCCACCTCCTCGAAATATTGCCGGTCGCTGCTGTCACATCGAGCCTCGAGAGCTTCTAGCACACCACATACTTCCTCGAGTTGCTGAACGTTTTTGATATACCCAAACGGCTACGTTTCACAATCCTCACAAAGACCACGCCACAGGCATATACCAGTCTGTCTGCATAGGAAGAGAGAGAAAAGAAAATAACCAACGCAAAATAAAGCTGCACAATTTGGATGTACGCAAAAAATACAACAAGTAAACAACCAAAACGGAAACTAACCTTGACTCTATCCAGCAACATTTTGTTTTCTTCTTTTAACACATCACGTTTGTGTACCTCCAAACGTACTCGCTAAAGCATGCAAATCTTAATTCGTGTCGACTTCGCGGGTCACGGGTGAGTACTAGTAAAACTTTAAAGCGATGTACCGGCCGGTTTTTGAAACGCATCGTGGACAACTACATTCTTATGCATTTATGTCAAGTGAGGTCGATATTTATATTATAAATTATACTTATTTGCATATGATGCATAAAAATGCAATCGCAGGTGTAAAAGATCGTTTCCAAAACCGCTATCAGGCGCAACTATCCCTCTTTCAGACTTGTCATAGAAAATACTTATTTCAAGCTCATACTTAAAGCGAAATACCAGCCGGTTTCTGAAACACATCGAGATCGAGTTCAGCGTATGCAAATGAACATAAATTAGAATAAAAAAATCGAGCTATATTCGAGCAAATTATCATAAATACGTAAGAATTCAGCTGTTCACGGTGCGTTTCAAAAACCGGGTGGTATTTCGCTTTAATTAAGAAACCAAACGCAGAGTTATTCTCTAATAAGAAACAGATCGCACCATCAACAGTTCCATTTTATCGCGGCACAGCTCGTCGTTCATTTCGAGATAATTGTTTTTCGCCCTGACAAGGTCATCATACTCTTCTCTGAGCTGAAGACACAAGGAAAATGTTCAGTTGAAAGATCTCAGACTCAGCACACAAATCAGAAATTACTGATTGTAAATGCCGTAAGCATGCGAGGTCGACCAGGCATCCGACAGCCGAACCGTAGCTTTATGGTATCCTACAAGTCATGTCTGCCTCGTGCTCATCCCACTGAGCGCGGGCTATGCGGGCACGTTAATTGGAAGAAAGTAGTTCCACAAAAAAAAACACAAAACTCAGTTAAAAACAGGTTAAAGCTAGGACTGTTCTTCAGAGCCCCGAAGGGGTCCCTGCAGTCCGCTCTGATCTAACGAAGTAGTTTTCACCTGGTACCGTTTTTTACCACCCGGTCGGTGCAACCAGGAATTACTAAGCAATAAACATCTTCCCAGAATTACCAAGCAATAAACCCTGGATCGAACTGGTGTTACAATTACAAAATCCCACCTCTTCTAGACTGTACATCGCGTCCTGACTCGTATGTAGATGGGAATCCCTCTCTTTGATCACTTGTTCATTCTCCTTCGTGAGCTGCTCAACCTATCAATGCTTTAAAATTAGTAAAGAACTATTTTCAACTATTATAAAAACTATAGCATTATTGTAGTATTATACTATAGCATTATTGTAGTATTTAGTTATTTAGTACAATACCTTCTCACGCAGTGCATTCAATTCGTCCTCCAGGTTGTCCTCCTCCTCAGATTCGTAATCATCAACCTTCTTATCCTTATTGATCTCCTCAAGCTTAGCCTCAACACTTCGACAGTGAGCCCGGAGAGAATCAAGCTCCTTTGCCATCTCCTTGAAAATCAGCAAATTGCAAGTAATCGATATTGACTTAACCCCTCAAGAAAGAGTTCGTGTTTAAAGAGAAATGCCGGCCGATGTTTGAAACACATCGAGTACAGCAGTTCTTATGCAGCTTATGCAAATGAACATACATTATAATAAAAAAACGATCTAAGTTTGAGCAACTTTGCATAAATACGTAAGAATTCATTGTCCACAATGTGTTTCAAAAACTGGCCGGTATTTCGCTTTAAGGACGCCGTTATTGCCTTACATCACAGCTATATTCGTAGCGCAGTATACGTTTCACAGTTCAAGTGCCGCACCATAATACCATACAGTAAACCATATTACCCACAGTCCTACCTCAGCCCTCCACTCAGCCGCAATTGCCTCCGTCTCCAGAGCGTTTCCCTCAGCGATCTTCTTCTCTGCAGCTGCAAGTTGTTCCTCCAACATCTCTTTCTCGTCTTCAAGGACCAAGTACTTCTTTTTCAGATCGCTCAATTCGTCCTAAACATATATACATATATACTACGGGTATAAAGTATATTGATTACCTAAATGTACATTGAACAACTATGGAACAAAAACCTCCCAAAAGGTCGGCGTGAATTCCTTGAAATGAAATACACTGGCTTAGGGATATAAAGTACAGACATCACGTGACAGTGACGTTTTGAAAACACAGTACCAATACATGGTCTTAATACCATGAAAAAAATACTTGTGTACTTATAACAACAGTAACAAGTCACTCGTGTTCTCATTTTTGTGCAGTCCACCCTTTATAATAAAACACAAACCTCCACATCATTCTTCTTCTCAACATCGCCAGGCTCCAATTTAATATGATTTCCTTCATTCGCCTCATTTCCATGCTCAACAGATTCAACCGGAATCACAATCTCCCCATTATCACCAGCCGCCATTGACACGATGAGCTCATCCTTAAATTACACTTTTTTTACTTCAACAAGACTTCAAGATATATAACAGTTACATAAGTGTAAGATCATTTACATTGACAATTACCTAATTACACGCTATTCGCCAAATTACACTATTCGGGAGTTGGACCTCGTAAAAGACAACTTCGGAAACAACAAAGAACACACAGCTTTAATTCAAATCTTGATCGCTGTCCGTAAAAAAATGGAAATCACCATAAACGTGCTCTTCTCACGTAAGCAAAGACTGCAAAGAGCATACCATGACAATGTCTTGCTGAGGCTCAGGCACAGGCTTAACACCGACTTTGGCTTCAGATGACAATTCAACTGCTGCTGATTTCTCAACCTCCACGGGAGACGAAAGGACCTAAACTCTAGCAATTCAAAAAAGTAGCTGTGCTTCAATTCGATTACGAATTCAGACACATAACATCCACGCCCCAACGTTATTCTATTCTAACATGTGTGTTAATCAAGTATACTGTTTCGACTATGGGGACCGAAAATGTGTACCGTACCCAGCACTAGGTTCGGACAGCGGTAAACCGTAATATAGCGCATAGTCTACCGAAAGCTACAGTGCTGCCAAAATCCAACAAACCAATTCTTGAACCAGCCGTGTCTGATAACATAACCTGTTTCCTAACACACTTCTTGCAATCGGCTGGCGCAATGTGCACAATTGCAACTACCCAATTGCCAATTATGTAAACTCCAGCACCAATCCAAACAAAAATTACACGAGTAATAGTAATCGAAAAGCTTCTCTGAAGAAACACACACCTTCACCTTCTTCTTGCGAGCCATTTCAGTACAATTCTCCTCGTCTGACAACTCTTCAACCTGTTTCAAAATCCGTTCCTCCGCACTCAGTAATCGGGAACACACACGTTCTATAATAACGAGTTGCAATACCAACAATTTTCATATACAACACATCGTACATATGAAAACAACGAACCAGACAGCCAGCCATCTTCAATGTGCAGTAGTTAATGATATCGTTCACGAGCTACTGTATAATATAAGGAAGGACTACGTGCCCAATGTACAGCATAAGCTTGCAAGCTATGATATGAACACCTAACATAGGCAAACCAAACGACACTGTACCGTAGACGTCCGCAGAACACCCACACCACCGGTATACCCTACAAGATGATACCGGCGGCTACAGTAAACCGTAAGTTCCAACCAACCCAGTTCCAGTGACTCCAGACGTCCGTTCGTATCCGCTCTCTCCAGATACTCTTCAACTCTTGTCAGGACGTCACTCACAAGCTGACGGTACGACTCCAACAGTTGGTTTTCCTGAAATCATATTTTAGACATGAGACTAACCTCAAGGAGCTCCCTCCACTTATATAGTCTATATATTCTATAATATGTGTATTTTCAAAAATCCTAACTCGTAGTTTCACCCATACAAAAAACCACCTTCAACGTTAAAGCGAAACACTGGTCGGAATTTGAAACACATCGAGTATACCTGCATTCTTATGCAAATGAACATAAATTAGAATAAAAATTCTAGGTAAATGCGAGCAAATTAGCATAAATACGTAAGAATTCAGTTGTCAACGATGCGTTTCAAAACCCGGCCCGTACTTTGCTTTAAACACGTTCTCTTACCGATGCATCAATTCTAATCCCAAGTTCCCCCCTCAAATACTGACTTTGAAACATGGCATCTATCACACGACAACAAAAATTACAACAACCAAGAAGAGCAATGCTGCTCGTCTCGAACAAGCACTATACAATTACCGTAGTCAGTCTTCTGACGGCTTCTTGCACCCCCAACCATAAAACAAAATACAAACTCTTCCTAGACCATGTCCCACAAGTAAAAAGCAGGCCTGACAACCAAACTACCATAAACACGTTTTTAAAACATAAAACTTCATTGTTCTTCGAAAATAGGAATTAAAAACCAGAACAACGTTACTATGTAGGACAGTTAATAAAACCACATAACACCCATTTACAAACACCTAGAAATTCAAAGAGAACAAAATCTAAAAATTTGCTTGAATCATATTCAATATGTTTTTTACAAGTTTCAATAGGTTCACTAAGAATATAGCTTTGACGTAATAAATAGTAATTACTTAATTTTACTATCACCTAAATAATGAAGATAGTAAACAATAGTCTAACTAATACACTTAATTCAATAAATTACGCATGTTAATATGATTGTATATTTGACTGAAAACATCGTTATTGTATCCGAAATACCGGCCGGTCTTTGAAACACATCGCGTACGCCAGCATTCATATGCAACTTATGCAAATGAACATAAATTAGAATAAAAAAAATCGAGAGCTAAATTCGAGCAACTTAGCACAAATACGTAAGAATTCAATTGTCCACGATGAGTTTTAAAAAACCGGCTGCTATTTTGTTTTAAATAAAAACAAGTTCCACGATATTAAAAATATTAAAAACAAAAGGTGAAAAGAGAAATAATAAAAGAATCACAGCGAGAATAGATCGATTTTTTGGAAGAGCTAATAAACCAACACATTTGCAAATATGACGTAGATATGTGGGAAAGCTAGACGAAAAAAAAGAAAACAATAAAAGTTCATCATACAAAATATTCTCAATACTTTCCAACAAAAAATGAGCAAAATAAACTCCAAAAGTAGAAAGGTAACATCCCGAAATAATCACAATTCACATACTATAAAATATACTAATAAGCATAAGCGGAAGTACAACGACGACTTCAAATCTCAAAATTCAAGCTTCAAACCCACTCTAGGCTCAAGATGGCTGCCTCATTGTACACTGAAACACTAACTGCATAACGCTTAAAGTGGGGGACGTTAGGACCACAGTTTATAACAAGCTGGATATATCTTACACTTACAGACAACAACTAAACACATCATATAGAAACAGCAGTAATTAGTAATCTGGTCATACACTGTAAACAAAACATACACAGTCAACTGTCGTAAGTTATAGAGATCGACAGTAACTTACAAAAGGAAACCAAAGACAGTGCCAGTCTACAACCTGTAACTTTCCAATCTTCCTCCTTTTCCAAGTTTCTACGTCCTTGACTCTGATTCTCCTACTCCGCATGTCTGCCACCTCTTCGTCTAAACGCATCCTGCGTGGCCACTCCCTGAAATACAGTACACATTCTCAGTCACTCTGAATATGCTAATTAGTCTTTCCAATTCCAATTACTCTTCTTGTTAGTAACATCTTGGAACATACAGTAATCCAAAATCCAACTATATTCCAACAACATCTCATGCAAATTCCAGGCCAGCTGCCTCCAAAATTCCGATAAAACAAAAATATAAATACAAGTTCCCCATTAAAACCTCAAATCGAGTGACTGAGAAAGGTACCGATTTTCCAACAGAAAACAGACTCAATATGCAAAGAGACAAACAAATAACTACATAAATAACTGTTTAATTAAAAAGGACAAATTTTCTCAGCACCACTCCCCAGACACCCGATTCAGTTCCAACAAGAACAATTGCAAAGCAATATACATATCACAAAGTCTAAAGTCATTTGTCAGAGGTCTTTCCGTCATAATAATTAACTTGTTCACAATCTTAATTGCTTAATTCGCAAGAGGAGTTTCAACATTCCAGTATATGAAGCATATATTCAACATCGAATAAAATTATGTACCATGTAGAGTAAATAATAATAAATAAATAAATAACTAAATCTTTTACGCTAACGCTACAAGAGCGTGCGCCCTTATTCCATGGGGTTAAGTTCAAATTCAAAGTTTGCTTATGACATGGTCCGTAGAGGTCCTTAGCAGTACGAGAGAGTAAATAACGCATGTTAATAAAAATAATCCATCACCAAACTTCCAACTTCCAATAAAAATACAAGCAACGAAGCAATCTCTCACAAAACAACCCCTTCATTGAGTGCCAGCGAACCTACCTTAGTTCTCAACAGACTAGAGCAAATAGTTACAACTAAAAATAAGCACTAACTATATTCATGAGTAATAACAAACATAGTAATGTAAGCAGGTACAAAAAAAATCACAACGCATCATATACACTGCATTCAAATTGTTGTTACACTTCACACTATTAATGCTACACACTACTAAGAATGAATCACAAAACAAACAAAAAAAATCACAGTACCTGTGATGAGCTGCTGGCCGATGCAAAACTCGAACCGAATCCATGTACAACTTGCACCGCGGCTGGGGAATTGGATTGGCCTCTGTCAACAATCGGCTCTTCTGGGATTTCGTGATCAACCTGAACAGAAAGATTTAAAGAGAGATAACGGCAGGTTCTTGAAACGTAGCACATTCCCATGTATTATATACAAATGTCTTTATGAAAAATGCCACAGATAGGCCACGATTTTCTAGGAGTTCGTGGCCGACGTCAGCGGGGGAGAACGATGAAATGATATGGAATTTATGAATGAATATGATTAAAGCGAACGACATTTCAAATAACTGTATTGCTACGTATTCATGATAATTGGGGTTGATTTTTTATTCTAATAATGTTCATTTGCATATGATGCATAGGGCTGCAGTTTTTTGACACACGCGTAAAAAAAACGGTATTTCGCTTTAATATTGAACGTGTACTGCAACGGCTAAAAAATCGCACAATACCTTTCACAGCGCACCCGGGTTTTTATCGATATAGCGAAACATTCGGTTTATCATCAAGTTCAA
Organism: Pelodera strongyloides; assembly: GCA_036852015.1. Taxonomy (NCBI): domain Eukaryota; kingdom Metazoa; phylum Nematoda; class Chromadorea; order Rhabditida; family Rhabditidae; genus Pelodera; species Pelodera strongyloides. The sequence continues at coordinate 180,692 of JAANDG010000109.1, read as the reverse complement.
GCTTCAGCCATCACCATTTAATTTTTCTATCTTAGTCACTGCCATGACATCTTTACACCTGCCTATCACTAACCAATGCACTCTTATAGTTGGAAAGTACTTGGAACATCTTCTTCTGTCGTTTATTATACGTCCCAACATATCAATTTTCATTGGTAAAATCAAAACAAATAGAAAACAGACATCACAAAAAAAAACAGGATCTCGTATAAGTTGACGGGCAGTGCTCCAACCAATTCACCACTCAATTCCCCATGGGGAATTCCCCGTCTTTTTTCTCCGTGTGCATATGTTAGTATGCTATTTTCCGTTCCCAGGGAATATTTCCCCGAGGGAATCAAAGTGGTGAATATGGTATCAGTTCTACGAGGCCAACGCCCACTGGCCCGCTAGCAAAAATGTCTACAATCAGAAACATAACCAACCGTCGAAGCAATGCAACTCCTTCTTGACAGCCCGCATCCTTGCGATCCCGTAGATAGGCCAGATGGGGTTCCGGCTGCCGCGGCACGCCTTCTCGCGGCAATCTTTGCGCGCAGCTCATCGTACAACCTCTTGATATGATCGCGATCCTTTAAAAATAAAACATTTATTAGCGCATTAAATTAAAATATGCGTCTCAAATATGATGAAGAAAAAAAATCCGTTAAAATCGTCATGTTTCAGGTCCTGCATTTAGGAACAGAGAACGAGACACGCTTGATAATACACCACAATCGTGTGTTTGTCGCTTTGTTTGTCAGATAGAGATTAGTATTAACTTACCGCTTTACAATCCCCGTTCTCCATAAAAATAATAAACGACCGCTACCCTCGTAGGGAAGTAAAGTCCACTTTAAAGCGAAATACCGGCCGGATTTTGAAACACATAGAGTACAACATCACACTTATGCAGCTTATGCAAATGAGCATGAATTAGAACAAAAAATCGAGCTAAATTCAAGGAAATTAGCATATCTAAGAATTCAGTTGCGCGTGATGCGTTTCAAAAACCGGCCGGTATTTCGCTTTAAACCAACCAACCCTCTCTATCTCTTTCCAAGTTCTACCTCTACTAGTCTGAAACGCGAAGAGCTGAGCTGACAGGACTGCCACAGTTCACATCACTAACCTGTACCAATATAGACAACCTGAACTTGGACAGCCATAACAAGATACCTTCTGCATAGCCTGAAGCCGTTCTTGTGTTTCTGCCAATGTTCTCGCCAAAGCTTCTTTCGCCGAGTTTGCATCCGACACCTCCGCTTCCTGAAGAAAAATAGCAATATTGAATGAGCTATTTGCAATCATAACACTGCCCTTTCCCAACCAGTAGTTTTGCATAAAACCTAATTTACTTACAGTAGTCACCGGCCAGTTTCATACTTCATACAAAATGCAATAATTCACAGGCTCCATACTCACCAAACGAGTGATTCGTTGTTCTAAAGCTGTACATTCATCTGCACTTGATGCTACGTGCATACTTTCAGCTTCCGACTCCAGCTGATAGATACGAGACCGCAAAGAATCGAGTTCCACAAGCTGAAGGAACATATATATTTCAAGCGGCTCGTAATGTACTTGTAAGAGGACACTTGACTAAAAACCCTAAAAATTACTCACGTATATGCAATAAGATACAGAAAACATGGCAGCAATACCGTGTGATGTGTTTTCAACACATACAGGGAATTAATGGTCAGAAAGTACAAACTAGACATGCACACGGCACATTAACATGTTTAAATTACAAGAATCCCCTCCCACAACACTTGAACAGATTAGCATGGCCCCTGCGCAAGGATGACACGCAAATTCGTGAGGCGTTCCAAATTTTTTTTACACCGCGTGAGAAGCTGAGCCTCTTGAATGTGCTCAGCCTGTGTGTGTTTCTCTCTTTTCATGTTAATTTACATTTGATACTGTTTTTCGTTTTTCTAAATAAAGAGTTTAATATAATATAACATACCTTAGCTTCCAGCTGGTTGACCACGTCCTGCAGGCGCTCCTTCTCCTCCTTGTACTTCTCCGCCAATTCACTGTACTGGTCGACCGAGTCGATCAGGCAAGCCTCGCTGTCCTAGAATAGAAAGAGGGTTTAGACTTCGAAAAATATGAACCCCGCGACTATCCCCCATAGAGTTTCACAAAACTACAAATGCAAATCTTCAAACACAAAATAAGTCCCTCAATTCAGGATTGACAAGCACGCATGCAAAACACACACACACACCTAAAAGACACACACAGTTCAACAACAAACAAACTTCTACCCTACCTTGAGCAACCCATTCTGCTTGATCGTTTGCTCAAGCTGCTCCTCCAAATGTTTAATCTTGGCATTCAATTCTTCCCTTTCCGAAGCGTCTGTATTGTTCACCCTGGTCTCTTCTAGCTCCTTTTGTGCTTCAGATAACCGCTGCTTGAGATCGGCAATCTCAGAATCAAGGGCCAGTTCCTTCAATGAAAATGCGTAAATGTAAAGCGCGAATACGATTGAATCTCTATGAGGCATGATGCTTTTACTGTATTTTCAACTTCACTTTGACTGTTTGCTTATGTTTCAACAAACGTGTATATGTCCGTGAGAGGGGAGACCAAGATAGTCAGTGCCTTGAACCAGTATGTATATCGCGCTAACCAAGGATTTCGGATCTAATCCAAATCCAATATACGTTAGGAAAATATAAAGTTTTGGACTGTAGACCGTAGAACCTTATCACCTTACTACGCATTAGCACCGCACTCATTGCGTATTTAGGATCTCAAGTAAACAACGACCGCTCTAAAAATTCTTCCATACGCATATTACAAAACAAGGAAGCATGCATCACTAAAAATTATCCATGTATTCAGGAAACTCACTCTCTGTTGCCCATTCGCACTCTCCTCTTCAGCTCTTGCTCTTAAACCGCGCTCCTCGTCGAGGGCAACCTCCACTTGGCGAACACGTTGAAGTAGTTCGTCAATTTCAGATTGTAAACTGGTCTGAAATAAACAAGAAAGTGACAATCCATATCAATCCAATTCCCTACATGCTCACCTGTCACCTCACATTTCACTATGAAAATGGAGGATTTTGAACAGCCCTATCCCACGCCCCCGAGGACTCAGGCGAAAGCAGTACGGCTCCACCTACAACTCTACATTGTGCAACTGTACATTACGCAATGTTGTGTACTATTTTTACACCCTACTCCAAACAACAAACACTTGCGCCAAAGTATCTCAACTTACCAAAGGTGAGTACATCTTCTACGCCGTATTTTTTGCTACATCCGCTTCAAACACCATAACTGACAACTTCCACAAAAAGCCTAAGCCTAAGCCTAACTGACAACGTGACAACTTCCACAAAAAAAAGAACCTGCAGTTCCTCAGCATCCTTGACCGTCTGCTCTTGCTCCTCACTGCTCTGCACCAAATTTGCCTCTAGTTGGTCACATCGTTCCAAAGCAGAACGGAGTTGCTCTTCAACATCGGCGGCTCGTTGACGCAGGGTCGACACCTAATCAATTACTTTGTAGACCTTACCGTGCAAGTTTACAAGGGCATCATAAATCGAGAATAAACTTTTACTCGAGCTAGTGTGATCTACTACACACCTAGTTAGAGAATACCTTCAAGGCTTCCACATGTAATTTTTTGCTGCCCTGCCCTTGGTTATTGATCCAGAAGCCAAGGACAGATACCTAATTATCACAAATCAAAGCTCACCTCCTCACTCTCGGCCTCTGTCGCCACATCGTTATCGTTGTCCTCTCCCCATCCCCAGTCACTGCTCTCCGGCTTCGTCTGCGTTTCCGACTGCTCCACCTTCTGTCTTAGCTCTTCCGACTCTACTCTAGCTCTTTGTAGTTGTTCCCTGAGAGTGGACAATTCCTCTCGCATCTCATCGATCTCCTCCTCTTGTGCCTCATAGTTCTCCAATCTGACGGTGAGCTCTTCAACCTGAAATGTTTATGACAATGACAACACGGTCAGATGTCCCATATTCGTAACACGCACAAATCGAATTACCATACATCCGCCTATACAAGTCACCATTAGGAACAACAAATGATTACAGTAATAAGCAGCTACATGTCTAGGCCTGATTGCCTACCTACCTATGTGTGTGTGGACTGATTGCATGTGCTTGATTCATATAGTGCTCAAACTACAAACCACACCAACAAAGACGCATTAAAATACCCTACCTGTCTCCCAAGATTCGCCACCGTCTCTCTCAGCTCGTCCCTCTCCCGTTCCGCGTCTTCTCGTCCCTGTTTCTCACTTTCCAACTCTGTGTTCTCTTCATCGGGTGCACTCTCATCATCTGCCCATGTTTCTCCCCATCCGTCGTTGGCGGCTTCACGTTGCTGTGGCGCAGCGACAGGCTGCAACTACAAATAAAGTAAATCTAAATTCTTAAATACCTATTACTTACGTCTTCAATCCGTCCACTTTTTTCATTTCTAACTGTGTGAGTTCAGCATATCATTTTGTGATACAATTCCTCCACGCAGCGCATTTAATAACTTAATAATCATAAGGATGATGAGCAGTCAAGAATCACAAAACAAAGAGATGGCGCTTAGCGCTAAGAACCTAAAAACCGCTACCTGCTCTTCAACAGGTGCCGCAGAAATGCTACTCCTTGACGCTGTCCGCTGCCTTTCATTCTGCTCTTGCAGCCTGAGCAAATCACGCGATCTTTCCTCCAGATCAAGTGTCAGAGTAGCTATACGATCCTCGGCCTGAAATTTATGAATATTTTAGATTTTATTGAACATTTATAAAAAATACATGAGTGTTCAACAGGTTTGTTCAACAGAAAAAAACCCAAAGAAAATGCTAGCTTGGGTTCCTAGTTTGTAGTTTCTACTTCTCTATCACCGGTTACCTATTTTTAGTAGGGAAAATGATTCCAGCCAAAAACTAAATCAAAGCACAAAATCAGAAGGCACACAAAGGGCACCGTCTACCGTTCTACTGCTCCAATGTGAGAAGCTTCAACCTTATAAGCAACCTACCAGTTCAAGTTTGTTCCTCAGCTCAGAAACATCAGTCTGCGAGTCGGTCGTCCAGTCCTCACTCCAGCCTTCTCCGCCATCAGCTGCCGCCGCAGACTTCTCTCCTCCTTGCTCAGCGCGCTGCTCTAGTTCGGCGATCAGATCCCGGAGCTCGCTCTCAATTCGCTCCTTCTCTGCGAGGCGAGCGCTAAACTCGGCAGTCAGGTCATTGATCTAAAAAAGGGAATAAATCAGAACACAACATGAAGGTTTGCAAACTCACAAACACAAAAACGAATCACCTCCGGCCTGGTTCAAGTTACGCTCGAAGGTTATTGCAGATTTCAATATCACTGCGAAGTGTACATCCTCGTACGTTTCGGCGACTAAACGAAACACTGAAACAGGTCACCTCCACTTCCATAGAAGTTTAGAAGTTGAACACAATTTGTCCTCAGAAATGACAAGCAAACCTTAGCATCCCTCTCCTCCAGCTCGTCTCTGAGTCCTTGCTCAACCTTCTTGAGCTGCTCAATCTCCACGCGCTCATCAACCTTCTCCTGCAGCTCCACCGTAGAGGGTTCGTCGCTCCAGTCGTCCCAGCCACCTTGCTGAAATCAAGTCGGCTATTAGCACCTCTTATAATTCCAGCCACCCGTCGTACCACTCGTTCTCTCTCTCTCGCTCTCTCCCGAGTTTAGTACTGCGTAAAAAACTTTACAGCCCTTGCAATATCGTCCGACCGACATACGGACAACTAACAATAAGTGTAAGTACGATAATAATGTAGCGCTGCACACCAGAGGCCGTATTCAACAACAAGCAGGGAACATTCCCTGTCCTCCCCAGGGAGCTAAAGAGTGCGAGAGCAGGAGATTCGGAGCGCTCGTGAACCTAGGGAGGGGCCTCCCTGTGTGCTGGTGAATACGACCCCTGGAAGCAATAACATAAACTACATTATCATACCTCAGCTTTCTCCTCCTCCTTAGCTGGTTGTCCCGCAGTCTCTTCGAGTGCTCTTTCCAGTTCCCTAATCTTCTCCTTGTCGGCTTCCAAGGCCTCCTCCAGTTCCTCAATCTTCTGCTCTTCCTCGTCCACCTTCTCCTCCAAGACATCGACCTTCTCCAGATATTCATCCCGCTCGCCTCTCAGAAGTGAGATCTGCTCGTTCAACGATTGGGAAACCGACCGGAGGACAGTAAGCTAAAGTGCGAGAATTACCATCAGAGTTAAAGAATACCTAATTTAGCCTACAATGCACACGTTAACAGATAGATAAATCATATTCTTAGCCGCTCCATTACAACCAAGCAAAGTACCGACACCCAGTCCTATCGAGAAGTCACACAGCCACAAAACGAACCTCAGTTTCCGCCTCTTCCGCCCTCGTCCTTGCATCCAACAATTCCATTTCCCATTCTTTGTTCTTGTCGTCAGCTGGCTCAGTCTTCTGTAACTAATCCATTTATCCATTTTACCGCGATTCATTAAAAAAAAGCCGAAACATAGGTCCAGAAACAAGCCTGAAAAGGGGTTCCCCTACCATTTAGGGGGACGGGGAAACCCCCTAACAACTGCCTTTTTGATATTCTAGTTTTCACACTCTCTTTGTCTTACTCTGATCATCTCGCACCTCTCAATACGCAACAGTTTCTTATTTGGTGGAAGCTCACATGAAAATTCCACATATCTTATCTTGACGTCAGAGCCGAAATAGAAACCTAATTGACGGTCGAATACCAAGAAACACTACAAGTTTGTAAGCCCCTAGCCCCCCCGACCATATAAAGAATTGTCACGAGACGATTCATATCCGCCCAGTCCAAAACAGTATCCCACCTTCTCTCCTCCATCCAGTCCCCAGCCATCTTCCGCCAGTTGTGGTGTCTCTTCCGTTTCCGTTTCCTCTTCATCTCCCCAACCCCAACCATCGGATGTAGAGGGAGCCGCGGCAACAGAAGCGGAGGCTACAGTAGAAGCGACCGTAACAACAGGTGCATGTGCCAATACAGCAGTTTCGTTCACCTGTAAAAAGGATTTAAACCTAGTTCCCGATATATTAGTTTCCCAAATGATGTATGCACGGAAATCGTTCTCTAGCATACTATAGCGACAGAGCCCTTTTTCGACAACCATAACTAGGGAAGGTAAGAGGACAACAAAGAGAACCGTTAGGCTACCAAGTGAAATGACAAATACATGAAGATCGCCAAGACCCAACCTTCTCACGCTCCGCAACCAAAGTGTCTTCCAGCTCCAGTACTCGTTCTTCTGCGGCTGCCAGCTTGTCCTCGATTGACTTGATCGTCCGGTTCAATAGGGACTCCACGTCACGCAAGCGATCAATCTAAACATATAGTATATGATCAAGCAAGCCACCTCCAAACTCTAAAGTGCAACGGAAAACCCGCACCCCTGAAGCCAAAATCGTCACAGAATTCGAAAAGGGAAAAAAGGGGTTTACATCACACTAACGAAACTCCTTACTGCTCTAATATCTTAGGGCCCTTTTGGTCATTATTCAGTCAGCTATCATTCCAAAAACTAAAATAAGTCACCAACCTCAGCCTCGTTTTCAGCCTTCTGCTTCTGAAGGTCCTCGATAGCCTCTTTAGGAACTTCGTTGCCCGAAGCCACTTTCTCACTCTCTCCTTCTCTATACCACTCCGCTTCGGCAACGGCGTCTTCCAACTAAAGTATGGTTAGAATAAACAAATTGGAAAGTTATAAAAACAGTGAAAAAAGACACAGACTCTCGGAGAAGAACCAAAAAAGCCTAGCCCCAAGACGTTTATTACGGACATACACAGAAAATATACAAAGGACAAGTTACAAAAAAATCAACGAAAGAAATGGGACAAAATAGGCAGCAACGCGATTAGACTAGACGATACAGTTTGTTAGAGTGCGTTAGGGAACAACATCACATGAAACCCTACGAAATAATAAGCCCATTTTAAACGAGCCCACCTTCTGCTTTGTGGCCGCTAGCTCCTGCTCAAGCTTCTTGATCTGTTCGCCAGCCTTCTCCACGTCCTGATTCAGTTCCTCAATGTTCTCGTTGAGGAGCCGTTCAATCTCATGAAGTCGCGCGATTTCCGCCTCAAATTTTACCATCACTTATCACCTTCCTCATTACCACTTTTATCTCTGAAGCTATGGCCGTCGTACTGACGAGACCCCACGGTGGTAAAAGTCCTCGTATACGACAGGTGTCGAAACGGGGTCCCATATTAATATATGGGCCACATTTTTCTCTTGATTTTCAGTTCATGTGCAATTATGTATAGTTCTTTCCTTCATTATTAAAAACCCGCACCCACGGAGGGTAGGAAATCAATAATTACATAAAACCTATTAAGAAAAGCCATGTTTATAATACTGCAAGTTTTACCTGGTTTACCGTGCTGCGGTACCTGGTGTGCTGTGGTAAAGAATCTCTATATTCCTCTGACTTTAACTTTGTACATACATAAAGCCCAAAATTTAAGAACTAGATACTAAAACCTAATCTAAGAAAGCAATTTCCATTCAACAAGACACATATGCAAAACAAACCAACCTCATTCCATCTCTGCTTCTCCCTTCTTCTCTGCTCCTCTTCCGACGTCACACCCACTACTCCCTCTCGCTGTCCGGCTCTCTCCTCATTCAACTCATCCACCTCGTTCTGCAGCTGCACGTTGGTATGCGCCAGCTCGGCATTGGCACGGAAGAGCGCATCGACGTCGGCCTGTCGCGTGGCCAGCTTGGCGGCTAAAATGGCCAACTGAGTGCGCATTCCGCACACACTCGACGCGGCCGCTGCAAAGGGGCACCGTCTAGCTAATGCTCTATGTCCGCTCACACTCAGTTTCATTCTTCCCAGATTATCATAAATAGCACGAGGCTATCGTATGCTTTAGGTAACCGTTTAGAAAATGCAGCGCATTCTTTTCAGCTCGACACTCTAGAACTAGAAGTAGAAGTCATGCACAATTCCAAATTGCCGCGCTGGTTTGTCCAAAAGAAGTATTCAGGCATTACAAGCGTAAACAGCGCAGAACGCAATCATCTGGGTCATGCCGTCGCGAGAAGCTACTACATCTTTGGCCTCATATCCTGGTGCTAATTAAAAGACACAAAGTGCAAGTGGAGCCGGTTGTTAGTGAGATGTTCATGCACGTGACGAGGTGAAGGAGGATAGAGTTTCCAGAGCTCGTATTCACCAGCACGCATGCAGCTCTCCCTGGCCTCCCCAGGGAGCTAAAGAATGCGTAGAGTGCGAGAACAGAAGAGAATCAAAGCACCCGTGAGCCAGGGAGTGTTCGTGAATACGGCCTCAGAACTGAGTGTGTTAGTAAAGTAAATGAGCGTCCCTTTGAACACGGTAGAAATAAAGAAGATAATAAATAAAAATAGTATGCAAGGAAAGTTTGGAAATCACACGCTTATGCACCACCATCACCAGGTTTGTTTAAGTTGGGAGCTTTACTATTAGCAAATCGCGCTCTGACAGTGACGAGCTTGTAATCAAACTACTTACTACTCATAGAAACCACAAAATAAAGAAGATAAATACACCGCAACCTTACACTGCACGCAAATCACACATTCACATGCAAACGCAAACTATATCTCTCCACTAACCCGTAACTATACCTAACTAAGAGACAGTGATGTACATACACATAGGTGCCCCCGAGCATTAGCCAACGTCGTGTGTCAACAACCGAAAGAAAAACCATCCAATTAACCTCACATTCAGTTGAGTACTATAACAATAAACTAAATAAAAACAGTGAGTGATCATTTACCATGTGAACATCCAAAAATAAAGTATCAGAAATTAGCATGCGTCATTTCTACAAATCCTACTTCCCACCAAACCACCATACACACGGAAAGCGATAGATTTAAGGAATAGTTTCAAGTCTAGTTCCTTAAAAAAGAACCTCACAAACTACATCTATACATAGGGAAGAGTAGTGATAGAAAGCAGAGGAGTGATAGGAAACAGGAAATAACAATTGAATAATACAAAACTAACCTTCTTGGGTTTCCTGAGAGTTGGTGAGATCGTCGACTGCTTCCTTGAGCTATAATATACGAATAGCTAATACCTTGCTTTTTACAAAAAGCTGTTCCTGCACTACGATCCCCTTAATAATTTTATCCCAATATAAAGAGGCGCTACCACTGCATAGTCGTTTCCTTAACCCCAGCTTTAATTTTGATGAATTTACAAAAAAAACGAGTACAGGAACCGAGTACAAAGAGTTTGCAAATAATAAAAGGATAAATGGCTGGCTAGAGTACTACCTACCGAAAAAAGCCACATTCTATTCCGCAGCAAGTAAAGAAAAATACCTAAATACCAACCTCATCTACCCTTCGCTGTAGCTCCTCACACTCAAAAGTCTTCTCCCTGAGCGAGCTCTGTGCGCTCGCCAACTGCCGAGCCAGGTCGGCAGTTGTATCGCCGACATGCTCATGCTCCATCAAACAGAGACGCTCCTCGAGTGCTCGGCACACGCGACGCTGTTCGCCAATTGCCTGAAACCGATAATATTGTACTTGGCTTGTGCAATAAACACTAGACAATTGCTTACAATTAGAGACACAGAAAATCTGCATATAATACACGGGAGGAGGGGGGCGTGGCGCAGTGGCAAGCGCCTTGTTCCACGCCACCGGTCGCTGGTTCGAGCCCGGCCCGGAACCCCTTCACCTCACCAAAGGTGTAAAAGTTGGTAGCTGGGTAAAACCGGCGGAGATAAATCGGCTTCCCGAGAAAATTGGCCTCCGGGAAGTTTAAAGGCCAGTTCGCCCGGCTTCAGAAATGAACCGGACCCCGGTGCACCGTTTCTGCGGATTCGGTTGATATAACCCGGTACACTTTATCTTTATCTTTAATACACGGGAGTACAGATATAACGAAGTGTTTCAAAAACCACGTGATTTACTGCATAAACAGAAGCGAACCCGAGTGTTGCAGCAAAGAGGAACACGTCTTTGTCATAAAACCAACAATTGAAACATCTTGATTTAGCACAGTAATCAGCGCAGTATAGCTTATATATAATACCGAGGCACAATCCAAGGTCATAGGGGTGAATTAGACGTGGATACCAACATCGCTACCGTGAAAATCATACATACGTACGAGTACAACCACAAATTTGAACTGACTGGGCTGTCCTTGACAATTGAGCATACCATCTTTGCCGTTTAACCAAAGAAAAATAATAAGCGAAACCTCGCACCCACCTTTCTGCTCTCCTCAACCTCGTGCATCTTCTTCTTCAGAATGTCACAGATGGTTTCCAGCTTTGCCTTCGGCGAACAACCGTCAACGTCTTCCAAACCGCAATCCTGTACAATATAACATATATGCAATAAAATGCTAATGTTACGCAGGATCTACTTAAACAAGTCAACGGCGAGCTTCGTAATGCAGTTTTCTAGGTGGTCTTCACTTCTTGTTTGGTCCACATCTCTTGTTATAAACTACTGGATATTTATTACTTTAATAGTAAAGGCTGTCTCTGTTACATGCCCACAAGTGCGCTAATCCAGCTCGCACAGTAAAATAGTTAGCTAACAAACAAAACGCAAACTAACTAACAACATAATTAAAACCCACCCTCACGATCGTATCCACCACAACGGCCAAGTCCGCCTCCTCCATGGGAGCACTGTTCGTGATCAGGTCAGTCACCCGCGACAGGGCATGTTGAATGGAGTAGAGATTGGCGGTGAGCGAAGACTCGAGCGACGCCAGGTCACATTTCAGAATGTCCTGAAAGACGTTTAATTAGTCAACATTATGTAAGTGTAATCTACATAAGGCCGTATTCACCGGGAGCCCTCCCTGGCCTCCCCAGGGAGCTAAAAAGTGCGTAGAGAGTGCGAGATCAGAAGAGATTCACAGCGCTCACGAGCCTAGCGAGGGCTCCATGTGTGTTGGTGAATACGGCCTCAGATCTACATATGTTTTGGTTGATGTGACATAATTGGTACATGCAAGAAACCGCGAAGTGACCCAACAAGCAATTGCCCGACCTATCGTATCACACAATTATATTCGAAACAAAAGACTGAACCTGAAACTACCTCAGCAAGACTCTTCAGCTGATCTCGCAGCATGCGAACCTGCTCTCGAGTAACAGATAGTTGCTCCTGGTACGTGGCATGGAGGCGAAGAGCAGTCTGCAACCAGCAACCATCATCAAAAGCAAACATAAAGCAACCAAACTGATAAATGGAACCGATGTTTACGTTACTGGTACTCTTGTTAGGTACTAAAACGTGAATCCTTTCTGTAATACTTCTTACAGTAGGCTTATGGAATTAGTTTACGAACCATGCATTTACTTGACTGTCTCAAATTCTCAAATAAAGATTTGCAAAGTTCTTTCCAAGTTCGGGAATTTCATTAGGTCAAGTCTTCATAATCCATATTTGCGGTGATATAACGAAAATGATAATAATCACTCACCGCTCCTCTGTCAACCTCAGAAGACGTGAGATCAGTCTCAGTTCCATGTTCGACCTTTTCCGAATTCACCGATTTATAGAGTGCTTCGTACGATGCGTGCAGCTGCGTGTAGTAGTCCATCAGTTGCGCGTACGCTTTTTCGATCTCCTCTCTAAACAAAAAAAGCTGGGAAAATACAACGCAGCTTCTAAGCTTCGTGGGTGGTCCCCGAAATTCAAGACGTCATGGGAGGTCTAACTCATTGTCAGCTGTATACCGCAGGGAATTGCGTTAATTGCATTCAAAATGCCGTTCCTTATAGATGAATCGGGAGGTATTTTGACTCATCTACAGCCAAGCCACAGCTGTAGCCGATCATAAAACGGTTTTACTAGAGACCGAGACCGTAGATGAGATGCGTCGTGGGTGGTCTCAAACTTCGAACCCAGCTATAAACTACAACAGAAGGCATGAAAACGGGTTTATTAAGGGGTCAAAAATGAGGAGCGAGGCGTTGCCAGTCGTCTTAGTGATAATGTACAAGCGCCGAAGCGTCGTGGGTGGTCTAACACAGATGTGAACCAAACAGCTGTGAAAATCTGGCAGCTGCATCCTAGTTTTAACGAAGAAGAGACCACTTATCAAGAATGAAACAAACACAAAATAATAGCCTCAACGTACCTTCGGGATTCCATATCCAAGCATTCAGCCAATCGTCTGTTGCTCTCATTTTCTGATTCGGCAGCCTGCCGTTGCGCCTTCTCAGTCATCTCAACCTGGAACATGGTAAATTACACAGCTGCGATATGAATTTAAAGTGAACACTAAGGGCGCCAGCGGTGGTTGTAAGAGCCTTACAACTTACAACCCATTGTCAGACGTAGCCCAAACTAGCATCCAAATAGGTCAAATCGTGAATATGTGAATAAACGCAGAGCGCAGTCCCAAACTAAAGCGACCATTCAATAAAAGTAGTTTGGTTGGATAAACATATCAGTCGCATTCATCAAATCATAACCGCCATTCGGAGACAGCAAGAAGCAAGAAGAAAGTTAAGTACATAACAATATATCAACCTATTTTTGGCCTCTGTCTACAAAATCTAGTTACCTGTTCCGACAATTCCTGATCCAACTGCGTTGTTTTCCTCTTTTCCGCAATCAATTGCGAGTCGACAACAGCCAATCGATCGGCCAGGTTTTCGCGGTCAAGCACCGACTGGAAACATTGTAAACTCGTAAAATTTAACAAACTACTATTATAATATTTTCTACTATACCTACTCTTATAAACATAGAGCGCAGGGTAACTAGTACGACTACATCCACTACTACAAGAGTGACGTCATGATGCGGTCCTTCGCATACAATCCTAGAACAACAACAGACAAACGAAAACTAATAACCAACCGCCTTCAGCTGTCCGTTAAGCGACCAGACTTCTCCCTTCAGCGCATCGACAGCATTCTCCAGCTCCATTCGCAACTCGTTCAGTCTCTCCACATCGTCGCCGAGGTCGTCCTGCATCCGGGTCGTCTGATTGACACACTCCCTATAATAATGATACTAGGTATTACGAACAATACTAGATTTTAAGACCACCCAGGTTTCAGCTAGGGGCGCTGTCTGAAAAAAAAGTTACGAGTCATGAGTTTTGACTTTAGTCTGATACTCACTGATTGGGAGTGATTGTATGTTTGCTCATTTGTTAGGGAGGTTTGCTTTCCTTTTCCCATCTCCTCTGGCAGATATGTACAGAAGAGAGGAGAATATTGTGCCACATGAATTTATATACGTCTATACAATCTATATTTTTCTTTCTCTCAAGTGGATTAATAAATCAGACGCTCCATTCTCACCTCAAGAGTTGATTCTCCAAGAACAAGTCCTCTCCAGCCTGCATCATAGTTGTATGTTGCTCCAAATTGGACGATTGCTGCGTGGTGTCCGCCTGTAACTTTGAAAATGAAAAACTTGCATTGGTTTTCTGTATCTGGGCAAGCTGGAATCAAAGCCTGTCTTTCGTTTTCGTTTATTCGTTTATTGCAGCTGCATTAGGGCGCGTTCGGGATTGACCGAAAAGTCTCGGCTTGTCTCACACCAGCAGCATGTTTCAGTTTTGAAAAATTTCCTTTCGTCCATCCCGAACGACATTTTTTAACCTATTTTCTTTCTTTTCGCAATCCCTAACACGCCCTTAGCCCATACTACCACCAAGTAGCTGTTCCCCCCATGGGGAGAGATGGGGAGAGATACACGAAAAGTTTGGCCAATACTTGTTTTGAATGAATTCGAGTGCTCTTAAGGAAACCTACCACAATTGCATCCGTAGTGACACACTCCTCCTCTGCGCCAACAACCAAATCTTCGGCAGATACCGTAGGCATTGAATAACCTGAAACAAATGTGTTGTAGGTCTGATTGGTACTAAATCATCAGCCCTGCGTTATAAGCATTATCGATTAGGAAGAAAATTTAGTGAACAGAACATCGATCAGGAACAGCTACTACACCAAAGTTTAGCACGGTAAATTCAATCGTAAATCGCATTAGCAACTTAAGACACCAGTAAAACAAACCACTACAATTCTTACTTCTCCAAATTATTACAAGAAGAGACTAGAGTATAAGACTAGCCTGATGCATCAGTGAATGCCGTGGCCGACGCGTCCTCGAATCTCTCATCTGAAGTCGATGGCGTCGCGTAGTTGGAAGCCGCCTAAATAGGACTTTGCTAGCAACTATAGAACCAGTATCAAACTCACAACATAGCTAACGATAAAATAACTAATCTTTTCGGATTTGCTCATTGTCATGAGCTTTACCAATACTCCTACATTTTATGCCCTGCTCCTACTAAGTTTCTCAGATAATCATAAAGTGCTCACTAACCAAAGATGTGCATGAGGCTTACTGATTGTGTGTGACTCTTTGAAGTACACACTGTAACTACGAACATATAAATACAGCACAACAGCACAAATTTCAAGAGAGACAAATTGCGTCGGGTCGACCGACTCAACAAAGAAAATAGTTTATCCCTGGGTGAAAACGGAAAACAAGTAAATCGTTACCCTTTCAGCTCGATAAGGATGATGATTCGCAACAAGGTCACCATAACGATGTACGTGTTCTTGTTCAGATTCAGATGGTTGTGGCAGCTGTAACAAGAAAAACAAGTTATTACAATATTACAAATCATAAACAACAGATTTGTCCTAAACACGTCGTCGGCTCACATTAGATAAATACATTGCGAACAGCAAGAACAAGGCACGAACTTCTGAAAACGAGTTGGAAGATTTAAACGGTCAAGCTCGTCTATCACAAAGGAATTTGCTTAATTACCGAACCCGAAGAGGCCATTGGACAAGCTACTCCAACTTACGTAACGTGCGGCCGTCAAATAACTAACAACTCACAACTCGTGACGAATATTCATGTTCACTTTCCAAAGGTGGCGCCGTGATTGAGTGATCAGACATTGATTCAGCTGTGCTCCATCCGGACTGCAAAGTTATACATATTATGTACAATGGAAACGACAACTACGTCAGCACACTAAACATCGAAGTAATCAAGGTCTATCAGCCTAACAATGATTAGACTTTCATTCCGATTCTAAGTCAGCCTCCTCGGGCATATGGTATTCATGTTGCGCTTTGAAGACTCCGCCTTCCGCCATCATGTCAATGTCACAAGCACAAACCACCAAAAAAATAAATGACAAGAAAATATGCTTACCCTCGAACCAAGCGCAGCGGGTGAATTCTCCCGCGAAAGTTTATTCTCCCTAATCACAGTCGCAACTGCTTCAGAAGTAGCCGACGAAGCACGTTGAAGGGATTCACGCTAAACATATAATACATTGAGATGGAAATAAGAATAAACATGGAAGGAGCACCAAGAAACATCACAATCCGAAGAACAGTAGGATACAAAACTAAAAGTCAAAACAATTTTCCTACCGAATAGCACAGAAGAAAATCTCTCATCAACAACACTAAATACATGCATTTCCACAAACTACATTAGCACAATATCCAACCCACCAAAACACGCAAAGCTTCGCGTACCAGTGGTGTCTACATCAAAGTGAACATAATTTAAAACTTATTATCACTTTATTGTTGGTCCTTATCTTCGTACTTTCAGTTTTATTGATCAGCTTGACAAAGATTATCATACAAAAGTACCTCCTGACTCGTAGCCCCAGGCCGTGGGCTTCCCGCCATCACCGGGGTTTCCTCCTGCGCATGGGTGCGCGCATTCAAGAGCGACTCGTCCGCTGTCGCCTGCATTACTCTCAGGTGAGCCCGCGCTTCAGTCAGACAGTTTCGCAAGTAGACGATCTGAATTCGAGGTTATACTTTGAACACTTCGGCCAGTTCACCGACTGAACCCGAACCGTGACTTCACCACAAGTGGCACGGTGCAAAGTGATCAACGCCTTTCGTAAATAAAGCAATCAAAAGATAACCAACGTAATTAGAATTGCCACTTTTGAGACACTTTTCTACTCGACTACAAGATAATAAGCCGTTATAAAAATATAAAAACGCATAATGGACTCCACGTCCTCACCTCCTCATTCTCCTTCTCCTCCAAACGGTGAGCCTCGGCCTCCGTGTCACTGAGCTGCCGTCTCAAGTCTTCATTGGCAATCGACAAAGAGCGAATCTCGTCACAATAGACTGGAAAGTATAAAATTTTGTAAAAAAAAAATATCTCTACGGGACACATCGGCCAAGAAAGCTCTGTATTCCTTTAGGTGCTGAAGTGTGCCTACATTCGACAATGCTCCCTTCCCTCTCCACTACCCTCTACTTTTCTCTGCGGGACATATCGACATAAATTTTAAACAAAACAGAAGTACGACAACTCACCTTGCTCATTCTGCTGCATATGTAACCTCACTGCTTCGGCATTCTGTATGAATTGGTCGTAGTTCTTCTTTGTCTCTTCACATTGCTCTCGTGATACAACCAGGTCAGTCTTGAGGGAATCGACCTCTCGTTCCAGGCACGCAATCTAGATGAAAAGGATTCATGCGCAGGTAAATACATAACACATATCGGACTACAATGCTCACTATACTATGTCGTGACATAGCTCGTTGCGAAAACGCTCACATGAACCACTTCAAAAATGCTGATGCAGCATCAGCATCAACGTGTTATGATGCATATTTCTACAAAAAGAGTCTACAAAGCTCATTTTCACTCACGCACACGCACGATGGTATGCTCCGATTACAATGTTACACGGTGAATCTTAGAAGTGAGAAAAAAGAACTCTCAATTCACCTTATTATGCAACTCGTCCACGTTGAATGATTCCTCGGCTTGTTCGACGCGGAAGCTCATCTCCTCCTGGAAGATGTCAATGTAGTGGTGTAACGTATGCTATTGGCCATACGTATGTTTGTGTCAACAAGTTTTAGAATTGTCTGTTTCGAAAGTATTTCGAAAGTAATTGGCATACGAAAAGTATAATCTAAAGATGCGAGTCGAGCATAGTATCGGAGTCTACCGAGAGAGAGGAGCGACTACACTACTACGCCAAGGACCTGCTGCCAAGCCTGCTGAGGACTCGACTCGACTGCTGCCTACACCTGTGGACCTACTCTGGTAGCGACAGAACACCAAATGCTACTATGAAGAAGATACGATGGAATGAACCGCCACCTACTCTCACAACGAAGCTGCTACTCTTGTTAGAATTATTTACTTATTTGTTTCAAACCCACACCAATCCACGATCGCTCACGATCCGCACAGAACATACGTATGAGGTAAGTGCGCGCTGTGCTGAATCCTATGACATTTTTTCATGATTTTTTTCAAAAAATACCTGCATATTGGTTAGGATATCGACTTCCCGGCACAATTCTTCCTTCGATTCTTCGAGCTGCGCACACTTTCTCACGGCTTCGTCCTTCTCTTTCTCCACATTGGAAACCTGGAACAGAGAAGGTTCGTACTCGTACTTCATACGCATGTAGGAAAAAAGACAACAGGTGGGCGTTGTCGAGGCTGGGCCGCTTAGCAACAAATTTTAAGTTTCACATTTGATGCAGACATGTTCTGAGCGGCAAGAGACGAAATACAATTTTTTGTTTAGTAGTTTTAATGATGGATCGGAGCTAACTTTCAAACGGGAATATAATGTGCACATTTGACCCAGAGATTCTCATCAAAATCACAACAAACAGTAGATAGGCTATATGAAGTAATCCCCAAATATATCCGACAGCCGTACAGTGTACAGCCCCTCACCTTTTCTTCCAGCTCAGCAATACACTTCTCCAATTCGGCGTTCAAATCGCCAGTCAGGCGTGCCTCCATATCAGCTGCCTGTAACAATGGGTGTACTGTATGTACTGATGTCTGGTCTACTGGTCCAGACATCCAATGATCCAATACTAATACAGACCACAAAATCTCACTAAACGTAATAAAACAATAAGACTACATTTCTTAAAGTAACTCGAAGTATCCCGAATGTAAGGTCAGAAGGTCTGAAGGAATTTACATAATTAGCATACGGTTCAGCTTCAGTCCCAGTATAAACCCACGAAAAGCACAAACTTACGTTCAACTGAATCCTCAATCGTTGCAATTCTTCTGCCGATCCAGAAGCTTGCTCTGCAGCAGTAGAAGCAGAAGTTTGTACGCTCTGGATCTCAACCTAAATACACGAAAAGTTATGGTGTTACAAGTCGTAAAGGACAGATATTTCGAACCAACTCCTTGCACTAGTAGAGTCCACAATTACCAATTTCGGTTCTGGAGCGAACTAACTGAACCCAAAAAACTATCGCTGACAGGGCACTGAATTTCAACAACACACAGGGCACATCAACATCAGAGGCCACCAGAGAACCAACACGCAGGGAGCCCTCCCTGGTCTCCCCATGGAGCTAAAGAGTGCGAGAACAGGAGATTCAGAGCGCTTGTGAGCTAGGGAGGGCTCCCCGCGTCTTGGTGAATACGGCCTCAGTGTGCAGCTGTCTCCCCAATCTCAACCTCACCTTTCCAACGCTCTCCTCCACTGGAGGAGTAGCCTCCTTCACTTCTTCCTCCTTCTTACTACTTCCAGTCTCTGTTGGCTGCTTCTCTTGCTGCAGTTTATCTCGGAGCTGCTTCACGGCCGTCTTCAACTTCTTCTTTTCCTGAACAACACGATATATCATCAGCAAAACCTCATCCATTTTCAAATAATTAACAAACTGACACAATGACATCAATTAACTAATCGAGCAAACCACCACTGACCGTCTGCTTAAAACTACTGATAAGAAGAAACTGTAGCACACTGGCGTATTGCATACTATAAGCTGCCACTCGCTCACGTAACCAGGTTCATTGATTCACCATAACTAAAAATAAATAACAAAGCTCACCGTTTTATCCTGCTCAGTCTTCTGCTTGGCCGTCTCCAGCTCCTCCTCCATACGGGCCAGCTTGTGCTCAATCGCCTCACTCTCATGCACTCGGTCCTCCAGCTCCCGTTCGAGCTCCTGAATTCGCTCCTTGGTCTCGTGAAGCGCCTGCTCGAGTGCACCCACTCTTTCTGCGGGAACGTGAGAATCACTGTGATGATGCCCCTGAATTACGACGTCTCAATGACGCAAAATATAAGGTGCGTTATCAACCGAATCCGAACAAACGGTTTCGCATGTCCTACAGAGCAAGCCAGCCTGACCAACTTCAACCATCTGCCCAAAATGTTCAGAAGACCGAAATCGAAATGAAACTGTTCCCAATTACAAGAAACACACTATAAAACAGAACAATACTCAAAGGCCCCAACCCAACGCGTTGTCAAAATTAAAGGTTGCTCTACTTGCTCAAGCTGCTGAAGTTAGGTCTCTAAGGGTCCTAAGGCAAGGGGCTCAGATAAGGGTTTCAAACTTGGATCATAGAAAAACAACTCACCGGATTGCCACCCATCTGCAACTTGGTCCTCGCCTCTCGCAGCTCGTCCTCCAGCCTCTTACACTTGTCGGCGTACGTGTCAAGGTAGATGTGCATCTCATCAACGGACGTCTTTCGGGACATTCTAAAACGTTTTGAAATATCAATCAGCATCACGCGCTACATCAAAAAACCATCAGAGACGTACGACGTACTGGTCGTTTCATATAAACTTTCAGCAGGATATATCGAAACGAGCAGGATTACGGCTGGATATGAACTTTGGTGTGCTGACTGCAAAGCGAGGATGTTACCAGTGTGCCACCCAGCACTTATACCAACCATCACCATCACCGCTGAGCCACTGAATATCACCAGATGACCAGATCACTGAAGTGACTGAGGTCACATCCTTACCTTCCAGGTTCATCAGGTTGCCCAGCCGAAGATTGCATCAATTTCTCGCACACTTCTTGCCATTTCACTTCGCCCTGGCGGCGCTCCTCTTCCAACTAAAGAGATGTGAATTCGGAAAACTCGTAAAAGTCATAGTTAAAGCGAAATAACTCACAGTTGTCACAGTTGAGCTAAATAGTGTCACAGTTGAGCTAAAAGTCACAGTTGAGCTAAATACTGGCCGGTTTTCGAAACATATCGCGTACACCAGATTCTTATGCAACTTATGCACATGAACATAAATTATAATAAAAAATCGAGCTAAATTCGAACAAATTAGCATAAATACGTAAGAATTCAGGTGTCCACGATGCGTTTCAAAAACCGGCCGGTATTTCGCATTATGAGCTGATCATAGTCACTCAAATGGCACAAGACCACACGCTTTTTTATTGCACTAACACATTCACATACAAAGCCACAAGAAAATATTCTAAAAATTAATAATGAAAAACTTAGTTTCAAAATTTACCGCTGCCTTGAGCTCGCTCACTTCTCGCTGCACCTCACGGGTCTCTTGAAGGCTGAGTCGAGCAAGATCAAGCTCAGACCTGAAAAGCAACGAATTTTCGGTGCGTTTGAAAAGAGTTTGAAAAGTAGCGGTGAGAAAAAAGGTACCGCCATGTCAGTATGTAGTTTGCGCCAACAAAACTCATCAGCATTTAGCTTCAAAATAATATCGAGTCCGGAAGGTACTAGGGCCCCTTGTCAGTACGGGGTGTTTTTATACGCATTGCCGTCTTAGGGTTGCTTTTTGATTATGTACTTTGAATGTAATCAATAAAAGGTGGGGTACAAACCTGAACCGCCAAACTCTTAAATGTCTATGTCTTACCTCAGTCTCCTATTCTCCTCTTCCAAAGCTTCAAGAGAAGATCGCATCGACATCTCAGAATTGGAAGTGTTCTCACAAGAAGAGCGTTGCACCGACACGGATTCGCTCACGTACTCGGAAGACGTCTGAAACGGATTCACTGTTAATAGTGAACAAAAACCAAAACAGAGTTACACAAACTACAGTTGGTAAATAAAGCGAAATAACTTCCGGTTCTTGAAACGCATCATGGGCAACTTAACTTTTTATTCTAATTTATGTCCATTGGCAAAAGCTGCACAAGAATAAGAATGTTTGTCAAATTAATGCGTTTCAAAAACCGGCCGGTATTTCGCTTTAAATTGTTCGGTGTGCATGTGTAACATAGCACCCAACACACATCAAAAAACAATAGGTACAAACTGAAGAAGCGGGCCACCGTGCATTTCAACTACAGAACATAAAAACGTTCAATTTCTGCCGGTTATGGGTCCAGCCAACCAGCCATACTTTTTTTAACTTTCAAATTTTCAGACTAACTTTTTAACTTTCAAACACTTCAAATTCTAGGTTCGACAAAATGTCCAAAACGCTCAATAAATTGTTTAACTAATAAAACGTACCACAGATCGTGAGCTGACAAGTTCCGAAGAGAGTTCAGTGACCTGAGAACGAGTCGTCTCCAGCTCCATATGAACAGTTCGCAGTTCTTCATCCTGAGACAAAAAAAAGTATTAGAAAACAGAAACAACGATGATCCCCTGCAACAATACCTTTGAAAAAGAAAACAAGTAAATCGTTATATCTAGCGGCAGAGTACAACTCTTCACACATAATTGTAAAGTGAGAGTTCATACCGTTCATAGTTCGTACTGAACCATACAGTAGGAGTATACCAACAAAAACAATTTGATCCATACCTTATCATGCAATTTCAGCTTAAGCTCCTCTAACGCGCTGTCCAATTCTGCCGCTTGTTGATGGCACACGTCTCGCTCACGTTGTACTCGCTCAAGTTCAGTTCGCATCTCCTGAAAAAAATCAGTCTGGTTTCCAAAAGATGCTCACTTATGTGGCCGGGCTTCTTGTTAGGGACTAGCCTGTGATTTCCTTTTTCTTCATTTATCAATTTGGTTGAATTTTTTTTGTTTCCATATATATTAAATAAATATTTCTATAAGCTCACCTCATCAAATCGTTGTCTCAACTCCTGGTTCTCCCGAGTGACCTCCTCAACGCGCTGGGTGAGCTCAAAGTTTTCGGCTCCCATTTGCGTGATCTGGAAACAATGGATATAATTAGTTCTCAAAAAAATGAAGTGTTTTAGTTCAGTAGTTTTTGAGCTAGTAGTTTTCGGTCAGTACTCCGAGGTCCGGGAACCCCCGGCGAAGAACTAAAAAGGGCTACCAATTTCGCTATTTCGTATCACCTTTTCGCAATGCAAAAAAATATCGTAATCGATTACCGTAATTGTCAGCTGCAACAAAACAAGAAATGAGTACCAAAACTACTTCAACTAATAACAAGGAAAATCACTACTCTACGACTCTACCTGTTCGCCGAGATCGTTCTTAATGTGCTCCACATCGTGCAGAGCCTGCAGCACATCTTCGACCTTTTGTCGCAAGGTTTCTAAAGTAAATGGATGACAGTTCACAGTTCTATACTGTGTGCAAGTGCAAAGTGTTCTTATCTTAATGGCGAAACTGCAATCCAAACGCCGCGTTTAGAGCGTAACTTCATACACACCGATTCATGCACATGCCCAGATTTTTTGTTGTTGTTTGCATGCTACGAATGCTACATGGCCAAACCAAACCTCCTAAAGGGTTTCCAGTCGCAGACGGTAGACGGCAAACTGGATGTCAAAAAGCATAGCCTAGCCAGCTGTCTAACCATCAACCCCCCCCCCTCAGATTTGCCTACCGCATAAATTTGGCATGAACCCACCAATCTCCTCTAGCTGAGCCTGGTCCAGCTCAGCTGGTAGACACGTCTGTCCATTCTCCATTCCATCATGATGTTCCTTTGACGAAGATGCCGAAGCGCGTTCAGATGAAGATCTTGCAGTTACGGTGTCGAGGTCAGACTGTAGACGATCAACCGAATCACGAAGAAGCTCCGCTTCTGAAAGAATTATAAATTATAATGTGGGTCTGAGTCTCTGACAATGGTTTTGTGCAAATTAGAGAACACCAACTTATCAACGCTCTATCTATAACAAAAACCTAAACATTAAAAAAACATAAACCTATACCTTAAACACATCCAAGGAACCTATTACAAGATATGATAAGGCACTTTTAAGGTAGAACGATTTTATGTATGGCACTCAGACTTACGTCGCATAGATCTCTCGGCGTCCTGGCGCGCTGCCGTAAGTTGTTGCTCAAAATCTGTGCGCATCGATGCC
Organism: Pelodera strongyloides; assembly: GCA_036852015.1. Lineage (NCBI taxonomy): Eukaryota > Metazoa > Nematoda > Chromadorea > Rhabditida > Rhabditidae > Pelodera > Pelodera strongyloides. The sequence goes on along the minus strand of JAANDG010000109.1, from coordinate 156,656 downwards.
ATTCGACGGTCAGCCTGCAACGCGATCTCAATGTAAAATTAATTACCTCCCTTTACTCTAGTCACTCAACTTTTTCCTTACTCTTTCCTTTACCCGCTCCCGCGAAACAGAATCACGGCAGATTAATTGTGATTTTTTTCAGAATTCTGAATCCTTATGCCAAACAACTAACACCACTAGCTACAGCTACACATAAAATACGCACATTTTATACCACACACTGCTCGTTACATTGCTTTCTTTGATCGTCTTTGTGCGTAATGTAATATGCTTCTCGGTTAGACTCAAGGGCCCAAACACTGTATTTGATAATCCCCCTGCCTACCTCATGCAACTGCAACTCAAGAGTCTCGCTATGCTGCTGAGCATCTCCGAGGGTCTGCTCCTCGCCATCTCCGTCCTTCTTCATCTCCATGTCACAGACTTTGGCCACCAACTTCTCATTCTCTGCCTCCAGCATACGCACCTTGGCATTGAGAGCCTTCGTCCGTAGACGCTCATCTGGAATAACACTTGCGTTTGAGTTGGAGTTGGTAAATTCGTATATATTAGTGTAATCGAAAAATTGGGGTATTGGATGTTGGACGGGCGAAAATCGAACCCAGCGCTTTTGGATGGATTATTTGGATTTGGTTCAATCAAAGTACTGTTTCGAGGTGTTTTCTGTTTCGAGAAGTTAGGTATACCGTATTTGCTTAGACTACATGCAAACCTATTGTAAGCTAGTTTGAGGAGGTTCAGGTTGTTACGAGATACCCCAGATACCCTCTGTAGTTCTTCAGTATAAAATACAAGTCCCCGTTTCCCATATTCAACAGTCCCCATTCGTCCTACGGCTAGGCAAAGCGTTACACCCAAAACGTGCGATGACAGGAAGCAAACAAATTTGGGTCGATCGAGAACCGGGATGGGAGTTGGACGAGAGAGAGAGAGAGAGAGATGAGCAAAGGAACGAGAGAACCTTGAAAAGCTTGCAGGTATAGAGAGATAGATAGTTAGAGAGCATATCAGAGAGACAGAGAGAGAGAGATCGACTTGAGAGAGTTTTGAGCAAGAATGAGAAAGAGGGAGAGCTCTCACCACATCCGAAAGACGAGAGAATAGACCGTGAGGCACAGTGAGGGACTGAGAGAGCCTCCTCGAACTACTGCAGGTAAGTTACCTGCACATAAAAGATGGAGATGATACTGAGAGAGAGACACTGCGACATCGAGACAGGAAGAAGTTAATTATATCGGAACTTACTGAAACTTATCGAAATTGTTGATAACGCGCGACGCGCGTTTGTTTGGCAACTCTATCCAAGTACAACTTTCAATTTTCAAAACAAAAAGAAGAGATAAAACAGAAAGCAGCGCCGGGCAATGCCAGCCTGACAAGGTCATCATGCGCAGTCTACATTTCCTTGCTCCTTTTCAGTGCAATTTCAATCTTCCCAGAGGTACAGGAACGAACCAAAAGATATGTCTGTCCTTGTCTTTTCATTAAATACCACGCCCGATTATCGACTTAATTTCACTCTCTTGAACATTTGCAAACACTCGGCAGGCCACTAGTTATTGAATTGAATACGTTAGGCCACTAGTTATTGAATTTAATACTCTAGGCCACATTTATTGAATTTAATACTTCCCAATTCCAAAGTCCGATTTTTTTTCACAAACAGTGTTTGCTAAAGTTACTGGATCATCACTTCCTATTTATGACCGTGTACGTATACATATACATCCTACTTCTGTATGTGTATGTCGTACTACAACGTGCAGCAGTTTAATAGCTAGTGAAAAATAACTAGTTTTTACAACTAAATAGTCGCACCTCGGAGTTCGCAGTAAAAACAGCACAGCTCATAAATTTTAAATTTATATTGTAATATAGTAGTGCTCTTACATTCAGTGTAAATTTTGTTCTACACATATACACACCTATTTATAAAAAATAGACGAGAACACAATTCAGCTTCAGCCCTTAAACACAATTTTATTAAATTCCTCCCCCCCCCCCTCTCACTCCTGCTCTCAGGAATACGTTTAGGAAAACATTAAACATAAGGGGGAAATTCGTCACACTCTCATGAGAAACAAAACCACGTTCTCATTGTCAGTCACCAGATGGCACCTCAAAGCATAATAAAGCAATATTGCCCAATTTCTTGATGTGCAACACCGACGCACAACTGCGTCAAATCCCTCAAATGCGTGTAGTTCACTACTATTCCAAGTGTTTCGACATTCAATGCTTTAGTTTCGCGCACTCTATTTAGTTAACATTGCCAAACTTTGCCCAGTAGTTATAGTGAACTTTATTGATTCAATTTCCTAGCACAATCGGCTAATTACTGATACCTAACTGAAGCTGAATGCTACATCAGCAACCTAAGATACGACACCCTAACAAACTGACCAGTTGACCCACAAATCAATAATAAATGACCACAAACATCCGATTTTAAAACTACTGATAATTGATAAACTCAAAGAGAGTCTAGTCAAAGTGATTAATGATAAATAAACAGCAGTCAAAGGCTCGGAAAAGCATATTTCTAAAATCCATTAATTCAACCCACTACCAATATTCCATTTCAATTAATAAAACTGATTCATCCATAATCGTTAATCGTTACTCTATATTATTAATTCTTCCAAAACCCCAATTTGTGAGATTTCGAAAGGATAAAGGATTATCATTTTTATTGCACAACACACTTATTGATGGACAACAAAGAGCCACACCACGCAACCAAGAAAAACCATCTCTATTTGTCAACGCTGCCGTTTTAATAAAAAAAACCACACAGACACACTCACTATTGCAAACTTCTAATATTAGTCACACATTTTGATGTTTTGCTCCTCGTTGATAACTATTGCTGTCTGAATATCTCGTTAGTAAACTGTGAAAAATAATCGTAACCTGACGTAAACTCGTGACAAACTTGTTTTATTTTAAAATGATCGCACCGCAGCCGCTACCCGCAAAGCAAACAAACAAAATTGATTAGGCCAACACGTTATTGAGCTTGTTTACTACTTTCAACCCAAAACATCAAAACAACGCAGCACTAAGGACAACCAAATCGATTTTCCCCACCAAAGCCATACTTGGATTTGGCTTGCATTTTATTTCATTTTATTGCTTGTTAAAATATTAATAAGAACTCCTTTACAATTATTTACCCTTCTGTCTCATAGTCTCATACCCAATACTTTACGCCACACGATTAGACTCTATTGCTTATACGTACTGCAATCCTACACGAACAAAAAATGTTCCATACTAACCAAGAAACCAAGATACTATCTATTTCAACTACTCAACACTAGTAAACAATTTGGTCCAAGTAAAGTAGTAAAGCAAGTTCAATTTCACTGATTCCCCCATTTTTACACGTCAAAACAATTTTGCTCTCTTGTCTCTTACTCATACTTCATCATCACCGCTAATTTGAATCTCCATTAATTTGTTATTCTAATCACCCAAATTTGTATTCAAAAAGCCGATAAATCACATTTTCATACACAAAATTGGATTATTTTCCGGATGCTCTCATAATATGATATCAATACCCATTGAATGAGTCGTCCTCTCACTGCTCATAAAAACAACCAACAATAATTACAAACAAATAATAGGTAAGCAATGAATTGACAATGTATGTGGTCCATATATTGATTTAAGAAATTCCCTAATTCTCTTTATTTTCACGTAAATTGACCCACATCCGAAGTCTTAATTTCGCAACTATTTCATTATTAATCCTTCAGTTTGTTTTCTTACATTTGTTGTTACTGTATTTTCGTTTTCCACTTTAGTTATCTTGCTTCAGATCCATTCCAACACGAAACGACTAATTACTAGTGTTCTATTGCCACCAATCTGTTACCAGTGATAAAAGCAATTACCCTTCTAATTATCCAATTCCCACCAATGGTCCATAATGGGGCGAAATACTACGTGTCCCGACTGTGACCAGCGAAGCGTAAAATGGAGGTAAGCCACACTGATTATTGTAAATTTTTAAAAGTAACTAATTACCAATTATTGGTAACCATATCCAAAGCTAGTAATCCGAACACCGCCAGAAAAACCAAACCGAAAACGCATTAATAATCGTACTTATGCAAATCTGTCCGCCCGATCCATAAGACTGAAAAATAGCTACTGGAACTGGACGACCCGTACCCGCAGTCAATATACTCAAACCCTCGTACACGTGCTCACTACTGCAAATACTACCACACATCTACAGCACGAGACCAAACCACCACACGGCACACCAGAACTAATATTTATTATTAGGAGTTAAACCGCGCCACAATCCGTCGAAATTCACACATTTCTTACTTATGAAACTACATTACATTCTATAAAATATAGTTCGGCGGCAAAGAATCGACATTTCTATCTTTATCCCTGATTCTAAACTATCTCCCTCCCCAAGTATGGTTAATCCACTCTTGAGTCGTTATCGTTCTGTTCGCTCAACGTGTCCTGCATGTAGGGAACGGACAGTTAGTTGGAGGTAAAATTTAGCTACTCATCACTGATGTAAACTATATTATTATTATTATTATTATTATTATTATTATTATTATTATTATTATTATTATTATTATATTATTCAGTGATTTACGTAAACTCCAAAAAAACTACCTCCTTTTAGGTTCACATGGCGCGGCATACTCTACGCAATTTTCTGTTTTCCTTGCGGTTTCTGGTGTTGTTTCAAAAAGCGGGAACAACACTGTAGTCGATGTCACTGCGAGGTGAGTAATACGTATATTCAAGTTTCTGTCAAATTACCTTGAGGTTTTGCGTATAGTATTGTATTACTAATGAGTCTAATCGAGTTGTTCTACTAAAAAGAACTAAACAGTTTATTTTAAAAGTATCCTACTCGACTGGTTTAGGCAACAGCCAACTTCTATTTTAACATCTATTTAATTTTATGAATTTAGATTTTAGATTGCAAATGAAGAATTGGGGGAATGCAAAGAATGAATATTTACTTTTTAGGTGATTCGCTCTGTCCGTGCCGCTAGTAACTTAAATGCTCACGGATATCCTTACAAACATTACATGACAACGAAAAAAGGATTGGCACCCACTTACAGTACATTCAGGTATTTTCTTCCTTTTTTTTGTTAAAAGAGGAATTACGAATTAGCCACTACCACTTGGAAAATAAATCTATGCACTCAAATACAGCCGTTGACCTAGTCGCGTAATATAACCACCCAGATTACAGACTACACTGTTTTACATTTGGCAACGTCGGTAACCGGGTTACACAAAGTAACACGTAAGACTGTAAGAGACTAGAGTACTAGAGACAAGAGAATTAGGATACCAAACTAAGCAGTACCTCTTACTCTAAGTTAATGTCAAGACCACAATTGACCCCTTAAGTTAAGGCTCTAACTCTAACTACTTCAGAAATCATGCCCTATCTACAACCACTACAACGTCAGCCGAAACAAACTCCACTGCCGGGTCAGAAACGGCTCTCATCTTTACACCAACTGTGACTCAAAGTCCCAGTAGTAGATAATAAACCCCCTTACTTTCTATACTCTCCCTATCCAAAACACAATAATAGTTTCAGTTATTATTCAATGTCTTATCAGTTTCATGTCATAATCACTATTTCTCATCACTTAACTTGCAAATTGCCAAATTAAAAATATGCGTGTTGCGCTTTCTGAAGCTGACGAAGGAGGGTATTCTTTTTCACTATGTACGTACTTGTTCATTATAAGCGGATACACTAGTATTCCAGTCCTACGAGTATTAAACCATTAAACGAAACGTGAATCTTCGAATCATTCCATTCATATATACGAAACATATTGTGTGTTTTTAGTTAGTTTTATATTTATTTGTTATAAGTCTACTATATTAGATGAAAACTAACTCTCGCGAATTGTATTCTCCGTTAAATTATTGCACAGAATAAATATGCTACGGTGGCCGGTATCTTATCAATTTACACATTTATCACCGTATCAATTTACGCAGCTTTTATATAGTAGAAATATAATCATATAGTAACAAAATAAATAAATCCCAAAAGGAAATTATCGTTAGTTCACGAAATACGTGAGCGCGCGATGGAGAAATCAAAGCAGGAGTAGGAGATAGATTTATAGAACATCATGAATGGTCTAATAATTATAGAATTCGTTTTTTTGCTGCTGTTTGGTTTTGTAAGCGTAGGTGACCTTGGCGTCCGCCTGCACGCAACAAAAAAAAAGTATTTAAAGCAGTACTGTACCTACTTTGGGGAATTTGCATACGATAGGCAAATCCTATGTATCCTATGTAAATTTGGTGCCGGAAACCAAATTTGCATAGGATACATAGGATATGCACATCATATGCAAACCTCTCAAACTAGGTACAATACGGATTTAACGTTTACAATAAAATATTCCCACTGACCGTGTCTTGTCCTCGCAATCTCTTGTTTCTCTTCTTCGAGCGCCTTTAATTTGGCCTCAAATGCCTTTGAGCGTATCAAGTCACGGTGATCAACCTAAAATATACACTACCTTTACTTTTACATAAAAAAATTAAACACAGAATCACACAACATGGTACAAACTACAAACCAGTAGTTAGATATCCATATTCTACGGACAGCGTTAAAAAAACCGCAGAATGATCACAAACCATAAACACATAGAATAACAAGATATTCTATTAAAAAAGCAAACCTTGCTAGCGCCAAGTGATTCTCTCAGGATTCCAATATGTTCTTCATAAATGACAATGTCTGCTTCGAGCACCTCGATGAATTGTTCTTGGGCAAAGATCGCTCCTGGAAATAAAAACACATAAGAGCTAACGCTAAGAGCTCGAGCGACTAGCTCTCGGTAACAATGTACATTGCAGCAAAGATAAAAATAAAACGACAATAATAATGAATGAAAGTGAACGACTGAACCCCGTAGTACACTATAGTCTGTGTTCTAGAGTCACGGAATCAAGAAGTAAATTCGATTAAAACTACGAAAACAAATGTATCAAAAAATTGATAAAACATAACACCACATATAAAAACTAGTAAAACCAACCCTTCAACCTTTCGATATCATCAAAGAGTTGCTCCTTTTCTTCGCCTTGTTGTACAAGAATACCCTCAGCATCCTCCAGATCTTCCATCATATGTTGCATCACCTAGATTTACGTTTTTATATATATAATACATATATACTTTATTTCACAAAATTGCAAAGTGCTCAGAAGAGCCGAAAGACAAAAAGGGACTAATACACTTAAAACAAGGTTTTTAATTTTCTTATAAACGAACACGTTGAGAGACGGCGCGCGCATCATCACTGATATCAGAGATGTGAAAAAAAGAAACCGATGTCAGAGTAAGAATAAACTATTCACGACCGACAAAGAAATACAAAGAAATAAAATAAAGTAAAAACCATAAAGTAAAAGCACAAGGCTCACTTTTTGCTCAGCCAGCATACGCTCCTCCATTTCCCTGTTACTAACAACACTCGAGTCCAGCTCGGCGGCTAGTTTCTTGTTCTTTTCGCTGAAATGGGGAATTTTATATGTATATAACTAAGTTACGTCTTCGTTGTCGTGGTAGTCACCGATCATCCACACTCAAAGTTCCAAAAAAATACCGTCCGTCACAAACCAAAGACTAATAAATAATAATAATAATAATAATAATAATAATAATAATAATAATAGTAATAATAATAATAATAATAGTAATAATAATGATAATAATAATAACAATAATAATAAAAGTCAACAAGTTCTTACCGAACTTGCGCGACTTGTTCACGAAGTCTTGCATTCTCCTCTACTTCCCATTCTCGTGTGCTGCGGAGGGTTTCATTTTCGGTTTGCAGTTGTTCAGCCTAAAAGGTAGTGGTATCTTTTTTTACATACGGACTGAAATACATTTCTGCTCAGCCTCAGCGTTCAGAAACTCTTTGAGACAGTAATGAAAAATATTACTTCTGTGTCTTACTAGTAAGTTCGAGGTTCGAGCAAAATGTATCCAATTATGAAAGAGAAAAAGGGGTTCTCCACAAGGATAGGAGGATAGGGAGCAGGGATGGCAGAATCGAAAAACATGCATTACGGATACCGAACCCTTTTCCCCATATACTGGCTCGGCACGAGTCTACTTAATATACAACAAGAGTTTAGGGCTATAGGGCTATAGGAAAGGGCTATAGGCACCACCAAAACCTCTACCTGAAGTGTCATATCCCGATTCAAAGTCGACATTTTATCCTCGAGGTCCTTGATTCTCGCCTGGGCAACGACGCGCGCCTTTGCCACTGCGCTCTTACTCTCACGTACGCCACGTGCAACGTCCTCTTCAGTCTGAAACGTTTAGCTTGCATACATCCACACATATTCCTGGTACGATTAAGAAATGATGTGTGCTCGTGCCCGCATGAGCGATATGTCCCAGAGACGTGGATCTATATTACAACGACTCATTATTCAATCGAAATATCTTACTGTACCTATAGGAATGCTTACTTAGAGACTTAGAGATTTAATAAAGACAAAAAGTGTCGGTCTAACTGTCTGTCTAACTCCCCCAAAAACTAGTTTATCGCCTTCATCAAAAGTGTCAATATTTCAATCCATACAATGCCATCTATTTCAATTTTCAGAACCACTAGCACACAATATTCTACCGCACAAATGTACACTTTATAGTCTTCCAGGCTGAATAAATAGGGTAACCTAAACCAAAGCATCAATCATCCAGAAAAACCAAACAAATGACAACTTACAGTAACCAGTCGTTCCCTCAGCTCCCTAATTTCGGTTTGCTGTTCTGCCATCAAAGTTCGAAGATGTTCATTTTCCGACGTCAACTCGTCGATCGCATGCGCAATTTCATCAGCGTCATCGTGCTGAGAGGAGGTTGATAGAACAGCCTCTGCATCACTTGTTGCGCTAAAATAATTTCATATAAAACGTCAAACATCCTTTGCAAATATTTTAAAACTATTGCACACATAGTTTGCACACTGAATAATGGTGAGAGATCACACTGTGGACTGCGAACAACTAGGTCGATCATATATTATAGCATACAGCTATTATCGCAAAAGAAAAATAACCCAGAATAAAGAAAAGTTGCAGGACAAGTAAAAGAAAGGAGCAAAATCCTAGTAACTAACCTCCTCTGCTGCGATGCAGAAGTCGAAGCCGACTGTTGTTGTGCTGCTGAGCTTGCAGCGGCAGCGGCAACGGATTCCACGCTTCCAGCCCCACTTGGGGGGAGATCAAAAGTGACGCGCTTCTTCCGCTGAAACTTTGAGTTAAAACGTACGTTGACATTATTCACCACAGGTGAGTTTTCAACACGTTTTGCTTCATTTTTTTATCAATGAACATTCACGAATACACACTTTTATACTACGTGTCAAAGAAAACATTAACGTCTAGTAGCAGCACAGATTCCTTCACTTCAAGCAGATACATAAAATCGGATGTAAACAACTCACCCTAAACGAACTTGATCCAGGTTCATCATCGTCGTAAAAGCCTTCACTGGGATCCAGAGGTGGTGGAGATGCATTGCCGTGACTGTGCTTTCCGTGTCCAGGGCCAGGCGATGTTCCTTTAATGGCAACAGTAATAATAAAAATATAATGAAATAATAATAATAATAATAATGATAAGAACAATACCAAAATAGCAAAAAAAAAATTCCAAATCTAAAAGTTAACATTAGCGATTAGCAAAGTTTGATGTTTCAACGAGCAGTTAAAAGCAAACAAGCTCAAACCAAGCGCTAACGTAGATAACAAGTCATCAGTACCAGTACCAGTAAACAAACTATATATGTAATAACAATACTAACCTTTGATGGCGCGACCAGGACTCGAACCTCTGACCGTTCTCATGGAAGACGTTCCGCGACCCCTGTCCGCTGGGCTTCCGCCAGTCAAAACGACATCAGTCTCCGTGCCCACAGAACGTCGAGATACAGAATCGATCTCCTGCATGCAGTAATACGATAGACAGGAAAAATGTAACTTGGCCACATACATGCAAAATAAAACGCGAAGGTAAAGAGGTAACGCTGGCCACGTATTATGCATTTCTCAATTGCACAATACAGCTAGCAACTCAAATTGATCAATGAACAACGAAGTCCACGACTACATACACGACTCTCGTTCTTCGTCACTGTATATGTGTTTATTTTATTAATTGAATAAAGAGTTCTACATATAATATACTACGACTGCGAATGGAACCGCATACCCAACCAATAAATTGGCTTACCTCAAAACGCTTCTGCACCAATTTCATTGCTTTGCTCTTGCTGCTCGCAACTTCGCCTTGCTCACGCACCATTTCTTGAAGATCCAGAATCTGCCGTTCCTTGTCAAGAATCATGTTGTTCAGCTCGACAATTCGCTCGTCCTAAATTGTTAATGTTCGCTAGATAACATAAATTTACCTATAACCATATCTCTAGGGCTCTAGGGGGCGGGGCACGGTAAGTAAGTGTAATATCATGATCAGACGTGATAGCTGTAGCTTATGATTCTGGTATAATTTAACTATTTAACATTACGATTAGAGTAAATTGACGAGGAAAAAAGATCGAACATCTGAATAAATCAATGAACAAGAATAAAAGGAACGCATCGGGACACAGAATTCTTCTACGCTCTACAGAAAACCGCAAAAACAATTGAAAAATGATATAAAACTGGGACAGAAGAAGTGGCAAAAATAAGTATTGGGTAAAAAGTAAAAAAAAACATTAACCAACCTTATACATCATTTGTGCGTGCACACTATCCATATCGACTAATTCAGCCATGCGTTTTCGTTCAGATCTTTCAGCTTCTGACAGAGGAAGGCGGGCGCGCAGCTGCTCTTCCATATTCTGAAAATAGTAAAAGCAGTAAAAGCACAAAGGTTGCCAAATGGAACCACATAGACCAGGGCCAGGCCAAATGGCGTTTCACCTCACAAGGTGAGAGTCAAGTCGAATACTCCTGTAGAAAAAAAACGTACTTCGTATACTTTTCACGTACATGCATATATATGACGCATATATAAATACTTTATTCATACTATTCACACATAAAACATGCAAAATAAAGTTACTTCGCACTTCGTATTTCGGAAGTATCCGAAATACGAAGCAATACAAAAGTCAAACGCACCCTGATTAGAATCACGTGGTCGTTGATTTGTGCTTGTCGTCGCTGAAGTTCTCGAGAGAGGGAATCGGCCCTGCGCTCAGCTTCTTCCAGTTTTGATTCGGCTTCCGAAAGACGAATCATCGTCAGCGCATTGTTCTGAATAAATAATCGTGTAGGTCTTATAGTATACATTTAGATAAATGAGACACTCTAGCGAAATTTATTACAAATGAGGAACTTCAGCTAAATTTACTCACGCCGATATCACAATTATCATCGTAACGGAAGTAGATGAACAGAACACTCGAATAACAATAACCAGGACTAGGATACCTATAAACCATTAAGGAACTATACAAAAAGTACCTCCTTCTCTACATTGGCTCCATTCTTCTTAATATACGCCGTCACCTCCTCTCGTAATTTTTCATATTTCACCTTCTGCTTCAACTTGTATTTTGTAAATAAAGATTGTAGTTCCTAAATAATATAGACTACACACCTGTCAACTATAACTACAAGAATAAAAGACTAACAGGTCAAACATATATAATGTTGTTTATAGTGTTAATAATGCAATGTTATAATAACAGCCAAAGGTTTGGAAACATACATTGTAATCGAGCTCTTTTTGAGCCAACTTCTCGGTTAAAATGGCACTTTCAGAGGCGCCCGCCGGGACTCCAGTCACAGAAACAGGCATACTTTACAATGTTATCTGATCAGACTACAAGCACATCTGAAAAAATCCTGATCAATGGAGCAAAACGCATATCGGAACCTCAGGGACGAAAATGAATGATTCACACGCAGTGAAACAAATAGAACGATAAAAGGGGAAATGGGGAAACAGAGGAATCGTATATAATCACTCAAATTTCTCTATAAACAACATCAACAACAAAATTATAACCATATTCACATGCATGCTGCACAAAAAATCAACCAACTCAGCACTATATAGTGGAGTAAGTGCTACAGTATAAATGTGTTCTATGCGGGACCCAACTACAAAGATCATATTTTTTGCAGTATAAAAACAAATGCTACAGTAGCATAAACTTTTTCATAATCACATTTCATAAAAGTTAATCGATATTTTTTAATTGAAGGTGGTTGAAATTGGTATTTGAGGATTTCTATACGGGAGGCTAAAATGACGCTGAATGCTGATATACAAGAGGACGGAGAATAATCAATATTGTATTTTATAGGCCCACGAGGCCCACGAGAAAAAGTTTTCCTCAATTTACTTGCACAGGATGTCCGGAATCACAGAAATATTTAGGTGAAAACCGCATCTATTTGCATCGTGAACTCGCAGAGATATTACATGCAAAAGCAAAGAGTTCGGCGAGGCACCGTAGTCAGAAAGGTTAAAATACCTTTTTATAGTTTATATCCGTCCATTAGCATTCTTTCTCTACATAATAATTGTTAAACTAATGAAGAACATTACTACCATTATAACAAAGCGTTCCTAGTACTGTAATGCCATAAAAGAGCAAAAATTGTTTCAGACTACGGTACCTGGCCGAACTGCCGGGGAATAACTCTGTGAGTTCTAGGTACAAAGAAATGCGATTTTCACAGTAATATTTCGAAATTCCGGACATTCTGTGCAAGTAAATTGAGGAAAAATTTTCCTCTCCCTTTAAAGGGTCGGGCCCATTTTGATACTGCTATAGTACCTATTACCCAGGACCCATCACTGCTATACCGCATCAGGGGGCTATTTGTCGGCTAACTGGCGCCAGTGTGTGCAAATTGCATATGGGCATGACAAACCCTTACATATGCTCACGTGTAGGCATTTATCTACGAACATGCCGGATTTTTATCATCTACTCACAATTTTATTTTGAAAAAAAAAAAAAACTATTTTAAGGCAGATTATGGATCAATTGATCAATATAAGATAAATAAGGCAATCTGGCTGGTACAGGCAGGCCACTAGGAAAAAACCCAAACTATGTTAGCGCTATCGCGCTACACCACACTCAGCGTTGTCTCGTGGCATGTGCCGATTCCATTGTCAGCAAGAGATGTTTCTTTGTTCGCTAACATACGGCGCCCTCATAGCTCACCAATTGCTCATTGTTCTCGTACGCTAGTTTGAGCAGTATATGTGTAATGTAAGCTCAATAAAATTGAGCTCCTTGGCAATTCTTGAACAAAGTTCTAGAAGTTGAATCTATCTATAATTTGTACAAAACTGAAAGCAATATGTGAATGTACAGATTTTTATTTGAGTGAGTAAATCCGATAAACAAAAGTGCATTCGCAGCAGCCGCTAAAGGCCAAATATCATGAACATTCGTACCTGTTACCAAAGAAAAAGGCTGCAAATCTTACATAGTCGAACAATGATAAACTAATCCACTAATACGCATACACAGACCAGGAGGTTAGATCAAGAAGGAAATAGAAAAAATAACACAATAATTACACATACACCCGAACAAAAAATCAACAGGGGGTCATCGGAAGCACAGGGCAACAACGACCAGGCTTCGTAACAATATAATTTATAATTAGAACGTGCGAAGTATGTTCAGAAATTCCTGAGCATCTACCATCAATTCTTGTTTTCCTTCTTCAGCTTGGTCCGCAAGCTAAAGTAGATATTTTGCCTCGTTGCCATACTCGATTAGATAAAGCTTTCATGTATAAGAAAACCATTAACCCTGTGGTGTTGTTTAATAAACAAATAAATATTAATGAAAAATCAAGGATATTACATTTGGTTTTTGAAGGGCGTTAGATAACTGTATTCCCACGCATCATATGCAAATGAGTATGAATAAGTTGTTATTTCGATGAACATATACTAAAATTTGAACAATACAGAGAAGATTAGCATGGATGGATGCAAGGATGTTATGTTATTCGAACAATAAATCGAACTCAATCTATAAGCTCACTTTTTATCATAAATACAGGGAATGACGCGCATCATATGTCTAATTACTCCTACCCTCTGCCTTGACAGCGAGCGGTCGTGTGTCCACCAAAATGATCTGTCCTAATGATCAGACCCCTATTTCTCGTCCCGATATTTCTATTCGACAAACAATCACCGAATTATTCACTGAACTGAAGGCCTTCATTCGAGAAGAACTCAAGGAATCATTCCGCCGTACTGAACTCAAGAATCAATTCGTCGTACTCAACGTGGAGGAGAGCAAAGGGGTGAGTTATGACTTTGATGTTGTTTCCAAGATCATGTCTTTGTCGAATAACTCACCCGGCTCCTTTCAAATTCTGGGCCGTATAGGCAAATTCCGCAACAATTTTATTCGCCCTATCATTTGTTGTATGAATCCCGGCTGCCGCCTTCCCTATTTTAAGGAACTATCTACGAAGCTCAAGTACATCCCAGAACTCTCTCACGTCATGGTTCGTCGTGCCGACACACCTCAGCAACGTCACGAAGGATTTCTTCGTCGTCAAGCTGCACGAGCACAGTCAGAGGTCAAAGTCCAACCAGAATCATCAGCTGAGTTGCCTGTGACCCCACAGGCAATTGAACAACCTCGACACGAAATAAATGAGCAATTGCCCCCGCCCAATTTGTCGCCCGAAGTGACACCGCAGTTATCCTCCCCTCAGGTGCTCGTAAATGAGGCAATTGCCAATACCGAACAATTGCCGTCAGCTGACCCAATGTTAGACATTATTGCTTGTATTGCACAAACATTAACAAAATCGTTAGATAAAAAATCTAAATGAAGATGTTGTAAAGATTCGGAAAAATTAATGGATAATAGATAATTTATATAATTTATTCTTTATAGTAATATGTATGATCTTTATGGTAATGTGTATTAGTTTGGACCCTTGTTAGTAGGAACTGTTGTGAAGCCGTTCGTCTTAGGGTATCCTTTTGATTGCATATGTTTCTATGTGTGTATGTCAATAAACTATTATAAATACACAAACCAATAAGTTAGATCAAGAAGGAAATAGAAAAAATAACACAATAATTACACATACACCCGAACAAAAAATCGCACAATGCACAATATAAGCACAGGGCTACAACGACAAGGCCTCGTAAAATTATAATTTATAATTAGAACGTGCGAAGTATGTTCAGAAATTCCTGAGCATCTACCATCAATTCTTGTTTTCCTTCTTCAGCTTGGTCCGCAAGCTAAAGTAGATATTTTGCCTCGTTGCCATACTCGATTAGATAAAGCTTTCATGTATAAGAAAACCATTAACCCTGTGGTGTTGTTTAATAAACAAATAAATATTAATGAAAAATCAAGGATATTACATTCGGTTTTTGAAGGGCGTTAGATAACTGTATTCCCACGCATCATATGCAAATGAGTATGAATGAGTTGTTATTTCGATGAACATATACTAAAATTTGAACAATACAGAGAAGATTAGCATGGATGGATGCAAGGATGTTATGTTATTCGAACAATAAATCGAACGCAATCTATAAGCTCACTTTTTATCATAAATACAGGGAATGACGCGCATCATATGTCTAATTACATGCTTTTTGAACGCGTGCTCTATTGTTTAAAGCGAAATACCCGCCGGTTTTTGAAAGTATCGTGGACAGTTGACTTATTGCGTATTTATGCAAATTTGCTCGTATTTAACTCGTTTTTTTTATTCTAATTTATGTTCATTTGCATAAGCTGCATAAGAATGGTGGTGACTGAATGAGTTTTAAAGCGAAATACTAGCCCCTTTGGAAAATTTGCATATGATAAGCAAATCCTATGTATCCTATGCTAATTTTGCGCGATTGCCATGGACGATCGCGCAAAATTAGCATAAGATACATAGCATTTGCTTATCATATGCAAATTTTCCAAAGGGGCTAGTATTTCGCTTTAAAAACCGCCCGGTATATAAGTTGCCTTTGAATTTTAATCAGAATGTAACACTCATATCCGCTCTCTATGGTCGATATATGTCACAATCTGTGTATACTTTTACAATTTGAAAATTCTTCGATGATTAAAACATGTACTATCTTGACATGCCCTTGGCCGCCTATATTTGATTAGCAGACAGTTGAGTGTTCTGCAAAAAAATAATCCTACCTTACGTAGTTCGCATGCATGTTTGCTTCGAGACCCACTTGATATGTCCTTGGCCGCGAGTATTAGAGTTATAGCATCCAAGCCAATACCTACGCCTGCAGCGGCATGCGCAAGACCCTTAGCGACGTTGGGAGCAAGATGTGCCTGAAAGCATGCCGTTGATTACATAACTAGTGCCATATGTATATGTACTACAAAGTAAGCTCAATAACACACGGTCAATTAAAACTACATGAAATTAAGCTGTACTCAGGGTCCCTGCAGCATGGGATGTAGGGACGCATTTCCATCTTAGGGTTGCCGTTTGATCAAATGTTATTTATGTTATCTAATCAATAATTCATTATGACTTACCGCCTCCGTCATCACAAACCCAACACCAAGTCCGCCAATCCCTCTTGCTCCGGCTGCACCAAGGGACGTGCAGATATTTACGACCGGTGTGGTACTCTAAAATAAGAAAATAAAAATTAGATCATTACATAATAATGATAGCGGGAAATCAATTATCGACAAAAAGCTAGGATTGCACACCATTGTGTGACTGTATGAAGCTATTTTTGTTCCTATACACGGGTAGTTGGCTCGGTCCAAATTCTGTTTCATGGTACGATTACCGTACCTGAAATTACTTCGCGCCAAATTTAAATCGGGCGGGAGTTACAAAATAATCAATACAAAGAGAATTTGGGCCTGTGCCGGGTCGGGGAGAGGTATTACCTTTACCGTCTACCCGCGTCCATTCTGTATTTTCTTATATAGTAGATTATATTTTTATTTATTTATCGTGAAATAGTGCTTGGCGAGTATGTGATCTGATAGCGGAACCAAATTTGCTGACTGACAGTCACATAGAACCACCGGTCTCGTAAAAAAATATGCTGCCAAACGTACCGATCCATTGGTTTCAGCTATCTGGTGAACCCTCGCAGCTTGGTTTCGCAACTCTTGGAGTAGGTCCTCGTCCCTCTTGAATAAATCCTCTACTAGTTGCCCCTTGTTCTAGAAAAGTAAATAATATAAAGTGACTCAAATTTCCTTTTGGCATAACAAAAAACCTTAATGGGATAGGTTGACTATTTGCACCTTTTTGAATGCTTTCTATTGATAGTATGGCCGAAAACCTTCACAATGCGAAAATTACATAAAATTACCTTTTCGCCCCGAGGTAGGAGAGCTTGCTCAAAAAGCTAAACTACCTCGAATTTATAAAATAATTGGAGTACCGCAGCCTAGCTAAATGGGAAATAGCGTGACAGGGATGGAGGTGCAGAGATTGTTGTGATACTAATAGGATGTTGTTCTGCGAATTCGCACCGGAAAAAACCAAAAAGAATTCTCTTGGAATTCTTTTTGGATTTCTTGCTCTGCGAATTCGCAGTATTTCCGGTGCGAATTCGCAGAGCAAAATCCTAGACGAGAGAGCAGGCACTGCGGAGAGGGGGAAAACGTTTTTCGGTGCGAATTCGCAGAGCACATGAGAGTCTGCGAATTCGCACCGGGTATTTTGCCGGTGCGAATTTGGAAAGTTTGCTGTGCGAATTCGCAGTTCATTAAAGCGGTATTGTACCTTGTTTTGGGTTTTTTGCCTACTAATAGTTTGAATAAAAACTAAAACAATGAAAAACATCTAAATAACAGTTAATGGCCACGTCGGACAAAAAAATAACTCAAAGTTCCCGTTTTGTATGTAAAACCCAAATTTTGTGCCCTAGCCTGCTTTTTTGCCTCTCACGGCACTACGATGATTTAAAATTCCCGCCCTAAAAGAACAACAGAGATTGGCGAGAGTCAGGCGCGTAGAGTGCGAGAAGAGTTAAACAGGTAGAGTGCGGCGAGAAAGGAGGTACAATACCGCTTTAACAGAGTAGACAGAGGATGATAAAGGGCCCTGTATCTTCTAGCGTCTCCAGCCCTGCTGCGCTATTTCCCACTTACCACGGCTGCGGTACTCCAATTGTTTTATAAATTCGAGGTAGTTAGGTTTTTGAGCAAGCTCTCCTACTTCGTGGAGCAAAGGAAATTTACTGCAATTTTCGCATTTTGACCGTCATAGGTCAATCAATATAAATTATAAAATAAGGTGCAATTCGAGGTGAACCTATCCCTTTAAAGCAATATACTGACTGGTTTTTTAAACGCATGCTGGACAGTTTCATTCCCCCTATATTTAGCGAACGAATGTAATTAAAAAAACATAGTATCGCTGCACAGCTAGCATGTGCTACGTGATAGTACTTAGTACAGCATATTTTCGTCCCATTATACCGCTTTAGTGTGTTTTTGAGCCCAATTAGGCTTTTGAGTGAATTTCTGGGTGTCAGTGTGTATGTAATTGAGGCTAAATAACTATAATAATTAAAAATTGTGGTCTTCAAAGCGTTGGTCGATCAGTATACTTATGTTCCGAGCATATTACTTGATCGCAGAGGTCCTGGCGCTGATCAACAACGAAAAGTAAATAACTAAGCAAGAAAAACGGCAACTTCAACACAAAGGCTTACTTTTGCAAAAACAGCGTTCACGATGCCTGTCGTCATATTTGAGACAGCCGAAACGCCTCCAACGATGAGACCTAAAAATACACCACAACGTTTATACTATATCGGGTCCGGAGGAAGCAGGAAGCAGGGCATGGATATCAGAGGTGGTACGATGGTAGCAGCGGAATTCAGCCAGTTTGGCACTGTGCAGAAGCGGTTCAAGCGCCAACAGTTATTAAACAACGTACCACCAACCGCCAACGGAGGAAAAATGGAGATTCCTACAAGCGTGACGATGCCGCTTGCAATCCCTACAGAACTACCCACAGTTGTTGAGATATTGCAACCATGCTGCACTTCATCCAACTGTAAATTCAGCTGTTATTAATTATTATTTGTAATTTGTATAAAAGGCTCAGGGTCCACCAAAATACATGCTCTATTTGTGCTTGCTGTTTCGACGGAAAAATATCCCATTCTGGGTTCTGATGACGGGAGCATGGCCCTCATTATACAAAACACTTTGAGCAGGGACAGTTTTGCAAGCTAATTCATACCGTGTTCTACATTAAATGCTTTAGAAAGAGTCCCGAAAGAAGATTTTGCAGACTTTCCTTTCGGAAAGTCTTTGACACGATCGAATGTCGATTGCGGGATCATTCGCCAATAAGTCAAGAAGCACAGCGTTGTTAGCCAATTCATGGTTTTCCCATATCACAACTTCTATGCACTTCTGTCGAAACGTTAAACTATTTTGAAAAGGTAATTATGCTATTTCAAAATTACGATAGTTCTATGCTGTTCCACATATCTTACATCATCGGCAGTGCTTCTCAATTTTGACGTGATCGAATCTCGATTACGGGCCCATTCTGCGAAACACTTATCCAATTTGATAAGATCCTAAAAACATTGATTTAGAAACAATAGGATAAAAGTTCCCGCAACCCATAAGCGAATCAAAATTGTTTCAAACCCATGGTTCATCGGCATTCGTTTGTACATAGAACTTCTATTATGATTGAGGAAACTCCGCACAGCCCCATAGATTTCTGTATAATGTGTATGTTTATTTATTCATTTCGCTTTCTTCATATTTGTGATACTGTTGCTTTAGGGCTTTACTCGACACAACTGTACGTTGCATATATTTTTCCCATGAATTGTATGTGTATGTAATAAATTATTATCATTATTATGAGTGGACTACCCCCGATAAGGCATAAATGCACAAAATCGCAAGAGGCGGGTACCCCGAGGCCGTTCGTCGGTGGATACACGTTCAATACGCTGACAATGATGCATGCTGGGAGCTTTTGCATTTCTCCGTCCGCCGAATGCCGTCCCCACAACACTGATTCTATCTTTATGTAAGCGACGTGTCTTCTTCCCCTGAAATTACAGGTATGTAAGACAGGAACAAATCATAAATAATTGATTTGTTTAGTTGGTTTTACGGGAAATAATAAATGAGCACTGCTTGTTTACTTATAAACCAGTCGCTTGGGGTTACTGCGGCCCACTGAATTTATCCCAGACTTTGCCAAAGAAGCCCAATGTTTTGGGGTTTCCGTTTCCATGTATGCGATTCGCACGTGCGAAAATGACAAACCGCTGTCCATGCTCAAGTCATTTTTACATGCGTCAACTGCCCACCGTAGCCCATGCGAATCGCACATTTGACATGGTCCTGCAGCAAAAGTGCTATTTGGAACGGAACCGTATCAGACCCGTGCTATTTTAAATAGATCCACATTAGATCCGCTGCGGGACCATGTCATTTACCTTGACCCGAACATGGACATACATTTGTCACTAATCGCATACATTTCGGATCTAGCTGGCACTTACGTATCTCCTGGGGTGACTTCTGGACAAATATACATATTATAGTCTAGGGTAAGTGTGTGAAAAATGGTCCTGTCTAGAGCCCTGGTAACCTTACCGGCCCGATTATGTTAGGCTTCGCGCACCACTTCCAGCAGCCATACAACCGATTCCGAATCCAGACAAGCACAATTTTTGACAATTCATTGGCGCACACTTACTTATTTTTGTCTCGGCATTCGTTAAAGAGGTTCCTCTCATTTTCGCTCATTTGGTCCAGGTCGTGCGCAATTCTCTAAAATGTCTGGAGTATACATAACAAATGAGGTCCTATGTGGAGGTGGTTCCCCGGGTTTTTTTGCGATTACTGTGGCCGTATGCACGAACAGCGGGAACCTCCCATGGTGGGAGAATTTGTCCATGTGTGTCTCTGGTGCGCGTGGTCCCTCTCTTTCTCTAGCCTCCCACTGAGGGGCTGGGAGCTTCCCGGCACGTTCGTGTATACGGCCACTGGCCGCGTTATGCTTGGGGGGACCAAGTTTTCTCGAAAAATACTTCCTCAACTGGTCATTTACGAAAACTTCGTGCACACCTACCAAATGCTTTTTTTTCTCCGTAATTCCACTTAGGTTTTCTGTGGTCTCGACAATTATTCCGTTTATATCACATGCTTAGTCTAGTTGGAAAGCATAGATGAACAACGATTACAAGCTACACGTTAAACAGATGAATTACCGTTTGGTCCAGAGCCAATTTCACAGCATCGGAGTCTGCCATGCAAGTCCCGGGTTCATAGTTGATACACAGCGTCTCAGCAAGTTCTTTTTGCGCGGAAAGAAACGCTTGGCAGAAGCAACCTTCCCGTGGCATAGACTGCACGGCACCCATTTCGATCAGTAGGGTTGGTTAACCTGAAAATTGGTGACTGAGCGCATCTCGCCCAGTGTTTTTTCTGAGCAAATTTCCCCGCTCGATGGGGGCATCAATTAATGACGCAACACGAATTCTAGTTGCTCATCTACCAGTTCAATTCAAATCCACAAGAAGAAAGTGCTAAATTTTTTACACGGTCGTGAGATAAAAACCTTCCCGTATTGGGTTTGCAAGTATGCTGAAAATTTACCGTATTTTGGAACTACACGAGAATATTTTTTTTTTAATTTTTCATATTATATATGCAGATTTCGTGTAAAACTACGGGAGTATTGACTGAATCACGCCGATTTTTTTGGCACACTTGCAAACCCCCATTGCAAACCGAATCCGTGGAAGTGGTGCATGCAGAGCTAGACAGTGTCTTTATGACGGTCAATCTGCTCGGGAAGCCGATTCATGTCGGATAACAACGGTAGAAAAAAAATAGGAAAACAGAAAAAAGTCAGAAAACGTGTGCTGAAAAGTAAACTCACACTCAATGTGACTATATAAAGAGCAGAATAAGCTTGCTCAACTTTTTAATAAAAAAAGCGATGTGGCGGAACTTTAACCTATTCTTGATAAGATAACACCACGCTTAAGCAGAACTAATTGTAAGCATAATTTCATAAAACAAACTTGTACCGTAATCAATAAACGACCAAAATCTATGAATATTATGGGGGCCACCAAACCTTGGACGAAGGGCTCTTCTCCGACTGGAACCTATCTGTGTTTTTATGCATTATTACATAAACATTTAGTGATGCATTTCGGGAGTTTCATATGAAAATGCAGTCTTTTTTTTCCATAATGGAAAGTCGCCGCAGGCGGTGTTAGAAGACTTGAGAATCAGTAGATAAGCAAAAACTACAATAGACAACAACAACAACAACAACAACAACAACAACAACAACAACAACAACAACAACAACATAGAGACTATCATTGAAAAATATTTATGGGGTCTCGATGTATGGCAAAAACAGCGCATTTTGCTTCCAAGTATCAAATGTGCATCTCGTGCACGATTTTGCATACACCTTTGAAAGTTAGAAAATGCACCCTTGATAATAAATACTAGACGAGGCGAAAATGCACAGTTTATGCACGCTCGAAAAAAATAGTCCTGTGGCTAAATGCCGCGAGACCATTTATTGGCGGTCTGTAGTTGTCCTCGGGTAGTGCCAATCTACGGTAATTAAAGCCATACTTGGAAGCAATTTTTGCCATACACCGAGACCCCATTAGGGCTTAGGCTTAAGCTTGCGCAACTTTTACACGTCAATAAAATAGCGTCTAAGCCGTTCACTTTTTATTAGATAACACTACAAAAAACCAAACTCGTCACAATACCAGGTGACCGAACTTTTATCCCAGCAACAGCAGATAAATAACAAAGGACTTGCAAAACAATGAACGAAAGGGTTCTGCATAAAATCCACTTTTTTTACTGGGTTTGGGTGGATGTAATATGGCATGACCTACTGAACAAGTGTGAATTGTAAACAGTAACATGTAGTAACATACAAACAAAAAAACAAAACAAGGATCATGCGATGACCCACATTTTGCTTGTAATTTTTCTTGGCCGTCAGGATGGAGAGTATGCCCGTGTATTCCGAAACGGGTGTACCTCAGATAATTCTCCACTGTCGTTCACAATGTCCTCTTGCCGACGGCTTCGAAGCTAGGCCTTAAAGCATAATACCGACCGGTTTCTGAAACGCATCGAGTACACCATCATTCTTATGCAGCTTGTGCAAATGTACATGAATTAGAATAAAAATCGAGCGAAATTCGAGTAACTGAGCATAAATGTAAGTGCTTGCCAGGCTCTCACAAAACGAGCCAAGGTCCAGCTCGAAGCCACGTCCACGGCAATGACATAAACTGGAAAATAATTAGTACACGTAATAAGAACGCATGCCGAGTGGCCGAAGCCCATCTTTATTAGGAGGGAAAAGATGAGTAGCGGGTCGTATCCTCTTCTAAGCGCAGGAGGGGGCTTCTTCTTCCTGTACTCTCATTCGGCCTTCCAGTAGGCCTGAGGTTCCTTGACCACGCCATGCTTCTTTCTTCTGTAGATGTCGATGGTCCAGCAGCTCGCGCACCACCCCTCGTTCCATCAGCACAGCGGTAGTCGTCCTCACTCGGCTACATATCGTTCCTCGAACGTATTATGTGCCACTCATATAAGTATCCCAGTTATTCTATCCGACATCCAGCCCATTCTAACTCGTACTGCATAATCCACATATCATATAGGCATGCGTTTCACAAGAGCTGAGCGCTAGTCTCAACAATAAATACTTGAGAAATGTCCACGATGCGTTTCAAAAACCAACCGGTATTTCGCTTTAAATTAGGATTGCATTTTCTCGTTTTATATTTCACGTTTTGGATTTCCTGGACAAACCTTGTACGGCATTTTATGTTTGTAATAAATGTTATATCATGTTATGGTATGTTAAACAGCAGCGAACCCGAACATGATGCATGTACAATTCTTTATTTGGGTTAGTAAACACATTACACGTATATTCGCAACATGCACAGCGGTACATTATACGGCGTCACGATGACTATTCACCACACTGTATAAGATGGTCTACAAAAAAACAAATAAAAAAACAGATATAAAATGATACAAATATATGTACAATCGAAGAAGTTTGCACTAAAAAATGAAAGCGGATAAATGGCATCAGAGACCATAAAAGCGAATAATACAAAGCAATTCGATTGTGCAATAGTACACTGACGAAAGGTGGCGTGCAAAAATGCTGGCGAAATGGAAATGGCGTGCAACTTGACCGTCGTTATCACGCCGCTTGCACGCAAAAATCCCGAGGCGAAATGGCGTGAGTACGGCGAGCAAGCGGCAACCTTTGTTCTTCACGGCGTGCAGGCGGCAACGTTACGGCGGGCAACTTGCACGCCAGAACCCAACGACGTGCAAATTTTTTTCCACGCGGCTTGCACGCCGTAACGTTGCCGCTTGCAGACCGATTTTCACAAGACAGAAACAAATAAACTTGGATTCATCCATCAAAAAGGAGCCTTAATATTCGCCCGTACGACGTATGTTCGCCCGCAGAAGCAAGCAGAAGAACTCATGAACAATCATAGACGTCGAATCACGACATTTATCAGCACTTCTCGTTTTCCTGCTTCAGCTTGGTTCGCAAGCTAAAAGAGGAAAAAAAAGTTTTGTATCAAGTTCGGGATTTTTCAATATGATACTAATATCCTATGTATCCTCTATAAATTTGGTGCCTTTCCGGTATCTACCGGCAACAAACTTTTGATACACTTTGTTTTCCACGTCGGACTACGGTACCTGGTCGACGGTTTATCGGGAAATATATCTTTTCAACGTGCTATGAAATACGGAAATTCCAGACTTTCGGCACTATAAAAATGAGGACAAGTTTATTCTCGTGGGCCTGTCCGCGCCAACGAATACCGGCCAGTTTTTGAAACACATCGAGTACACGGCATTCTCATGCAGCTTATGCAAAGGAACATAAATTAGAATAAAAAAAATGGAGTTAAATTCGAGCAAATTAACATAAATAGGTAAGAATTCAGTTGTCCACGTTGCGTTTCAAAAACCGGCCGGTAGTTCGCTTTAAGGGTCAGGTTTTTGCCGCACTCGACCTGTTATATGTGTTTATGTTTTTGAATCGTTTCATATCACGTGTGGTCCACGATGTGTATAATTGTAAATGCAGTGTTCTACCAAAATAACCGGTGACCTACCTCGCGTAGTTTAAAGGCAAAATCGCTTCGAGATCCAGTGGCCATGTCCCTGGCCGTGAATATTAAAGTAATAGCATCTAGGCCAATACCTAGGCCAGCGGCGGCGTGCGCGAGTCCTCTAGCGATGTTAGGCGCAAGAACCGCCTGAAAGTCGTATTTGGTACACATCGTATCAGCCAACATTTTTTTTTCTATATTCTGCTTGCATGTATAAATAGCACTCAGCTAGCTGAAATTAAAAAAGACCGTATATTAATAATTAATTAAGAATAGTAATTAAGAATAGTAGACCGTATGATTTGGCATAGGAATGATATGAACCATATTCCGCAGAACATTTAACAAATAATAAAAGCAACGATTCTCTGTGTCCCTTACCCGATGGATATCCTTTAAATCACACAATTTGGTGTCTCTGAATGCACTTTTACATATACAGCCACAGAGCACTTTAACCGGGGAACGACACAGTGGTGCAGGTACAAGGAATGGCCCACGGAAAGACCGAAAAAAAACAGAAAGACCCACGGCTTCTCTTAGCAGAAGTCGCGCACCGACACCGGCAACTTTAGCTCCGGCCGCGCCAACGGACGAGCAGAGTTGGAGGACAGATGTGTCCGTGAGACTCTAGAAAAGTGCACCAGTTAAAGCGAAATGCCGGCAGGCTTTTTGAAACTCATCCTGGACAACTGAATTTCTACGTAGTTATGCTAATTTGCTCGAATTTAGCTCGATTTTGCATTCTAAGCTATGTTCCTTTGCATAAGCAGCATAATAATGCTGGTCAACTCGATGTCTTTCAAAAACCGGCCTTCATTTTGCTTTAAAAAAAACGTTTACACACAACAACGTCACCGTCACCGTATACCGAACAAGAAAACTGACAAGGAGAACCATACCAAATCGCTGACTTCGGCTATTTGCTGCACCTTCTCGATTTGATCTAACACGTCCTTGAGGAAAATCTCGTCTTTTGCGAACAAAGCTTCAACTTCTTTCCATTTCTTCTAGAAATACATTGTGAAAATTTGGGCGGAAAGCGAAAAAAAGCGTGGTCGGATGATACCCAAACTATAGGAAAAGGAACGTAGTTGCCCTTTGCAGTCCATTAAAAATGTAGATGAAGACGGATCAATATACATAGGCAGTATAGAGAGCAAGTGGGAAATGTGAATTCCAGATGCAATATTCACCAACACACAGGGAGCCCTCCCTAGGCTCACGAGCGCTCTGAATCTCTTCAGCTCTCGCACTCTCTACGCACTCTCTGGCCCCCCAGGGAGGCCAGGGAGGGCTCCCTGCGTGTTGGTGAATACGGCAGCAGATTTCTGCGTAAAACTTACCTTTATAATCACCACGTTCACAATGCCCGTCGTTGTATTCGATGCAGCCGCAGCTACTCCAAAGATGAGACCTGAGCAAACAAGGGGGAAACTCTGCTAGAGGCAGGAGCGCATTCGAGTTGGGCAAAAGGCGCAAATTTCGCGAAATAATCAGTTCGAGTGCACTGTTAGCCAGTGTTAGCGCGCTGTGAAATATTCATGAGAGACGCAGAGTCTTGGAAATTTTCTTTCCTTGGCCCTCTTATTTGTCAACAATCTCTCGCCCTGATTATTTCACGAAATTTGCACATTTTGCCCAACTCGAATCCGCCTCCGCCCTAATGCGGCATCAATTTTCATATTCCACGACATTCAAATCGATTCTGTTTTTTTCTTCTTCTTGGTAGCGCTATTATCAATTAGCATACTTATTTAAAAAGCTTCAGCAAAGGACAACCTGCAGGTACAAGATCCGAAAGACCACTTCTAAGCTCTGTGTTGTTGAGTAAAGCAATTGCACATCCGACGGAACTACCCGCACACTTTTCAATTATGTTTCGGAACTTTCAACCTAATGTTGCTTGTTTTGTTTGGTACCATTGGATTACCTGTATTGAAGTGAAAACGCAATTCTAAACTCTTAGTGAACTCACCCCCAATTGCAGCCGGAGGAAACGCGGCGATTCCTATTATGGTAACTATGCCGCTTACAATTCCTACTGAACTCCCAACCGTTGTTGAGATATTGCAACTGTGCTGCACTTCGTCCAACTTAAATGGTGGCGATTTAGTTTCATGGTTAAAGCGAAATACCGGTCGGTTTTTGAAACGCATCGAGTACGCCCTGCTTTCCTATGCTTCATATGCAAATTGTCGTAGATTTGAATAAAAAATAGACCCCAGTAGACCCCTTTTAGCATAAGTACATACAAATGCTGATATTTGAGATGCGTTTCAAAAACCGGCTGGTAGTTCGCTTTAACTTATAAACACTGGGAAAGCAGAATGTTCTACGTACTCAAGTAATGTTCTAGTCTGATCGTCCATGATTCCCTCACCAAATTTTCCAAACTCGGCCCGACAATAGCCCGTATTCTCGGGTCGACGGAAATGTTCCGTTTGGGAGCTCATTCGTATGCAATTTTTTCCTCCAGCTAGTCTAGATAGTCGAAAAAATTGCATACAAAAGATTTCCCAAACGGAACGTTTCCGTCGACCCGAGAATACGGGCTAATGTTGTCGGAGAATACTGGGAAACTTGTCGGAAGCAAGTCGAAAAGTCGGAAACAATAGGTAAAGCCGTACAACGACCGGTTTTTGAAACGTAATATGGGCAATATGGGGATGCAGCTGCCACCTTAGGTTTCAAAAACCGGCCGCTACAAGATTTAATCTGTGCTGACTGGCACGACCAAGTAACGATACTTGGCAGACTGCAGTCCAAGCTTCCCGCTTGCAGTAGGATATTAAAGGAGGAGGCTCACGAGATCTAAGTGTACGATTTCTTTCTTCTTATCGATAGACGATGGTATTTGCGTCCAATAAACATGCCTTAGGAAGCAAAAGCTTTTAATTAGAAGGAGTAAATCAATATAATGCTTAGAATTCTATCAAAATTCCTTACCATAGCCTTTGTAATTGTGCGTGTCCCGAGGGTATCTGGTGGTCTCAAAATAAGAAAATAAGGGTGCAACTAAAGTTTGATACCCGCGGGAGACATACAATAAGAGCCATATACCCTCGGGACACAAAGGCTACGGTCAAGAATTTTGATAAAATCACAAGCATTATGTTGATTTATGCTTTCTAATTAAAAGCTTTTGCTTCATAAGACATGTTTATTTGAATCAAATACCATCATCTATCGATAGGAAGAAAGAAATCGTACACTTAGATCTCGTGAGCCTCCTCCTTTAAGATATATTGCAAGAAAATACGCTTGGTATGTTAACTTCAAGGTTACTATATTCCGTCATTTCTTACCTTATTAGCCATGTTCCTGAGTTGTAGCACGATTAATTCACGGTTGGAAGCCCATTTCGTGAGAAGCTTGTCCAATCGCCCAACTTCAAGCTGAAAAAAATGACTGAACCTTTCTACCACCGGTTTAGCGTTAGATGCATTAAAGGGATAGGTTCATCTCAAATCACCTCTATTTTTATTGTTTTTATTAATAATAGCACAAATATCATTCACAATGAAAATTAAATCAATCACAGAACCATATGCCTCGCAGAAGAAGCTTCCTTTATTGGAAGCTAGGTGATCGGAAGCCAAAATCTAAACACAAAAACTAAGACCGTACACAGATCGCGCGGGCTAATGGCAATTAGCCAAGTTACAAACTGCACTCGGCCAAGCCATTAAATGATAATTCACCGTGTAAAATGTCCTGCGGAGCGTAGTGTGTTCATTGGCTAATTGCCATTAGCCCGCGCGATCTCTGTACGGTACAAGTTTTTGCGTTTAGATTTTAGCTTCCGATCACCCAGATTCCAATAAGGGAAGCTTCTTCTGCGAGGCCTATTGTTCTGTGATTGATTTGCTTTTCATTGTGAATGATACTTGTGTTATTATTAATAAAAACAATAAAAAGAGAGGTGATTTGAGATGAACTTGGCTCACCTTAAATCGTGTCTGTTTTTTCTGTTTCTTTATTTTCTATAAGGGATAATAAAAATTCGGAATACAAAAAGTAGTGTTATATTTCAATACTCACGAAGATATTAGGTGATAAAGTGGTGGATCGATCGGCCCGAAATGAAAAAGTATTAATTGTCCCATACAAACAAGGCAGGGCAATTACACTTTTTCATTTCGGGCCGATCGATCCACCACTTTATCACCTAATATCTTCGTGTGTATTGAAATACAACACTACTTTTTGTATTCCAAATTTTTATTATCTCTTATAGAAAATAAAGAAACAAAAAAAACAGGCACAATTTAAGGTGAGAAATACTCGTTTAGATAATTAACTTTGTCTTGTTCCCCTGAACATACAGTAGTATGTGCTAACGTAGGTCGCGAGATCGCTTATATGTAAATAATATTCACCTCGAGAACATCCAGTCCTTCAGCAAATTGTCCTCTGTGGTCAGAAGATCTTTGCATAACTAAAAAACACATTCATTATTCATTATAGAGTGATAATAAAAATACGGTGAGACGCATACGATTTTTCTGTATAAATATATTTTCAGATGGCTTTAGCCTTTAGCGCTGGTTTAGAATATGTCGAGATAAATTGCCCGTCACTGTGTTTCTGTAAATTCAAAGAAATTGGTACAAGTTTTTTACCGCTGATTCGGAATCTCTCGGGCTCAAGCTTTAGAAATCAATAGCTCGGAGCTCCTTGCTAAAGTGGCTTTTGTAATCAAACCGGTGCCTGCCTCCTGAAGCTCGTCGTCGCAGTCGCGGCCTCATAGGATAACTATTTTGTAGTGTCAAAGACGAGTACCATGTATTCTTGGAATGTTCAATACAATGGGCTTGTCACTCGTTCCGCGGAGATCCTAAGCGAGCCGTAGGCAGCGAGTTCCAGATTGTGCCAAATTGCGTTCGGCAACTTCGGGCACTGGCCAGGATTCATAACCTACGAGTCGCTAGTCGAGGGGCGGATTCAAAATTATCACGGGCCGGACTCGAACCAGGTTCCAGCGCGTTAGAGACGCTATAGACATTGGACCAACCGACCTCATGGCTGACTTTTTCACGGGCATGCTCATGCACCAGTTTCTGTAAATCATCCCAGTTACACCCCCCCCCCCCCCCCCCCCCCCCCCCCCCCCCCCCCCCCTTTTTCATTCATTTTGGTGCGGATGTGGATGTGAACAGCCTAAACTCCAAAAAATGACGCCTCTACGACCTGAGCCCGAACCCGTATCGGTATCATCTCATTAGCCATTCAGCCATAAATATATGATCGGAGACTCAAGT
Organism: Pelodera strongyloides; assembly: GCA_036852015.1. Lineage (NCBI taxonomy): Eukaryota > Metazoa > Nematoda > Chromadorea > Rhabditida > Rhabditidae > Pelodera > Pelodera strongyloides. Next base: position 126,165 of record JAANDG010000109.1, on the reverse strand, counting down.
ATTGAACTTACAGGCGTTTTTCCTCGGCCGATTCTCGACAGATTCTGAATCAGCGCTAAAAAATTGTCATACTATGCATTCACCAATAAAAACCATCAGCAACTTACTTGTACTTTTTATTGATATTAATGCGAAATACTGGCCGGTTTTTGAAAGGCGTCGCGTACACCAACATTCTTATTCGTCACAAGCAAATGAGCATAGTTTCGCATAAAAATTGGACCCAATTAGACCTCACTACGCATAAAAATATAAGAATGCGTTGTCCACGATGCGTTTCAATAAAAAAAAACGGCCGGTTTTCCGCTTTAACGGTGATGCCCAGTTCAGCGAATTATCAGCTAGGGTTCTATTTGCGATGAAGCGCAGTTATAAACGATGACGATAACAATAAAAATAAAAGGGTTTCGAAATGCCGTCAAAGCGGTATTTGTAGGCTGTTGGCTGTTCTTGTACACCCACTTTAACCCAAAAATTAAAAATAAGATTGCTCAACTGCCTATCCATCAGTGAAATTAATCATTCAGCTATTTTTTTTTTTGATAAGAAAACGTCGCCTCCATCCTTTATTAAATAATTTTTGTTGCACAAGTCGACAACGACTGAAAAGAAATATGACAGCAAAATGTACGAAGAAAATGTATGTACATTGGGAAGCGATCAGTTATTCACCTGCATTTTTCATTTGTGTGACTGTCCGAGTGTCTTGTCTCTGTGGTGTCGTGTTCAACATGGTGTTACGAGACAACGCTTTTAATAATAATAATAAATAAATATTTTACGCCTCAAGAGCGTGCACCTTTATTCAAGGGAGTTCAAATTTCAATTTCAAAGTGTGCTTATGACATGTTCCGCAGAGGTCCTGAGCAGTAGGTTTTCCTCAATTTGCTTGTAAAGGAACACCGGAATTACAGAAATATTACCATGAAACCCAAAATTTCATACCACATGGACCACATGGAACTCGTAGAGTTAAAATACGGTTCTCACAGTAATATCTCCTGTACAAGTGAATTAAAGAAAACTTTTTAATCAAAAATTCTTTTACGCTTCAAGAGCGTGCACCTTACCTTTATTCAAGGGTGAAAATACATATTCATTGTTTGCTCATGACATGTTCCGCAGAGGTCCTGAACAGTAGGCGAGACGAGTTCCAGATGACAAATTGCTCGACGTCTTCGGGCTAGGGCCAGGAGGGATCGCCCATGGTTCCCTCGCCTGGGAATCATGGGCGATCCCTCCTGGCTATCTAAATCATATTCATACGTAAATTTCGGCCTTGGCGACGATGTACTCCCTAGTTTAAAGCGAAATACCGGCCGGTTTTTGAAGCGCATCGAGTACACCAAGATTCATTTATGCAAATGAGCATAATTTAGCATAAAAAATAGACCCCAATTAGACCCCACTTCGCATAAATACATAAGAATGCAGTTGTCCACGATGCGTTTCAAAAACGGGCCGGTATTTCGCTTTAAGCAAGCAACTGCGTGTTTCCCAATAGTTTATCATTTGTTTACAGCACAATGTGACATACGTTTCAAAAGCCGGCCTTTATCAGAAACAATGCCGCACGCATGGAAAAAGCTTTATCACACAATCAATTTTTAATAAGACTTGAAACGATCATATTTTTTTTTTGTTGAGAAAAACACGGACCAACTGTTTTATGGCAATTTTTTCTGCACGAAATTCTGTACAAAATGAAGACAATAGTTGACGGTTCCGCTTTGAATAAGAAATGGCAGGAGAAAGTCACATAAGACATAAGCTCGTGCATGACTACCTTCACTCTAATAATGCCTAACTATGTTCCTCATTCGCAGTTTAGCGGTAATCGTAATCCCGCGTTTCCTCCCAAACAAGCGGGAAACGCGGGATTTATTTTTGTTTCGCGGGAAACGTGCAGTAGAAGAACAGAGAAGGGCGCGTTCGAGACGCGCTTTCCGAAAGGTTCCTATGCAAATGGATGGACATTTTGGAAACGGTCTAATGCTAGGAGAAAGCAAAAAATACAGTAGCATGCAAACCACGCTAATTTGTACCTTTCCATGCTAATTCATACTGTATTTTTTGCTCTCAACGTTTCCAAAATGTCCACCCCGAACGATGAATTTGCGTGAGAACCATTCGGAAAACGCATCCCGAATAAAACCGTAAACTTTGTACGTTTATACTACAGTACGAACACGGAATTCAAAAGTCGAAATTTTTCGTACTCCAGATACTATACATTTCAAATAAACGTCACCGTTTTTTCCTCAATTTACTTGGATTCATTGCGGAAAACATCCTTTTGCATGATCTATATTATCTTGATTACCTTCAGTTCCGAAATAAGGTAGAAATCTAACAAAGGCCAATTCCTCAAGTCGGAGAAGGGCCAGTTAGGGTTCTTCATCCGACTTGCCGACTTTTTTTTTTTTTTACATTTTCATGTTATATGGGACCAGCCGGCTACGCCGCCTGCGTCTTTCCATACGAAACATACGTAACGTAGATGAAAACTTTACGAATGAAGATACACATCGTTCTTTTACATGAAAAAATGTTCTAAATTGAGCTGTGGCACTTTTTTATATCGAAAGAGGAACAATTTATTCGAATTCTACTTCCGTAAAGTGAGTGCTAGCGCACGCTACAGTTACTCATTTATATAATAACATGGGAAATGAAGAACCTCGATTTCGCCCCGATCAAGTCCCTCAAAAAATCGGGCCGTGATCGGGCCGAAATCGGGGTTTTGGGAAATGATCGGGGCGAAATCGGGGTTTTCACTTTCCTGTGGATTGGTCACAATTTTCAGGAGTATGTACAATGCTTTATTTGAGGTAGTAAGGAAGTGGCACATTCGATTTTCGTCAGAATAATCGAAGAATTGGCTGTTTGTGTGGGATCAAGTTCTTTGATTCGCTATCATCATCGTTTTCTTTATTAACCTCGTGGAATTACAATCGATATACTGTTGGTGGAAATTATTTCCAAGTATCTATATCATCTACTTTGATTTTTCTTTTTTTTTTCTTCGTCTATCGCGGCGTTGCGCTCTTTTAATGAGTATAATAAATATTCAAATATTCAAGAAGCCATTGCAACTGAGAATATTACAAAAAAACGGCAAACGCCCATGTCTGCCAAAAATCCTATGACAATATGTCGGCTTACAAATAGTCAATACTATGTACAAATATTGCCAAAATGCGTAAGATATTATTATATATATTATATTATATATATAATAATATATAATATATATATAATATATAGGATATAATCTATATATATATATTATATATATGTACACAAATACGCACAAACTCAAGGCACATTTGTCGAAACAGCAATGATGCACAACTAAAACTGGTCTGCAAAGACCTGGCTTCGTAGTATTAGAATTAGAAACTTGTCATTTTCAGAAATTCTTGAGCATTTATCAACAATCGCTTTTCACCTTCTTCAACCTCGTTCGCAACCTAAAAGATGTACTTTTAAAGGAGGAGGCTCACCAGGACTAAGCGTTCTATTCTTCTAAGGAAATAAATAATAAAAAAAAACAATCGTTGAAGCAAAATAAGCTAAGTAGTTACTGGCATTTTTTGGGGTCACAGTATACAGCCAAAGGTCAGAGTATACGGGGGGTTTTAGGGAATATAGCCAAAAAAACCCCCGTGAAAATACCCGGGCTAATAAGTTGCCGAAAATAATGCGCTCGAACCGCATGTGTACTTTACGGTGCACAAAAAGGCACTTGTCTTTTAATACAACTCACAATTAGTAATGGGGTTTCCAAGTATGGAGAAAATATACAGTATTTTGGAACTACGCGAGAATATTTTTTTTTAATTTTTCATATTATATATGAGTTTCGTACAGAATACGGTAGTATTGACAGAATCACACCGAATTTTTGGGATACTTGGAATCCCCATTAGCGTCCAACTAAATGATCTAAACTAAACTAATCTAAACTAAAGAAACTAAATGATCTATCAAAGAAACCTACATCGCGTAGTTTGTTTGCAAGTTCGCTTTGAGAACCCTTCACCACATCCCTGGCGGTCAGTATTAGCGTGATAACGTCTAGGGCAATACCTACGCCTGCAGCCGCTTGCGCAAAGCCCTTCGCAACCTTGGGACCAATGCATGCCTGTAAAAATCTAATATGTATAAGCATGAACACCTTACAACTAAAAACCAGTAAACTCGGAAGGTTCTGCTGTTCATAGCTAAACCAATTATCGACTGACAGAAGCTTTTACACAAAACATTTCTCCTCCTTTATTATCCATCAAGCTATTGCATCTTCTCGACGAAATAATTTATTGTAATTATAATAGATTGTTGATTTGGCGCGGCTGAGAATTAATATCCTGCAACGACGCCGGAAACCCCAAATAAAATCAGAATGACGTACCAATTGCTTTGCCACCAAGCGTACCCCGATTCCAGCGACACCAGCCGCACCAGCTGACGCGGCGGTTTTGATGACCACGGGACTCTGGAACATTAAGGGGACAGGCCCACGAGAAAAAAGGTTTCCTCTATTTATTTGTACATAACGTCCGAAATTCAGAAATATTACTGTGAAAACCGCATTGCTTGAAGCCTAGAACTCACAGAGTTATTCTCCGGCAAACGGTTCGGCCAGGTACCGTAGCCATAAACAATTTTTGCGCTTTTAGCATTACTGTATTGGAAACGCCTCTTTATAAACGTAGGAATGATCTTTACTCGTTTTACCATTATTATGTAGAGAAAGAATGCAAATGAGCGGATATCAGCCGTGAAAACGAATTTTGACGTTGCTGACTACGGTACCTGGCCGAACTGTTTGACGGGGGATAACTCTGTGAGTTCTAGGCTTCAAGGAATGCGGTTTATTTTTCTGAAGTTTCGTACAATCTGTACAAGTAAATTGAGGAAATCATTTTTCTCCTGGGCCTGTCCCTTTAACAGACAAATACCTAAATTCTGGTAATCATCTATGCCCTCAATAAGGGTTGTCATGGGTCAGGCTCGAACCCGCGTTGAGCGCATTATGTGGCGAACTGAGAGACGAACACGCTAGGCTAGTCGTTGGATCCCTAACCGTCGCACAAGATGCTCTAAACAACGGAAAACTCTCAACAACGCACCGATCCACTGGACACAACATAATGCTGCACTGCCTCAAATTGATTTCGTGCCTCACCGAGGAGCTTCTCGTCCCTTTTGAGCAAAGCAGCCGCTTTATTGCTCTTCTTCTAGAAACAAACTTCATAGTAAAGTAGTTATTTTTATAGTATGTACGTTTATGTTCACCGATAAGTCCCGCGTAAGGAACAAAAAAAAATCGACAATTTGTACAAAAGTGTAAAGAGTTGGAGATAAACGAACCTAAACTCCAGCATAAAACACACCTTTATAATCCCAATGTTAACTAAGCCCGTCGTTGTATTTGAGGCGGCCGCAACGCCTCCCACCACGAGACCTAAATATAGGAACAACAAAATGTGCGATAGGGCTAACTCTAACCATCCACTTATTCTAGCCATCCGTTCTCAAGCGCGCTGTGCGCACCGCTAAAAATGGGTGCGCGCGGCTACCCGTTCGATGCACTTACCAATCGCGACCACTGCTACGCGGTTACAGCAACGCGCACTATCAGTGCTCATGGACTTGAGCATACCGTACCCCCTACAATTAGACCACTCAGCCATAAGCGCATGCTAAGATGGACCATCTGTGAGAAAATACGGATATATACGTCTCTGTGCCGTTTGCTCAGATTCAGTTAAAGCGATTTTAATGTTAATTAACACGAATTTAACTCGATTTTTTATTCTACCTTATGTTCATTTCCATAAGCTGCACAAGAATGGTGGTGTACTCAATGCGTTTCAAAAACCTGCTGGTATTGCGCTTTAAAGTTGAATATGCGGCTGTAGAGAACGATCTCACCACCAACTGCTAACGGAGTAAGTACGAATAGTCCGACAAGACCAGCGATACCGCTGGCGATCCCCACGGAGCTGCCCACCACGACTGAGATATTGCAACCTTTCTGCACTCCGTCCAACTGTAAACATTAAAGCGAAATACTGGCCGGTTTTTGAAACGCATCGTGTACTCGCTGCTTTATTATGCTTCATATGCAAATGAGCGTAAATTTGAATAAAAAATAGACCCCAATAGACCCCTTTTATCATAACTGCATAAGAATGCTGATATTTGAGATGCGTTTCAAAAACCGGCTGGTATTTCGCTTTAAAGGAGTAGGCTCACGAAAACAACACCTTACATTTCTTTCCTTTTATTGAAGGAATTAGCCGAATATATATATATATATATATATATATAATATACACAGTACTGGATTATGCTTGAACCTAACTTTTTGGCATACCTGCATTGTATAATGGTAAGTTTTCGGGTCGAATTTTTACATATTATACATATTATTTATAGAGCTCTCTCTCCTCGTACTATGTCAGATTATAGTCTGAACCAGTGGTACTGCCGTCGCGTATACTACTACGCGTCGTACTGACAATCAATGGACCAGCGAGCTGATCGTGTGGAGTCCGCATAGCTACCGAAAAACCTCATTCGAAGTGGTAAATTGAGATTATCTTTACTTCGAAACTTACGTGAGTGGCCATGTCCCTCAATTGTTTAACGACCGTTTCTCGATGTCGAGCCCATTTTGCGAGAAGCAAGCGAAATTTGACAAGGTCCGCCTAAAAATTACTAAATTCTTACCAAAGCTTAGCGCTTAGCACTAGCCGGTCAATGGGACTAAGCCATATTTATACTATACGTAAGAGAATAACATAACTTTGTGGCAGTATGGTACTGCTTTTCTATCTCGCTAGCACAATCACATCACTGAGGAAACTTGGCCGGTACGCGGACTACACCGGGCCCTAAAACGGTGGGCCGCCTACACCTCGCCTACGCCCATAAAGGGAAAAGTATCCCGAGTGACACAGAAAAGGTGCGCGGCGGGTGTGGCTGATGTGTGGCCGGTGTGCGCGGGGCGTGGAACAAATGTCGACGGCGCCGTACTCAGCCCTTCCGCAGGCCCACACTGCGCTAGTGCGCTGCCAACGCTACTGCCTAATAATTTGTGTCTAAAATTGTCTTGTTTTCGTCTCAGAAGTGGTAAGAATAAATTAATACACACGAATGAATAATCTATAAACACCTTATAGTCGCCCGCATGTGGTGGATATGCATTCAAAACTCTGGCAACAATGCATGCAGGAAGGACAACTCCTCGTGGAAGGTCTTGGTGTCCCCACAAAGCAAACATAGCCTTCTTAAATGCGATTTCCCTTCTGATCCTAAAAGTTCACGTTTACGTTAAAGAGTCTGGTCTAGACGTTTACGCTAAATAGTCGCCTGCGAAAGGGTAGGATATTTTTGGAAGAACTCACTTTTTCAGTACTTTCCATGGCGTGGAAAAATTGCCGAAAAATCTATTTATTTATTTATTTATTCATTAAATACACCAAAAGGTGTGCATCCGAGGATGAAAATTAGAAACGAACATAGAAACGAAAACAGATGACCGATTTGATTAGCAATGAGATTGGACATTCTGCATTTGGATGATGGAATTTAACAGATCATTGACAAAGGGGGCCCTCTAGGCCTCTAGGTTCACCAACATTCCGTGTGGTACGGATTTTCCGACCGCAACAAAACAGCGCGCAAAGACAATATACACAGTCAATAAACGACGTTTTACTTCGCACGTAAATGTTGGTGAAAACGGCCTCATTATGGAAACACAATAATTTTTGCTAAATTTATTCGTGTTGGCCTTCCGTGGACACCCTACAAAAAGTGCTCTGCGGGTGCGCCAACTGGAGTGGATTGCAATTTCGCGCACTTGTGGCGCACATATCGCGCCCCTAGGCGGGGGTGCTCCGCTATGATGGTTCCGTTTTTTTGCGCGGCGAGGACGCAGAGTTTCCTCAGCGTATATAAATGAGTATGGTCAGCGGCGTGAAGTTCAAGCAACGGAGAGCTAAATTCTACGCTTAGGCTTAGGCTTAAGCCTAAGCATGCAGCTTTTACAATCACTTCACTTACTCGTTTTCGTCTTGGCATAAGTGCAAGGCATTCCTCTGTTCTTCGCTCATGTGTGCCAGGTACTCAATTCCCTGAATTGGCCAAATGTACATTGCACCGCTACACTACAGCAACTTACACCACATTTCACCTCCGTGCACCACCAAGGAACACTATGACACCATAGTGCACCTCCATGCACCGCAAGGAACACTATGACAGCACATTTCATCACGCACTCTGGAAATTGTCTGACATCTGATGTTATCTTTATGAGCAGTCAGTTCTATTAGAGTACGTATGGACGGATAATGATAAGCTTCAACATTATTTCCAATTATGTAATGCACCCAGGGTTCCTTGTCAGTATGTTGGTGCTGTTATCGCATCGACAGCTTAGGGTACCTTTTGGTTGCTCCGTATTATACATATTCCCATTGTTTGAGATTTGTCACCTTGTTTTTCATACGCGAACCAAATGAACTACCCGTGGATCGAGGGCAAAGTTCACATCCTTGGAGTATGCCACACAACTTCCTTTTCTATGAGTGATGCGTAGCGTACTCGCTAGTTGATTTTCCGCAGAAAGATACTCTTGACAACAGCAACATTCTCGTGGCTGAGAGAGGAAAACACAGTGTTTACACTTGCACCAATCGATAGTGTGGCATCTGTTCTCGGATACGTCTCCAACTACCGGATTCCAACTGAAAATATCACGTGAAGAACGTTTATCTGTATGTTTGTGAGGATGGGGGTTACGAAATTCTTCGGTTGCTCTTTCACCAAATAAACCTTGGAGGATACGTTTCGGTAGTGTCATATAAGTATGCATCTAGTAATAAAGGACGTCCCGGAATTGAGTATTACCTTGAAAGAACTTTACCAAAAAAAGGCTACAACACACTGAAAAGCGTCACGTTCTTAAAACGGTACATCAGGCGTTTTGTGCAAAAAGTACGTTGGGCAACTGCACATGTACGTAACTATGCTAACCATAAGTGAGGTCGGATTGGAGTCGATGCTTTTTTATATTCGACTTAAACTCATTGGTACGTGATGCACAGAAATACAGATGCTCAATATGTTTCAAAAAGAAACAAACGGTCTAAAACACACCGGTCTGAAGCTGGAAATACTGACTCATCCCGAGCGTCATTCTCCCTCTCGGAAACTTGTGTATTTATCGTATGAAGTGACAAAGTAGATTCAATACTGCTACTGCCTGTCCTGCTCATCCTAAGATACCATTGATGAAACTTGGTTGGTGCGCGGCGAAAAAGGTTAGCCTACATGTCGCAGCGCACTTCGCAAAGGTTTCGCCAAGTCTTGGCCGGACCTGGCCTGGTCCACTGACTACCACTTTCGCGAAAACCGGGCAAAAACCGGGCGAATGCGGCGCACAAAACGTAACGTAAGTAGTAAAGGACTTGACTCCCTTACTCTGCTTGATATGGTTGTTCGTTTTAATGCAATGTTTCTTTAATTTATGAATGTTTTGTTTCTAAATAAACCCCTCATAGTGAAAAACATTCGATTGTCTTACGCAGCCGCGAGGCCCTTTTTGGAAATATCCGAATTCCTAATTTTTACATCTTTTGTTTAGACTCGCCTCTCACTGGGTTGTCTCGACTCATCATAATCACATTCTCTTCTTGAAAGTCCATCGTCCCTTTCGTCTTCTGACGGTATCGTATGGAGTGAAAACGAAGATTCATTATCCGTCGCGCTCATTCTAAAACCGACTAATTTTTCGACCAGCCGGTGGCGTAGTGGTTAGCGCTGCCACTCGCCACGAATGTGACGGGGGTTCACTTCCCCCGCGGTAAAACGGTACCAGGTGAAACCCTGTGAAGGTTTATCTTGGATCATGTCCGGTCACCAATTCCGCAATCAAAGATGGCCTCTATATCGGCGCAGTACTTCGGAGACCGGAGCGGAGAGCAGGGACCCCTTCGGGATTCCCGGTAACTAGGACTGTTCTTCGGGATTCCCGGTAACTAGGACTGTTCTTCGGGATTCTCGGTAACTAGGACTGTTCTTCGGGATTCCCGGTAACTAGGACTGTCCTTCGGGATTCCCGGTAACTAGGACTGTCCTTCGGGATTCCCGGTACCTAGGGACTGTCCTTCGGGATTCCCGGTACCTAGGGACTGCCCTTCGGGATTCCCGGTACCTAGGGACTCTCCTTCGGGATTCCCGGTACCTAGGGACTGTCCTTCGGGATTCCCGGTACCTAGGGACTCTCCTTCGGGATTCCCGGTACCTAGGGACTGTCCTTCGGGATTCCCGGTACCTAGGGACTGTCCTTCGGGATTCCCCCAAATGACAGTCCTAGCTTTAAACCGAAATACCGGTCGGTTTTTGAAACACATCGTGCACAAAGGCATTCTTATGCAGCTTATGCAAATGAACATAAATTAGCATAAAAATCGCCCTAAATTCGAGCAAGTTAGGAATTCCCACGATGCGTTTCAAAAAAACCGCTTTGGCTTTAACATTTTTAACCGTTATAGTAGGAATAACACGGGGAAAGCGAACTCAAACAATTCAGTGTCTTTTAGCAAGTTATTTGAAAAGAAGGAGTAAAATAGAGGGCGAAGCTTCAGTGGCCCCTAATCTTGTCGGCTCGCCTCTCATTTTGTTGAGTCTGCCCATCAGGTTCGGAATCTTCTCCTTGACGGAGGTCTTCAGCTTCGGTCTCTTCTGACATTTCAGCAAGAAGTGAAAAAACGCCGTCCCAATTACTGATGCTCATCTTAAATTCGTCACATTTACTTCTTCGCTACAGTAATAATATTATTATTACTTTTATAGTGATAAAAAATTATTACAATTAATTAGTACGCTGCGCCGCAGATCCCGAATTCAGTTAAAGCGAAATACCGGCTGGTATTTGAAACGCATCGTGGTTCGCTGAATTCTTACGTGTTTATGCTAGTTTACACGCATTTAGCTCGATTTTTTATTCTAATTGTTGGGCATTTGCATAAGCTTCGTACGAAAGCTGGTTTACTCAATAGCCCGTATTCTCAAGTCGGCGGGAACGTTCCATTTGGGAAATCCTTTGTATGCAAATTTCTCGACTATCTAGACTAGCTGGAGGAAAAATTTGCATACGAATGAGCTCCCAAACGGAACATTCCCATCGACCCGAGAATACGGGCTAATATGTGTTTCAAAAACTGGCCAGTATTTCGCTATCAGTTGACTAAAACTGAACGTGAGCAAACGGTACAGAGACGTATATATTATCTTTACCGTATTTTCTTAGAAGTGTCCACTTAACATTGAATAGGAAGGTCACGCCTCGTGAAGTGTGAAAACTCTAGGAGAAGAGAGAGAAAGAGAGAGAGCGAGAGAGAGAGAGAGAGAGAGAAAGCGAGGATAGAGAGATAGAGAGAGAGAGATAGAGATATTAGATATAAAGATCTAGAGAGAGAGAAAATTCTCTCTACAGATCGGAGCTCTCTAGACGACGCTCCTCTCCTCTCGTCCTCGAGCTCTCCTCTCTCGCTCTCGCTATCGCTCTCCCTCTCTCTATCTCTCCCTCTCTCGTCTCTCCTCTCTCTCTCTTCTCTCTTTCTTTTTTTTTTTTTTTTTTTTTTTTTTTCTCCCTCTCCTCTCTCCCCTCTTCCTCGCTTCTCTCTCTCTCTCGCTCTCTCTCTCTCTCTCCTCTCTCTCGCTCTCTCCCCTCGCCTCTCTCTCTCTCCCTCTCTCTCTCTCCTCTCTCTCTCCCCTCTCTTTCTCTCTCTCTCTCTCTCTCTCTCTCTCTCTCTCTCTCTCTCTCTCTCTCTCTCTCTCTCTCTCTCTCTCTCCTCTCTCTCCTCTCTCTCTCTCCTCTCTCTCCTCTCTCTCTCTCTCAGAGAGAGAGAGTAGTGTACTTGCCGATTTGTGAAGTAGTCATCTTGATGTACTCTTAGTTCCTATGCTTTTCTTGTATCAAATAATACGCTCTAATCACATATAATCCTACCTCATTTTATGTAGTATTAATCACTGACTTGTTCAACCCTTACATAGTAATAACATGAGTCTTTTCCATAAGTCTGTTCCTAAGCCTAAGCTTAAGCCTAAGCCTATAGACGGTTCTTCCTCGCGTGTGCGTTATGGCGGGAGAGGCACGGGAGAGGCACGGGAGAGGCCCACGGAAAAAAAAGTTTTCCTCAATTTAGTTGCACAGAATCTCAGAAATATGCCTGTGAAAACCGCATATATTTGCATCGTGAAGTCGCCGAGATATTCTATGCTAAACAGTTCGGACAGGCACCGTAGTCGGAAAGGTTAAAATGCCTTTTTATACCTTTTTATAGTTTATATAAGTCCATTGGCATTCTTTCCCTACAGAATAATTGTTAAATGAATGAAGAACATTATTACCGTTACAACAAAGCGTTTCCAATACTGTAATGCTATAAAAGGGCAAAAATTGTTTCAGACTACGGTGCCTGGCCGAACTGTTTAGCATAGAATATCTCGGCGAGTTCACGATGTAAATATATGCGGTTTTCACAGAGGCTATCATGTGCACAGAGGTTGTTTTTGGCTGTGCCTGAAAAATTACTAGAAACTACGGTGGTTTTTTTATATTAATTTTTTAGATAAAATTTAATATTTTCTTCAAAGTGCTATTCCGCGCTTTGTTTTGCAGTTTATTGGTGATTATTTAGCATGTTCTTTCTATAAAAGGAAAGGAATCGAACACCACTTAAAGGGAGAGGCCCATGAGAATAAAATTTTCCTCAAGTTACTAGCACAGAATGTCCGGAATTTCAGAAATATTACTGTGAAAACCGCATTGTTTGAAGCCTTGAACTCACAGAGTTATTCTCCGGCAAACAGTTCGGCCAGGTACCGTTGTCAGGATCAATTTTAGCGCTTTTAGGGCATTCCTGTGTTCGAAACGCCTCTTTATAATTGTATTGATGATCTATATTCGTTTGTACATTATTGCGTTAAAAAAAGAATGCAACTGTACGGATATAAACCGTAAAAACTATTTTTTGTGTTGCTGACTACGGTACCTGGTCGAACTGTTTAGCATAGAATATCTCTGCGAGTTCTAGATGCAAATTTATGCGGTTTTCACAGTAATATTTATGAGATACCAGACATTGTGCGGAAGTAAATAGAAGAAATTATTTTCCTCGTGGGCCTCTCCCTTTAAAGGGATCGGCTCACCTTAAAGGGAGAGGCCCATGAGAATAAAGTTTTCCTCAATTTACTTGCACGGAATGTCCGGAATTTCAGAAATATTACTGTGAAAACCGTATTGTTTGAAGCCCAGAACTCACAGAGTTATTCTCCGGCAAACAGTTCTCTATTTTCTTCGGCAAACAGTTCGGCAATTTTAATAGGACAATAAGAATACAAACAAGGCAGGACAATTACACGTTTTCATTTCGGGCCGATCGATCCACCACTTTATCACCTAATATCTTCGTGAGTATTGAAATATAACACTACTTTTTGTATTCCAAATTTTTATTATCCCTTAGAAAATAAAGAAACAGAAAAACAGACACAATTTGAGGTGAGCCGATCCCTTTAAAACTTGTATGCAAATGACCATAAATTAGAATATAAAAATCAAGCTAAATTCGAGTAAATCAGCAAAATATGTAAGAATTGTCCACGATGCGTGTCAAAAAACAGCCTGTATTTCGCTTAAACTATTGTGTCTATTTTCACGTTCTACTTTTAACATTTCAAACTTCTGATACCTTTCCGTAGATGGCTTGTTATGTCGTTTTTTTTTACATTTTATTAGATTTATGTTTTTATACACAAAAACTAGGGCTACTTCGAAAGCCACCATAATATTACATCGCACGACGTTCGATCAGAAATTGTCCGTCGTGCACTCGTACCCTCTGCACTCGTACCCTCTGCACTCGTATTGTCTCGCCCTCTGCACTCGTGCCCTCTGCTCTCGTACCCTCTGCACTCGTACCCTCTGCACTCGTACCTCTGCACTCTGCACTCGTACCCTCTGCACTCACTCTGCTCGTACCCTCTGCACTCGTTCCCTCTGCACTCGTTCCCTCTGCACTCGTTCCCTCTGCACTCGTTCCCTCTGCACTCGTTCCCTCTGCACTCGTTCCCTCTGCACTCGTTCCCTCTGCACTCACTCGTACCCTCTGCACTCGTACCCTCTGCACTCGTACCCTCTGCACTCGTACCCTCTGCACGCGTACCCTCTGCACTCTGCACTCGTACCCTCTGCACTCGTACCCTCTGCACTCGTACCCTCTGCACTCGTACCCTCTGCACTCGTACCCTCTGCACACTCGTACCCTCTGCACTCGTACCCTCTGCACTCGTAACCTCTGCACTCGTACCCTCTGCACTCACTCGTACCACTCGTACCCTCTGCACTCGTACCCTCTGCACTCGTACCCTCTGCACTCGTACCCTCTGCACTCGTACCCTCTGCACTCGTACCCTCTGCACTCGTACCCTCTGCACTCGTACCCTCTGCACTCGTACCCTCTGCACTCGTACCCTCTGCACTCGTACCCTCTGCACTCGTACCCTCTGCACTCGTACCCTCTGCACTCGTACCCTCTGCACTCGTACCCTCTGCACTCGTACCCTCTGCACTCGTACCCTCTGCACTCGTACCCTCTGCACTCGTACCCTCTGCACTCGTACCCTCTGCACTCGTGCACTCCCCTCTGCACTCGTACCCTCTGCACTCGTACCCTCTGCACTCGTACCCTCTGCACTCGTAACCTCTGCACTCGTACCCTCTGCACTCGTACCCTCTGCACTCGTACCCTCTGCACTCACTCGTACCCTCTGCACTCGTACCCTCTGCACTCGTACCCTCTCGTACCCTCTGCACTCGTACCCTCTGCACTCGTACCCTCTGCACTCGTACCCTCTTCACTCGTACCCTCTGCACTCGTACCCTCTGCACTCGTGCCCTCTGCTCTCTCTCGCACTCGTACCCTCTGCACTCGTACCCTCTGCTCTCGTACCCTCTGCACTCGTACCCTCTGCACTCGTACCCTCTGCACTCGTACCCTCTGCACTCGTACCCTCTGCACTCGTACCCTCTGCACTCGTACCCTCTGCACTCGTACCCTCTGCACTCGTACCCTCTGCACTCGTACCCTCTGCACTCGTACCCTCTGCACTCGTACCCTCTGTACCCTCTGCACTCGTACCCTCTGCACTCGTACCCTCTGCACTCGTACCCTCTGCACTCGTACCCTCTGCACTCGTACCCTCTGCACTCGTACCCTCTGCACTCGTACCCTCTGCACTCGTACCCTCTGCACTCGTACCCTCTGCACTCGTACCCTCTGCACTCGTACCCTCTGCACCCTCGTACCCTCTGCACTCGTACCCTCTGCAATCGTACCCTCTGCACTCGTACCCTCTGCACTCGTACCCTCTGCACTCGTACCCTCTGCGTACCCTCTGCACTCGACCCTCTGCACTCGTACCCTCTGCACTCGTACCCTCTGCACTCGTACCCTCTGCACTCGTACCCTCTGCACTCGTACCCTCTGCACTCGTACCCTCTGCACTCGTACCCTCTGCACTCGTACCCTCTGCAACTTCTCAACAACAACCTTTGACCCCGCAGACAATTGTACAACCCCGTATTGTCAATAATTGCCAAATATCCCCGATTTCCCCACAATTGCCACAGGCTAATGAGGCTCTCGTTGAACATAAACAATTGCCTATATCGAATGTTCTAGTTGTGAGCGACCCAAATGTAAATCATGTGGCTATGGAAAATTCTGTTGATTGGCAATGGTAGCAAAGATGGAAAGAGAACGCTTTGGCTATTGAATTATAATATTTAATATAAAAAAAAAATAAATAAATATTACAATTTTCTTTTGTAGCTATTACTATCGGTCCCTTGTTAGTATATTGGTGTCTTTATCGCATCGAAATCTTAGGGTACCTTTTGGTTTGTTATGCTCTGCTGCATTCCAATAAAGATATTATTATTATTAAAACAAAATAAAACGAAAATGACGCACCGCTTCCACTGCCACGACGCGCGCTAAGATCCCGCTAACTCCTGTGGCTCCGGCCGCGCCAGCGGATGCGCACATTTTGAAGAAGGGTGCCTCGGTGAAACTCTGGAAGGGTAACAAGTAAAAGCTGTGATCCTAACGCAAAATATCCACATAATATATTCGTACTCTAGTCTAAAGAGTCTAAAGCACCGTTTGCCCCTTATGTATGGCTTGTGTTTTTATTATCTGCATAGTATTTAAGGCATAGTGTTGGAAAAAATCAGACAAAAGCGGGCCGAAGCACCACAGTTAGTCATAGAAAAACAAATGTTGTAGTGCCCGCGAGATATGCGGCCGATTAATTAGTGGAATAACGATCGTCGAGTCATTGTCAACATGGACATAATAATGGAAAATTACTAGGGTTATTGGTTCAAGAACACTATTTTTGTCATCATTTTACTCGCTGATGCCGCATTTCATGCAAATCATTTTTTCCAACACTATGCTTTACGTATTATGCAGATAATTAAAACACAAAATCTACATAAGGGACAAAACGGTGACCGCGTCCCTGTACTTTCAACAACGTACAAAACCATTTCTTTCAGCATCACGTTCCACTTGCTCGACTTGTTTTAGCACGTCTCCGAGGAGTTGTTCGTCTCTCCTGATCATATCCTCCACTTGTTTCCACTTGTTCTAAAGGGAAGGGACATAACTTTTCCTCTGGTATATGCTAATACACTCGGGCTCTACCGGACCTGCCGAGAGTCCAGAGAAGAGACGGCGCCAAGTGCGCGGCGAACCCTGACCGAAAAAAAACCTTTTTTCGTCACGCACTAGCCGAGTTTCGTCATTGAAACGGGATCGAATTTCAATCTATAACACACCTTTGAAATCACAGCTTTCACGACGTCCGTCGTGGTATTTGAGACAGCGGCAGTGAATCCGACGATAACCCCTAAACAAACAACTCGAAGTAGACTCTGAGTCACGGAATGGTCACCGAACGGTCGCTGACCAGTCACCGAATGGTTTTCATGAGACAGTTTTCTTTGAAATTAAGTTTCATACACAAAAATAGAAAACAAATAAAATTATAAGAATGCACTCGAAAATGTACCGTACTTTAAAAAAAATAAGCCACGCCCACCTTGCACAGTTGCACCAAATGTTGGAGGTTCTTCTGCGTGTCTGCCACCTCGCGCTCCCACTGGTCTCTGCTCTTCGTGCTGAGACTCTCGACAATCTTTTGCATTTCACCGCTACGCATGTGAAGAGCGGTAGCCTTACGGTAGAGGGCGAGCCTGAACGAGAGACTGTTTAGAGAGAAAGGGGAAGAAGAGAGAGGAAGACAGTGAAGCGAGAATAAGATATAGTAAGAGAGAGAGAGAGAGAGAGAGAGAGAGGGAGAGAGAGAGGGCGAGATAGAAGGATAGAGGGGGAGGGAGGGAGAGCTTCATCTTCAAGATACACTTATTACGACGAATTCAAGTGAATAATTAAGAATGTTGAGGAACGGCCGCTTTAAAATTAATTTGATTACAAACGGACAGCTAGCTTGGCGTGTGGACAAGAAAACAAGTATAAAAACAATGAGGCCCAACTGGAGGGAGTGATGGATACGGAGAGAGAGAGGGAGAAAGACAGAGACAGAGAAAGAGAGAGAGTTGAGAGGGAGAGGGAGAGAGAGAGCAAGTGTGAAAAATAGAGAGGAGGAGTGAGAGCTGGGAGAGAGATTGGGAGAAGCGCCCCAATTCCAAATCTACCATTCGTCCAATCTACCAAACGAATAATGAAATTTTCGTGCGTTCGGATTTGCGAAAGAAACAACGGGGAACAGATGGATACCCTAAACGAGAAGTGGGCCAAAACCCAAAATGTGTGTGGGCCAAAACCCAAAAATTTTCCGTTTAACTCGTCTTGCAAACCTTGCAAGGGCTTGCTGCAAAACTAACCATTTGACCAAAACCGGCAAATTGTATTGTCAAAAAGTTCTGGTCATTGAATGTGATACGTAGACAAGTATAAGCAGGCGATAGAGCGGTAGGGTTGTTCGCAGTGGTTGCCATATCCTTATTGTTAGTATCACATGCTGCAAGCATTCTGGCGTGCAGTGCCTACGGCTAGGCTCAGCTATGGCATCTAGCTAGGGTATCTAGCAAGGTTCGGTATCTGAGGCTGAGGGTCCTCCTACTCACAATCAGTTAGTTAGTCCCGTATCTCACGTTGGTGTTACCATTGTGGTATAGCACGTATTAGCTTAATTGGGTAAACAAAACCCATAAACAACAATATGTAGCGGTCTGCATAAGAAAAAATAAGTCTCTACTGTATAATGAAAAGGGAACTCCTCAAATAAAACTTCATCCAAAAAGACAAAGATAAATGACGTGTTTGACGTGGAAATTTCGTAAACAAACAAAGGAAAGGGCTCCCGAGACATTGAGTTTTTTTGGGTAAAATAGGGGCAGTTCTCTTCACGTCTAATCAGATATGAATGAAACTTGTTCAGAAATGACGGATATGAGTTGGTCAAATCAGCTCAACCCACTCAACCTTGGGTTGAGACAGAGAACATCATAAGTTAAAGCGATATAACGACCGTTTTCTTGAAATGCATGCTGTAGTGTATGCAAATGTAGTGTATAAAAAATTTCATACTCTACTTCGTACATTTTCATACAATGTCCAGCATGCGTTTCAAAGTGAGATGTTATATCGTTTTAACATCTGAACTGCTAAAATTTGCACAGACGCCGAGCACAAGAAGTTCGCAAGTGCGGATGGGTGGACAAAATATACGCGTCTAGGTCGCGCGGTGTGTGCCAATTGTGCGCGAACGAAGTTCAACTCCAGTTCTGGCGTTACATTCTCACGACAAACATCCAAAACGAGCGCCTAATTTTTGCCATCCTTTCGCCGCGCACACTTTTCGCGCCTTCGGTGCGCGGCACGAATATCAATGCAGATTCAGGAAGTCAAAAACTGTGAGTGTAATGCATCCCTAGAATTACACTACCATCGTTCTAGTCCTACCCAACTAACCGTAACATGCTTCGGGACAAAGGGACCTATAATTTTAAAAGGCCAACCCCAAATTAGTTACCGCAAGGCGAGCGTGCGGCAAATATTACTGATTACGGTCATATTTTTCTTTTCATACACCTTTGTGTTCAAATTATTTGTAAAAATCAGCAATCAGGATCAAAGACGAGAAGATGAAGAAAAGCAAAAGAGAATAAGAGAAAATTAAGGAGTTGTGAATAAAGAAAGAATATGAACCGTAAAGTTTAAAAAAAAGAAGTAAAATCTCCATCATCTGGGGAGCTTGAAATATTTTTTATCGATAACTGTTTCTCTCTTTTCATGTTAATTTACATTTGATACTGTTTTTCGTTTTTCTAAATAAAGAGTTCAATATATAACTAGTCGTCTCCTCCGCTCAGAACATTTCTATAAGCTTTAAAGCGAAATACTGGCCGGTTTTTGAAATGCATAGTCATAGTGGACAACTGAATTTTTTCATATTGATGCTAATTTGTTCGAATTAAGCTCGATTTTTACAGTTATTTTTCATTTTTACAGTAAAATTTGCAGTAATTTGCATAAGCTGCACAAGAATGCTGGTGTATTCGGTGTTTCAAAAACCGGTCGGTATTTCGCTTTAAATAATAAATAAGTTTTCTCACCTTGGGCGGACCTGCTTCCTGATAATGTAACCGCGGGCAAAGCGTTGCACAGTCTCAATTTTCTTCCGTCTGTACTGGATCTTGTTCTTCACTGAAAAAAAAAACGTTTGTAAAAATAGACGTGCTTAATTGCCTCAGATACATACCCTGTCGCTAATTAGAAAAGATTCGTACTGAACTGGACTTGATATTTACAACGCCCCAGGCGCGCCAAAAAAGGAAAGAAATTAAGACGCATATGGGTGCCAAATTGGGCAATTAAGCACCTCTATTTTTACTTAAGATAAACAAACGCAATGTGCATTAAGGAAGCTAGCGGCATATCTAAAAGAGCAATTAGATTTTGAGATTCTGGAAAATAAAAGCGACATAACGGCCGGTTTGTGAAACATAGATCGGGCAACTGCATTCCCATGTGTTGCATGCAAAAGAACATACTCATACTAAAAATCGCGCAGTATAGCTCAGTTATTTGCATACACTTCATGGGAATACATCGTCCAATTAAGTTTCAGGAACCCGCTGTTATACCGCTTTGTACGGTGAACATTTCAAAAGTGGCAACCTGTGGCGCAACATAACCTTGCGCAACATTGAAAACCTATTTATAAAAGAAAAAAAGAAAATCGAAGTCGACTTTGGAGTGTCCGTGTCCCTTTAAAAGTGCAAATTAGCAGCTCCAAAACAAGGGTAAAGTAAGAAAACAAACAGACGAGCGACAAATTAAAATGTTGGATACAATATTTACAATTACCGTTTTTGGGTATGATAGCAGTAGGCTTACTCACTCTCGCTCTCTCTCCCTCTCTCTCTCTAATTCTCTCTCTATCTCCCTCTGATTCTCTCGCTCATCATGACTTCTATACCAATTTAAAAAAAATACCGCTCCTTCGGTAATGTAGCACCTACACTTTGACGTATTTTGGAAAGTATCGTAGTTGTTACCACCATTTCTTGCATGAAAAGCTTGAAAATCACATGCCAGTTAAATTGGTACGGCACGTGGTTTTTGGAGCAGTTCCATGAATAGACTCTTGTGTGCTGTTTGACATTTTCGTTTCAAAACCACGTGTCATACCGCTTTAATGTGAACAAAAACAATGGAAATCGAAGCAATATCCCGAAAGACGAAGAAAGATGAGGCGAAAGCAATTAGGATGCACGGGAGGAGGAGGAGGATAGATTAGGTCTTCCAGACAACACTAAAAGCAATTGAGGGAATTCTGAGAAGAGAAAGAGAGAGAGAGAGAAGAGAGAGAGAGAGAGTGAGAGATAGAGAGTGAGAGAAAGAAAGAGAGAGAGACAAAGAGAGAGAGAGAAATATAGAGAGAGAGAGAGAGAGATAGAGAGAGAGAGAGAGTTCAACGGTTTCCTACAGCTCCATTCAGAGTTGTACGGTAATTCAGCTACATTCTCTTCGAATACTAGAAATAACTCGAGCAAAGTGCTCGTCAAAGTTGATATACGTTTCCGTCCAGCTGCCCATACTTTACTCATATTAGCAGATAAAAAAATATTTGTAGAGGTGAAGGTGGTAGGTGTAGAACAAAGCTCTTTATATCTGCCCGAGAGGTCCATTGGCAAGAAAATATGATTTCAAATAATAAAGTAGAGAATACCCGTTCAATAAGGACATAAATCCTTACTAGCCCGGGCTAGTAAGGGTGAAAATAGGGTGAAAACACGGGCGTTGGTCTTTTGCAACACGATCAGGAAGCACAGGAAAACAACCAATAGGAAGGAGGGTCATGTTTGAGGTTGAAGCGATATAGCAGTCGATATTTGGATGCAATATGCAGTTCATGCAGTATGCAGTATGATTGTATGCAATATGCAGTATGCTATGCAGTATGCTCAGGCCCCCTGAGCCTAAGCCTAAGCCTAAAAAAAGGTATAAAACCCGAGGAGACTTACGCTTCGGGTTAAGAACTTACGCTTGAAACATATAATAAGGGGCACATTTTTTTTTGAAGAATAATCTCAGAGCACTTAAAGTGGTCCGTTCGCCGGAAAGAACCAAAAAATGACCCATATAAACGGAAGGGGAACCCATCATTCAAAAGGCCATTTATGTGCTTTTCGTTTCCAAGTTACCAAAAATAAAAAAAAGGAAGAAAACATAAAATATATATGAAAAATGATTTAGGATGATGTTTTTTTTTGCAGGCTACGGTAGCCATAGACATGCAAATTCAGGAAACCTTGTGATAAATTGTCTGTAAGCAGGCTCGTAACTTTATCTTTGCCATGACATTGGTTACATTGGAAGAAAATTTGTAAAAACTTAACTTTCTATTCATTGCTATAGGAATACGGGATTGGTAATAGTTAGGACATTGTACGCACTATTTTTTTTTTGTTATTTTTCAAAATAAAAATAAAGGCTTTAGAAACCCCCAAAATCTCAAAAACTAAGCACCAAACATACTTTTGTGGGAGGAAAAGCCATTTGTAGCTTACAAATTAAATGCGCTTGCTGCGATGCGGGCACCTAGCGGGCCATGAATACTAGCCCGGGCTAGCTAGGGTGAAAATACTGTGAAAACAAAGGCGTTGGTCTTTTGCAACACGATTAGGAAGCACAGGAAGGAAAACAACCAATAGGAAGGAGAGTCATGTGTAGGGTTAAGGCGATATAGCAGTCGATGTTTGGATACAATATGCAAATGAGTATGATTAGAATAAAAAATCGAGTTCAATTCGAGATCACTTACAAATAACATAGTACGTTTCAAATAGGTCGTTATAATGCCTTAAAGAAAGAACATAATGTGTTAATCACGTCCGGTCATGCTATTATGTCCAGCGTGGAATTGAACCGGCGAGCCGCGGAGCTGCCCCGCGGAGCTGAGAGCGCCTTTGACCACTGCGCTACCTGAGCCTATTCTACTAAATATAAAATTACGCTTGATCACGCTCCACGCCCCGTACTGCGATTTGCGCCAGCGAACTCCAATCAACCAAGATTTGACCTTCTTTACGAGTGAGAGCATATGAGCGGGCTCCTGTCTCAGCAGCTGTAAACCAAGATTATTGATTGATTGTGAACAATTATCGATTGATGGCTTACTATCAATATAAAAGCCTGATTGCGTAAGTTTCTAGCGTAATCAACTATATTTATTTATAATTTATTTATATTTAATATGAGGAGTTTCAACAACTGAAAATAATATTCATTCAATAGGACATTGATTGGTCGATAGTTATTATTGACTTTTATAAATATAAGTAATATGAATTATTGCACTTTGATAATTACTATAAATTAATGACCAAGTACTTGTACAACTTCGGACCTGATCAAACTGAGCGAATTTTCCGGATCGGAAAAATACTTTGGTCATTCCGAAACAGAAGTCCTTCGAGTTGAGTCCGAGCACACGGAAGAGGCACTGAAACTCAGAATTTACACGTCACTATTCCTTATCTATAATTTTAGGCCTACTGTAACTAAATTGATTACTGTACTTAACAATTCAGGTTATTATCCTTTACAACGCTCGACTACGGAATTCCGAACGGGAGGTTACGCTACTATGTACGAATGAACTAAGGCTCATCTACCAATAAGAAATCAATAAGTATGCTACTGCTGTAGCTGCGGTATCTCGCGACTACGGTATTTTGAAATCGATCAATAACGGTGCAATCAATACCTTGCAGAATAGGCGAGGGTCCAGACGAGAGAGCTCGGGAGGGAGCACAGAGGCGTACATATCGTAGAGATCAGAGAACGAGGTTCTGAAAGAAATCATATTATAAGCATTGCAAGTAATTCTTCAATTCCAGAAGCCCCAAGGGCAGCAATAAGTTTGCATTGCTGGTTGACACCTTTACTTGTTCCTATTTTCACTAGATGCACCACGTGAATAAATTTGTTTCCGTGAAATTTATTTAACCTTAATACAGTAACCCTAACACAGTAACTCCAGCATTGTAACCCTAATATATAAATTGAATATCGTAGGGTACGATAAATAGAGTAACTCTGGTACAGTACCCATAATGCAGTAATCCTCATACCGTAACCCCGCAATAAACCACCATGCCTGCTCGGGTATCCCTTCTGCATAAGTCTCAGGACGCTGCCCATTCCTGCGCACTTTAATTGTGAGAGAATTGTGGCTCCGTTCCAGCCCCATCTTTGCATCTCACCATTGGGTTTGACGCAGCGCACGAAATGAGTACCCTGAATTGAACTATTGATTTTTTTAATCGAAAATAGTTGGTTATTGATTTTGATTGGTAATTCGGTTTGTCGCACGCTACGAGATGAATGCCCTGAATTAATTTATTGATTTTTTTTACATTTTTATTGATTTGATTGAGTACCACCTTCAACTTGTATAGTTCTAATGTAGGGAAATTCTAAGCTGAAACGACTTTGTTTATACTCGGAAGTTAAATGTTAGAAATGTCAGATCCTCGGCAAATAGACATGAAACCGACCGTGTCATTGAGTTTTCCCAGCAACGTGGTCAACTGCTGTCTAAACTTGCTGCCCACTGATGCTGCCTGAAGCTTTCCCATCGGTCTTTTTGCTGCCGGCGCAGCGACTTCGACTGCCGCCTGGCTCGCGAACACGTCTTGGATAAGGTTGACACTGAAATATGTGGAATTGTTGTTGGTATATGCCAAAACAATATCCTCACTCTATATTACTGACGCAAGCAAAACTCGGAAAATCAGCGACGCTGGAATTCCGATTTTGGTCACCGATTGTTTATTCTACATTATTTTATAATATAATAATAATTAATAATAATTTATTACACCTTAAAGGTGTGCACAAACATGCATAATTAAATATAATATTTTTATATTTAGACACTCAATAAACTACAAAGATCAAAGGTACGTAGAGTTTGTGAGCTGGTCAACCTTTCAACCATTCATTAATATGACAAACTATACTGTAACCCAACAAGTCACCTGCTGCTATGAAGAAAGGCTTCAAGTGAGGCGTGCAGAGCATCGTTATTCTTCTCCAAAAATTCACCGGTTTGGTAGCAGACCTAAATTACATTCTAAAACTCAATAATGGAATTGATAATATTCCACACAAAAAAATCAACGTAAACTCGTGATAGTCGTTCGACCACCAAGGGGTACGCCTTACATGCGTTCACGGACGAATTAGTAGGAGTACTAGTTACTAGTAGTTCCCCAGCAAGGGCAGATAGAGATGTTTCAGATAAACTAATAAACTAATAAAAAACAAAAAGAAAATTAGATAAGCAAATATAAAAACTCGTACCGTTCCAGCAAAATGTCTAACAAGTACACCGTCCTCGTCTCTCATGTCTCTGTGCTGACGAAGCTTCGACTTGCGGGGAGTCTGGAATTCACAATCAACGTGAGAATCCTTCAATTTGGGTAGTTAAAACTGCTCACAAGTGTCATTTGGGGATTGCTCACACAGATTAGAATGCTTGCCAATCTCTAGTCTCTGAGACCTTGCAAGTATTGCTGTATTAGCAACATTCGAAGGATATACGGTTGCGGAAAAAAGAGCTTATATATTTATTCGGGAACCTAACCCGAAACAAAAACATAAGCTTGAGCCCCAACAATGACCCACATCAATTCTAAAGTGTGCGGCATGGTGTTGATGAACTTGTGATGTGAAATGCTGCGGCGAAGGCCGGGGAAGACGCATTTCCTCATCGAGAAGATCCAGCATACCCGACGTCTTTTTCTCGAACACATCTAAAAAAATTACCTTATGTCTCATATGAGTCTTGATAGAAATTCTTTTTTTACTTTGCCCAAAGACCGTTCGAAGTGTGCGTTGAATATGTGTACAGTTTCTGCATTTCTACGTTTTTATTTCTACGTTTCTAAAGTTCTGTGGGTTTTACAAACGGGTATCTGTATGCATAACAATACTTGAAGCAAATCAAAGTATAGTTAGATGAAGTTAGATCCGTAAGAATTGAACGCTGCGTGGAAGCTGTACCTTCCGGCAATTCTATAGGGTTTATTTTCTACATTTATATTAACATATTCACAAAAGCCCGTACCAATACAGTCCTGATTGTCAGCAAATTCAATCTTCTCCACAAAGAGACCCTCCTTTTCATACAATTCTTGTTCTTGCTTCAGAATTCGCTCATTAAAGAAGTGTTGCAATTTCTCATTGCAGTAGTTGATGCAGAACTGCTCGAACGAGTTTTTGCCAAAGAATTCTAAAAACAAAGTAATTAAACACCGTTGTTATAAACCGAACGCATGGGATTCCAACGTCTTGCCAACCCAATATTTTCTTCTATTCTTCATTATTCTATGACAATATCTTATGTAGGAAATTGAGCGTTAGTTTGCCCGTTCACGCATTATACCAAATATGATTCAGTTATAGTTACTAAGGCAGAACGCCACGATATAAGAAAACAAATCCTTACAAAGAAAACAAATCAGTATAAGAAAACAAATCCTTACAAATCCCGAAATTTCAAGGTTGACTTCTAAATATATTACCAAATCCCGCAATATCGAGGACGCCAATGTACGTGTTCGAGTTGGTGAACGGGATACTCTTATTGATTGCGGACACGACCCAATCAAATAGATGCGAGTAGATGGCCTTTGCGAGAGCGTCACGTGCAGCGCAAGCTTCTCCCGGTTTTAGGGGAACACTGGAATGAGCATGGGTTACTGTAAGAGACCTCGACTTTAACGGAAATCTCCTAATAATCTTCTCTCTCCCTCTGCATCGCAAAATCCTTCTCTTTCGTTTTTCGCAAAGTTACCGCAGTTCTCTATACAAATGTTACTCGTTAGTTCAGGAGTCCCGTATGTGTATTTGAAATCATTACGCATTGTACGGTAAGACTAAAAATAGGAACAATGCAAGTGTGGTGCGTTGTATGAGTTGCATCCCTCTGCACGTCTTCTAAATTGAGAGTAGGAATGGTTACTGTAGGTTGAAATGGGTGTTATTCTATAACCAACACCTTCACAGCGGACTGTTTGAATGTAAGTAGTAACTTGGAATACTCCATGATGTGCAGTATGAATTCGATTCAATGCATATTCCGCGACAAATTATAGCACTGTATGAACTCCAGAAACAATTTCCTTGCAAAAATGCTGCAGATATCTCTGCTCTCCATCTCTCTCGCTCTTCCCTCTGTGCTGCAGATCTCTCTCTGCTCTCACTGATCTCGTCTATCTTGTTTTCTCTTCTCTCCCACTTGTCTCTTCACTCTCTCCCTAAACCCCCACATCTCTCGCCTTGCTCTTTATCTCCCCCACCCCTGTTTCTCTCCCTGTCTCTGTTTTTGTGCTCTTTCAAATACATTCATTTTCAAAGATCAACATCAATTTCACGACGAAAACACGACATTGACAAGACGACTTCCCGATGACCAACAAAGAACAACAACATTGCAAAAAAGTTCCAACAAATACTTGTCCTCTTGTTAACTTGATGACGTGCCTTTCAATTCCCAATAGTTAATTGTTTTGCCTTCAGATCTGCTCTGTGAACTCTGACTTAGCCCAAAACTTTGAGAATTCTTTGCAAAAAGGAATGTTCGCGATCCGTAAACTGTGACATCAAACCCCATCAGGATATATATATATATATATGCATTAAGGAAAACAATATATTGATAGATATACCACCGATTAATGTTCAATTAACCCAGCTATTATTTATTTATTGTCCCCAAACAGTAACCAGTAAGAATGCTTAGCAAAGGCAAATTAAACACAAAAATAACTGTGTTATACACGTTTATTCAACAGGTTTGATTATCATACCATATAGTGGATTAAAATTGCACACAGTGAAATTTCCCAACAAAAAAATATTAAATGTACAGTATTTACACGTTTCTTGCTAATTCAAATGGTCGTCTTAAATGGGATCAAAAACACAAATAAATATAATAAAAGATAAGATAAGATAAGTAGGCGAGTAGAAAATTAATAGTATCGAAATAGTATGGGAGTAGTATAGGAATAGTACAGATCACTCCTCCTTTCTTCCCGACTTCTGTTTCTTCTCCTTCTTCTCCTTCTTGGCTGCTCTCAGGGAAAGCTTTTCCATATCGTCGACGGGCGGGAGACTGCCAGCCTGGGAATAGTACTCGAAGTCGGATCCGCTCTCAGAACGATGTCCGTGGCCCTTGCCTCCGTGATGCTGTCCATGACCTCCATGGTGTCCTCCGTGGTGTCCGCCATGGTGTCCTCCATGGTGCGGGCCAAAAGGTCCCATTCCACCATGGTGTCCATGTCCGTCTCCGTGGTGAGGTCCCCACGGCTTGTGTCCTCCATGATGAGGAGCTCTTCCCCCACGGTGGGGGAAGACCGGGTAGCAGACGGCCAGGAAAGGAATAGGATGATGATGGCGACGTCGGGGACAGTGTCCATGCTTGCCGTGTCCATGATGTCCATGACCACCATGTCCTCCTCCTCCTCCTCCTCCTCCGTGCTTTCCTCCGTGATGGTGTCCACGACCATGGTGTCCTCTCTTTCCGTGCTCCAGCAGAGTGTCTTCGTCGCTCTGGTCACTGTCGCTGTCCGAAGAGTCAGAATCAGAATCAGAATCGTCGGAATCGGATGAGCTGTCCGAAGTCTCGTCCTTCTTCACATTCTTGTTGCCATGCTTCAGCCAAATTTCCTTGCCACCAGAGTAGGCTAGCGCCTCCTGCATGTCCTCTGGTCCACTGCACATAATATGGTCACCATCCGCATCCACCCATCGAAGGCCCTTGGCGCCGAGTCCAAGCTTCTCAAGGCGATCCACGACGAGCTTGTAAAAGAGCTCTGGATCATCGTGATAGTTGACAGAGAATCGATGAGCATTATCGCCCTTGAATACTTTTAGGCGAATTGGTTGCATGTTGGGAGTACGAATATAACGTTTGAAAATACCCAAAATTGAATTGAGGGTCAGGTGTTCCCTGTCCTCCGTTGACGGGTTTATATACTCCCGCACCGAGGGCGCGAATCAACAACGCTCACTGTGGTGTTGATGTATTGCCAAAGGCCTGGGCTGGGCGCACAAGCCCCGCCTCCCCGCAAAGCACATGTGACAGAGAAAGGAAGAGAGCGCGGAAAAGGAGAGACACAGACTCGAGGATAAACAAAAAATGATCTACAAAGAGAGTGACCAAAAGATCTCCACCAAAGTAGAGATACCATTAAGTGAGGAAAGACGTTATGGTGGATAGATCCACGATAGACACCGGCAACACTATTTTATAATTTGGAACATTGTTTTTGATACAAAACAGGGTGATTCATCGGCTTATTGGGAAATATCTGTGCTCTTTGTTGAGCAAACCAGATAGAGCAGAGGTCATGGTGATGTCAGTTTGACCGATTTACTTTGTGTAGAGAAACTAGAACTGAATGATAATACTATGTTGAAAAGGAATGTGTTTCCGCTTTCTGTTACCAAAAAAACCAAAACTGTTACTTATTAGTCAAATGTTACTAGTTCATTACTACTACTATTCACAACGAATTACTACTCAACCAAGCCATCAATGCACTGCACATCACAACTGTATAGAAAAGTGTTCATATGCAATATGCATGTCAAGTTCTCATGATTCAAACATGTATTGTCTAGTAGACTAATAGCATTGGAATTTCACATTTAGACGTTTATGCTATTATATTCCTTGAGTTTCTTTTCACAGTTCCAAATTCAGCATCAAGTTCAAGTACTCTATTATAGAGTGGGTCCTTTTTCGAAATTTCAGATTAGCAAATAAATCCAAAGCAAACTGTTTAGTTTCGAAAATGTTTGTTTTGGGTAAACATACACTGCTGGCCAGGCTAGGCCACAGAAAAACTAGCTGTCCCCCCAAAGAATCAGCCACAGTGCAGAATTGGGGCATCAAATTACAGTTGTTGTTTGTTCACAAAAGTCAACAACTATATGGCGTAAACGGGAACATAAACCATTGAGTAGTAAACAAACTATGCGTGTGCAGTTATTACTGACTTTATAATTCCCTGGTAAGTTTAGCGTAGAATCCTTGGTAAATTTTTTATATTGTTTGTTGTTTGTAGTATATCAATATAATATCAAGCACCCTTGCATACATATTATGTTATTGTTTTAGAAAGCCAATTGTTTGGCGATAGATTAGTATAAAATCTAATATCTGCACGTTCCTAGTCCTGCTTATAGTTGAATTCAAGATATTTTTATGGAAAAAAAGCCGTTCCTATAACAACACCGCGTGACTTTCTCTTTAGAACATCGCCCAATATAATTGGCACCAAAAATTATACAAAATGGATTTTCAAAAATAATAAATGCGGGATAAAAAGTCAATCTTTGGTGCTCATTTGCGATTTGTTTTATATTTATAGCATAAGCCCTAATTCGTTGAACAAAGAGCCGGACTGCATGACAAACAAAGGAATAAATTGAGGAATATACACCAGTGTGACATGGCAGGAAGGGAAATATCTGAATATCGTCGGGATCTCCTTGGAACTAAACATGGCATAAACTCGTTGACGCTCTGACCGACGAAACCACCATCCGAATTAGCATATTGCATAAATTTAGACGGTGGTCTTGAGTTCCTAGCCATACCACCGTCAGGATTAGAATATTAGGTATTGTGAAAATCAGAAACGTATCATAAAGAGATGCAAGTTTCGGAAACACTACATATATTTGGATGGTGGTTTTGAGCTTTTCCCGACGAGTTTTATGCCCTGGAACTAAAGTACACCTTCCCTTATAGAGATAAACCTGCGCGCAACATCGCGCACGTACCTCCCCGATTTCTCAGGCCAACTCCGGAAACAACTTACTTACGGAAATAACTATCTTTCTGTTTTTAAGTTAGTTATGTCATCTTCATTTGCACACGAGGCTTATGCGCTGCTTCGCCTTTTCCCTTGATAACATGCGACATACATTAAATAAAAACCAAATGCCTTTAATTAATCGAAAAATATGTCAAAACTTACAGTATCAGAGTTCCCTTGACTCCGCCCCTTGTCGGTTGCATGGCTCTCGAGGTGAGACTCATCTTCAGACCCTGCTCCTCAACACCCATAAGACGAGCTGCTTCGGTTACGGCCATAGCTGAGGCGCTATCCACCTTACAGCCGCCTAAAGAAATCGGTATCACTGTAGCAAAAGCTGACTAAGGAAACACATTGAAGATCGAACTGAAGAGGCTTCTCATTAAACAATCACAGTTCCACAATAATTTAAGTTATAATTTATGCTTTGCATACAAATATTGATCCAACCTTTACTATCATCGACATTCTCCACAAAACCAATGTTGCCGAGGTGTAGGACAGAGGCGACGATTCTGAAAAACAAAATCAACAGATAATTTATAAATAAACACATGACCTCCAGGTCGTCCAGGTGCATTATACTATTATACATACTTGAAAAAAGGACCATACATCTTCACTCATAATATACAATACTTCCGTACAATTGGCTTGAAAGGGTACTGCTTATGGTAAAATAGGAATACCGTGGACCCAACCACCCAACGGTCTGTGACTCTGTAAAGCAACATAAGAGAGAAGGAGAACCCTTCTAGCCTTACTGCAAGGTACTCACCTAAGTACATCCTGAATATTCTCATGGGTCATGCCACACTTGCTGAGACACTGAAGGAGATGGTCAAAGTCAGCTGCATCGTTCACAACGTCGTCACGGAGGAAAACCTAAAGCAGGTTGACTTATTTCAATGTGATAAACCTTTATCAAAATGGGCATCTGAACTCTCAACTAAACTAAAGCATATAAGCATGTACTCTCCTTTTTTGCTCAAAAAATGGCTGCATAATTCAATTAATATTATACCTATGACTGAAATATGTGCAAGCCACGAACCTATTATAGTTTCCCAATATTATATTGGTAAACTAATGGTGAAAGAGTAAAAATTTGTTACACTCTGAGATAGAGAAAAAAAAGTCAGCAGGTAATTACGGTATCCATCCATTATCAGCAGATAATTACGGACTTACGGTATCAATACATTTATACATTATCATCAGGTAATTACGGTAATTATACGGTAACAAATCCATACATTATCAGCCGGGAGTCTGTCGGCGGGGATCTTGCTCTCTTGTCCTGCGGGACAGAAGAACTGGGTGCAACCCTTGCGAAGATACTAAAAGATAAAGAGGTACAGCAGCCAGTTTTTGATATATGTGGTTGACAGCGAAACATAAAGCTTGAAACATATGTTTTAATACGAACACTTCTCTACCAAGAGGTGCCCAACGAAATGTTTCAAAGAGCTGCTTTATATGTGCACGACCATAGTAAGCAATACAAGTTCTAAGAGACTATCATAAGAATGACAAGAAGAACAAGACATCACAATGTAAGTAATGAGCATGAACTTGTTGCGTGTAGACAGATTATACAGTAATTACCTAGGATGCAACAACGTTCAACATAAAACCAACTTGGTTCATTTTTGGCGCTGTTTGCGAGCTAACAGCTGATATTAATTGTCACATATTTCTAGTATTTTTGTAAAGAATAAGTGAAACAGCATTCAGAATTACAGAAAAAAAGCGGCATTCTTATTGAAAATTTTCATAAAATTGCTTTGCAAAGATAGTTACATTAAACTTATCCGGACTGGCGAGCCCCAACTGTCTGTAGAGTTCCTTGTCCGCTCCGGCAATCAATTGATAGAAGATATGATAATTTCTTTCTCCAACATTTTGCGTACAGAGGCGAGACTTCTCGAGGAGATAGTGAGAGACGAAGCCGCCGGCCACCTCGTGCTAAAGATGATAGCGATTTAAACCGCATCTACTGAACAAAACTGACTACATATCCCACATATCCGCTTCGGAAACACTAGTCAACATTGTGCTGCCAATTTGCAACTACATTAAATTTTACCGAAATAAACATTATCTAATAGGCAAACTGAAGAAGATCGGATTTCATATAATAGACGAATAGAGGTTCTAGAAGAGGACAGGTGTTTTTTCTTCTTGAAATTAGCGAAACACTTTTTGAACATTGTTTGTAATGAAACAATGTGAGCAAACCGTATACCCATACCTAGTACCCAAGCTTTTTTCATTCATAAATTAACGGTACCTTCTTGTCAAAGTGAATTTCCACAAACTTTCCGAAGCGAGAACTGTTATTATTGCGTGACGTTCGAGCGTTGCCAAAGGATTCCAGGATTGGATTAGCTAAAGTAATAAAAGCATAAATAAAGCAAAAAAAGCGAACTTCCCACCTACTAAATGTGCCACACGGTACCGCTACGGTAAGTTACTACCTGCGGTAAGACACATAATAGATGAGAACGGCAATGTTTGATAGAACAAAAATTACAGATACAGATACCATAAGGTAACGTTACGTCATATTGTAGGTATATCTGCGGTTGGGGTAAACATAAGTAAATCTATCAAATTTTGAACTTCTAGTGAATCTCTAATACACGATATACATAACATAACTGCAGCGATACGTAACGGCATTCTTTCTAAGTTTGATGCCTATAGTATCTAAGGTATCTAAAGTATTCCGCAAGTCTGCTCAGGGAGACAATAAACCGTGTGCATCGACACCAATACGTGTTAGTCAAAAACGAATAATGTACTAATCAAATACTAACCAAATATTAATACAATACTAACCAAATACTGATCAACTACTAATCAAATACTAATCAACTACTACTCAAATACTAATCAAATAACCAAGTACTAACTTTCCAAGATTCGTTGCTGGATCGGTCCGGCATGCGTTCCCCAGTTCTGGCACAGATACTTAAGGACGGCTTTCTGACTTTCCGTCTTTCCTGCACCAGATTCACCGGATACGATGATCGACTGTGATTCTCCGCTACGACGCATCTCGCGATAGGCCTTGTCGGCTGAAATACACCTTTAAATCTTTCGGATACGCCTTTAGATATTTGGGATACACCTTTCAATACTTCGATTCTTCGGTACGAATTTAAATAGGTAATAGGTCTTCCATAGACTACAAGTGAAATACATTTTAGTCATTGCGGAAAGGTAACTATATAAAAAAACTCGATCTACTTGATGTAAATAGTTATTACTGAAGCGCAGCGGAAAGATTATTCGGCACATTACGTACAGTTTTTTCCTTATGTTGCCAAGTAGATTTGCTCCTTCCCCAGAGAATTTATGTCTTCCCCTGGGAACTTTACATTACAATATACCCATCCCCGGGGAAGAATACTAGTTCTCTCACCAATGGCGTAGATATGTGGCGGGAGCTGGCCAAGCGATTTTCCATTGTATTTTGCAATTGTTTCATCCGAATACAATGTGGGAAGCTGTTCGTAGGGATTGATGGCGATCAGGATGTTCGCCACATAAGACTAAAGGTAATTTGTAGATAATTTTGGTACTGTATTTCATTTTGATCTACAAATCTAAGTGATCTACTATCAACCGTTAGAATGATAAATACCTAATCAAAATAAATAACTCACATAAATATTCATATTTTCATAGCGCTTCTTGCAATTGTGCAGCAGCGTTCCCTCGTTGAGGTACATTAGGGCACCTAGATTAGCGGTAATTAAAGGTAATATGTATGCCCTTTTTGAAGTTAAGCTTGCTGGTGGCGCTCACTGACAATTAACGTGCTTTACGTTAGATGTCTAACATAATTAGGTGTAAAGCATCAACTAACAATTATCTTCGACCGTCTTCTGTAGGTCATCCTCGCTCGGAAACACTTCATCGTGCTTGGCAACAATCTGAAATTTAATTTAAGGCGAAATAACGGCAGGTTCTTGAAACGCATTGGCAACATGTGCATTACCAAATGCTGTAGGCAGAATAATATATCAGTCGAATAATCGTGCAGTAGTCTTGCAGTAATTTTCATGCACTACATCGGAATACAGCGCCCAAAATACGCTTCAAACACCGGAAAAGCTACAGCTGCAGTAGCAACATAACTATACGTTTCTGAGTAAAAGCATAAGGTTGCATTCATAAGAACATTCATTGAGTCCGATATTTGATGGAAACAATGAGCATTAATTTTAGACAAGTTGTTAGTTTATTCTGACAATTTACATACATACCGTAATTGCCCAAATAGGCATGCTGCATGCTATTTGGCACTGAGTTTGCCTCAACCCCATATTGGCAGGGAGTGTCCCTAGCAGCCTGTCGCTCGGCTCCAGTGACAGCCGGGCCGGGCGCCCAAGCTACGCGCGCATATAGTTCACAGACAGTCACTTCGACGTGTTCAGCGGATTATTGCGTTGGTCAAAAACACTACTTGTAGCAACTTTACTCCCTGACTCCCTGGTTTTGCCTAAGGGGCCTGCCAGGACGCCACCATGTCAATTGAGCGAGAAGCTCCCTGTCTGCCAGGACATAGTACTGTACTTCACAGGAAAGTGAAAACCCCGATTTCGCCCCGATCATTTGTCGAAAACCCCCGATTTCGGCCCGATCACGGTCTGATTTTTTGAGGGACTTGATCGGGGCGAAATCGGGGTTTTTAGTTTCCCATGTATCCAATCGGTCGTAACAATTCACATTCTAGTATACTACTGTAATTGCCCAATAATTGCCCAACCTGTCCCTTCCCGTCCTTCCGGTTTACTGTAAGTGTGTTGGAGCCAATATCGACCAAGTCTCCCAGTACAAAACCATCCTCTGGATCGGGCGCCCAAACGACGCGCTCGAAACCGCTACGCTCTTGAACCGACATGCCTTCTGAAATGGAAAAGTATTAAAATAGCGACGTGCTAAACCGCAATAGCACGGTGCTAAAACGGAAAGCGCCAAAATGTCACCGTGCTAAACCATGAGAACCCAATATAGCACCGTGATATAACGGAATGATACAGCACTGTGCTCAATCAAGACATGTTCAGATCCTAATTTCAAGCAACGGAATGACAAAGATGCACACCAACCTGTCGTCCAAATAGTAAGACGAATGAATGAGAAGGAAATTTGAATACGGCGGTAATAAACTAATGCCTACGCGAGTTTTTAAAGATACGTTTCAGCTCGGTGATAAGTGTCAGAAAGTTGCGTTTCTTTTCAGTTTTGACCGGATATGATATGGAAAAAATATCATCCAAGCCTACTGACAACTAACCGACCGAGACACAGTTATAAAAAATAGAATAATTTGTTTATTAAAGCGAAGTACCCCGTGGACACTTGCATTTTCATGCGTAAATGATTATATAGAATAAAAAAAATCGACACCGATTCGACCCCACTGTAGTTGGCCACGATGAGTTTTAAAAATCTACCGCTATTATTACCCAAATGTTCTTACCCAAATGTACCCAATTACTGAACTTACCCAAATGTTCAGCAATGCAGCCGGGCTGCCGGCCCTCGCTATACATATTTTTCCTGAAAGAAATAACTAATTTATAATTTCATAATTTCATAATTTCATAATATCAATAACTTACATATAAACCAAATAGAGATTATAGATAACAGAGATGAAAAAGGTTAATTAGAGATAGAAAAATTGTTGTGTTTTTATGTGGGCGTGCGCGTGCGTGCCGTGCGTGTGTGTGTGTGTTTGTGTGTGTGCGTGTGTGTTTGTGTGTGTGTGTGTGTGTGTGTTGTGCGTGTGTGTGTCCAACATGTATTATAAAGAATGTGTATTTAAAGTACATGAGAAGAGAATACTACGATTGGTCCAAGGCACACCACACTACGCAAACAAATGCGTAGCTATATAATACGGATATGGATACATGTATACACTACTACCCTACTAAAATATATAAGTGGCGACCAATTAAGTGGGTAGGCTATCGTTTTACAACTTTCAAAGCGGCATTGGACGTGGTTTATGGATTTTATTCAGGACAAGTGCCCTTCATGAGCGCCGAATTTTGCATACAATACATGAAAATGCAGCTATAAGAAACAGTTCAAAAACATATGACAGGCCGCTTTAAAGCGAAATAAAGGCCGGTTTTTGAAACGCATCTCAAGTACCTGAATTCCTATGCATTTATGAAAACGTAGGGTCTAATTCGGGTCTAGTTTTTATTCTAATTTTACTCATTTGCGTATGCTGCATAAGAAAGAAGGTGTACGCAATGCGTTTCAAAAACCGGCCGATATTTCGCTTTAAAAGGATTTAACATTGGAAGCAGGGCGTGAAGCTGCGAGTTATCAAATATTGGTATTAATTATAGGTGATAAGGAATTCGACACATAGTTTACAAAGTAGAAGTGAATTCTCAAATAATGCAATTTAAAGTTAAAACATTAAATGTTAAGTAACTGCAATTTAAACGAAGGAGTGTCTAGTTGTAGATTATTACGTAAATTAGCTCATAAAATAAGCATAATTAATAATAATAATTATGAAAACAACATTAGTATACAAAACAAAACGGAATCAGGGTAAGAATAAGACTAATAAGAGAAAATTAAAAAAAAAAACATATTTATTTATTTATTAAATAACTAATGCAATACAAATACAATGAAGTGAAAATAATGCTATAAAATAAAAAAGTACGTCACTAGTCTACAATTTATTGGATGAATATAAACCTGTTTTCTGGCACAACAATATGCACAAAGCAATTATTTCTGCTTGTGATAAAGTGGGAAATTTTAAATTTTTGTAAGTCGAATTATTCAGAAGTTAAATTAAAAGTACTCTTATCAGTCGTAATAAAATTACACGTCAAAGGTTAAGGTGATAACTTCTTATCCTGTTTGTTTTTGTCAGCAGCTGGTTTCAAGGGGTGTGACACGTGGTTTTTGGAAACATTTGCTGGAAACCTGCACTCCCATGTATAGCATGCAAATTGTGTTCAATTCTGTGCTTTTACAGCAAAATAAAGCACAGCAATTTGCATATAATACACTGCAATCAGTAGTGCATGAAACTTATATTCAAAATCAAGTGCAATGCCGCTTTAAAGCTTTTCCTGATAATAGGCTAGAGCTTCTGCAATTTTCAGGTATAGTAAGAAAATGGATAACGCTTAAATAATGTCTTGAGTTTGGGGTAAAGTGGACGGAAATATTTCGCCATATCTAACACCTATAGTATGTAAACAATATTATTTGCAAACAACAGGATTCTCCGTGGTTTATTGTACACTTCTGATTGTGAGTCAGCTTTTCTACTTTTTACACAATAACAGCTTTGTCGGCTTTGCCAATTCTTCTGCTTGGTTGGGAGCATTTATGAAGCAGGATTTTTTCTTCATGTCCTTCTTGTAGTGAACACATTTTTACATTATAAAGACTTTCACACACATATATATCTGTCATGCTTTAGAAAAAAGAAATCGTAGAAAGGAAATTAGAAAATAAATACTTTTCCGTTCTATTCTATTCCGTTTTCTATGTATAGCTTGATGAGGGAAGGATCGATGAGGGAAAGGAAAGATAGAGGGGAGAGAGAGGGAGAGAGAGAGAGGAGGGAGAGGGAGAGAAGGGGAGGGAGAGAGAGAAAGGAGATAGAGACTGAGTGAGAGAGAAAGAGGTTTATGGGACAGATGGCTGCAGAAAACGACCACAACCAAAAAAAGTCTTCAGAAGAAAAGCTCTAGTAAAACAGCAGAATTTCGCCCAAGAAATGCGTGAGTCAACCATATTTAAAGTGATATAACCACCAGCTTTTGAAACGTACGTTGAACAACTGCATTTACATATGTTGCATGCAAACGAATATAATTTGATTCTAAAATCGCGCAGTCAATTATTTCTATGTAATCCAGGGGAATACAGCATCCAAATTTCGTTTCAAAAACCGGCTGCTATGCCTCTTTAATTTGGTAAATACGATAATTTATGAGGAATACGGTAGATTAAAGGGTCAGGCCCATTTCAACTGACCCCTATTTCTGATGATTCCATCTGATTCTCCATGTCAAATATAGTAGGATGCAATATTTTTCTAATTTTCAAGCGCAAAATTCACACACTATTCAGCAATTTACCGTGGGCAGTCATACCCAACTATCTATCGCAGTTGGCACGCCCATTCGCGCTGATTGGCCAAAATGGCAATTGCCACGCCCAATAGAGCATATTGCCCAAGTAGCTCGAAGGGACGTGACAACTGCGATAGAAAGTTGGGTATGACTAGCAATAGTAAATTGATGAATACTGCGTGATTTTTGCGCTTGAAAGTTAGGAAAATATCGTACCCTACTATATTTGATATGGAGAATCAGATGGAATCATCAAAAATAGGGGTCATTTGAAATGGGCCTGACCCTTTAAAATATAATTACAAACTTCTGTTGTTTCCGCATAAATAAAACTAGAAAAACTTCAAAAATAGAAAAGTTGTTGTGTTCCAAAACAAACGACAGCGAGCCTAATTACTTGTGGCTAAAACTGAGTCACGTCTAATCTATAGCGCAGCTGGTAATGGTAATAACGTGGCACGGCTTCCTATAGATGCTTTCCATAGCGAGGCAGAGAGGGAGAACCAAATACTAACTAAATAAGAGAAAGTAAGATAAGTAATAAAAATAAAAATAAAAAATAAACTAAACGGACATTATGTCTTTAAGAGGAAGTAGAGATCCAATTGACCATTGTTGGATTTTAAACCCAAATAAAAAAAAAAAAAAAAAAAAATTCAACCAAAAATAGCCAATTAACTTAAACCCAGCATTATTCTCATTATATTTTGTTGCTATTTTTTTCAATTAAATACGAGCCTTATAGTAGAATAGGGCAGCGCTTTAAAATATACTTTACTTAATTTTTACCAAAACTACTAAAAACTTAAACAGAGTAAAGGGTCACACCATGTGTCCGTATTTACTTATTAGCTTTGCAAATAGGTGACCTAAACCAATAGAAGGAAAAATGGGCACGGGTAATTGAGCATGTGGCAGCATGAATTTAAAAAAAATTATTTCGTGCCAAAGCATTTGTATCAAAAAGTAATTAGTTGATATAAAGGCAGACATAAAGTTTTATTTGCCCCCTTTAATATCTGAAATAAACATCTTTATTCACGTTCTTCTGGCTCTCGAATCGTGTTAAAGCGAAATAACGGTCGGTTTTGAAACCCAGCATTCTTATGCAGCCTATGCAAATGAACATAAATTAGAATAAAAAATCGAGCTAAATTCGAGCAAATTAGCATAAATACGTACGAACTGAGTTGTCCACGATGCGTTTCAGGAACCGGCCAGCATTCCGCTTTAAATATTTCAGTTATTCACCAAGTAGAAACTAACATGGTTTAATGGTATGCCAATGTTTTCATCCTAAAAGAAATCATTAATCCAAATAAAAAAATGACAGTATGCAAAGGTCGACTAGAAAATGCGCGAATAAGGACTAAGACCAGACCAAATGTTGACCCGTCTGTCACCTGGCGGACCAGTGCTGTTTGGACAAACCAAACAGCTGGACGTGTGCTAGCACGGTGCTAATTTGGGGTCGGACCGTGTGCTGAATCACCGCAATGTACTTGAAATCTAGTGTTTTATTGGGTACGATGGAGTACCAGAGACAATATGGCCAAATCAAAATGCACTGACGATAACTCCGAGCCGGAATTGAACCTCAGGTCTTGTGTGTGGTACTAGGCGCGTAACCACTTGGCTACTATTGTCTATTTTGTAGTTAGTTTTGCTGCCTTGCCGTACATTTATTTTTGCACCCACCTAATCCTTAATCTTCTTTTACGTGTAGCGTAATAGCGCTCAGTTGTAAGTGGGGGCGCAACTCGCGTGATTGATTTATGTTGGACTGTCGTAGTGCTTGAAGAAAGGAAGTGTGTAGTTAACGTTAACGTCCATCCCTAATCTCTAACATCCTTAGGTTACATCTAATCTCTATCTAATAGTCTAAAAAAAACATTTTAAACATGTATTTCAGGCGCCTACTCCTTACGAAGTGAGAAGCTTGAAAGATAGTCAGAGGTCCACGTTTACATTATTTGTCTCAAAGAAAAAAAAACGAAAATGAGACCATCGTACACTTGCCACAATACAGTCTCTTTCTCCTTATTTCTATATAATTGGTGTCTGTTTTGGTCTGTGATAGATACAATACTTTTTAAGATATCTAGAAGCACATTTGAAAGAAACTCTATTAAAGGGACAGGCCCATCAAAGTAAACCTATATTTACGATACGTCCATAGTGACTATCAAGCATTTTTATTACAATATATACAAACTAAATTTCACATTTATTTGCCATGGAAAACTTTTTTCCGATGCGCTCAGCTCAAATGTATACCGTAAAGCCGCAAATATCCTTGTCGTCAATGCAAATTTATCGTGAAATTATAATGCGATTAAAATTTGCATATATAGCTTTGAAATCTGCAGGTTTATGGGATACATGTGCGTTGAGCGCATTGGAAAAAAGTTGTCTAGGGCGAATAATGGTAAAATTTAGTTTGTATATA
This sequence comes from Pelodera strongyloides, assembly GCA_036852015.1. Classification (NCBI taxonomy): domain Eukaryota; kingdom Metazoa; phylum Nematoda; class Chromadorea; order Rhabditida; family Rhabditidae; genus Pelodera; species Pelodera strongyloides. The sequence continues at coordinate 85,043 of JAANDG010000109.1, read as the reverse complement.
TTGTAATAAAAATGATTGATAGTCATTATGAACGTATCGTAAATATAGGTTTATTTTGATGGGCCTGTCCCTTTAAGTTAGCCCTTATATTCATATTCCTTGAATTACTTGCGTTGTTTTACTGTGTAGAAATTTGCACACAGTGTGTAAATATTCGTTGCCATAGGTTAGGGTATTTAGGAAATGCGTGTATTTTCCCTTTTGTTACTTTTGCTGTTGATTTAGGTACGTGTATAGTTTTTTGTTCATTTTTTCTTATAGTTGTTTTGCTTTATTCTGAGCCGTTGATTGTACTTACTTCTTGCTCAACTATTTTCTTGCACGGTGTTATAATACGTTTGTTTTATTAAAGTTGTTGTTAAAAAGTTTTTATTTTCTATGTATTCAGAATCGTTTAAAGGGGCGGGCCCATCAAAATAAACCCATATTTTGCATGTTTTTATAATTTGTATAAAGGGGGTTTATTATAATATATGTACACTAAATTTCGGCTAGACTTTATCCCGCTGAAATTTTTCGGTGTCGATAAACGCATAAGTGTACCGTAGAAGACACACAATTGCACCTTTATTTTCTTGTCGCGTGTCCCGGGGGAATATGGCTATATAGACAGATGGTCTCCCGGGTCCCAACCAGAGCGAGGTATCCTCGGGAGACACGGTAAGGAAATAAGGGGGCAATTGTGTGTCTTCTACGGTATACTTATGCGTTTATCGACACCGAAAAATTTCAGCGGGATAAAGTCTAGCCGAAATTTAGTGTACATATATTATAATAAACCCCCTTTATACAAATTATAAAAACATGCAAAATATGGGTTTATTTTGATGGGCCCGTCCCTTTAAGTCGATCTTTTTATTTTAATCATTTTTCTAGGTCGTGTAGAGCATGAGAGTTATTTGATTCGTTTTCTTTCATTCAGAAAATGCTATAAGTGCTATGCTATTTAGTGTTTAGTATTTAGTGCTTTGCTATGCGATAAATGCTATTTAGCCGGTCACAAGACAAGACAAGCGTTCCAAACTACAATTAATCGTTGATTGCACTCCTCAGTTGCAATTGCCCGAATTACCGCCGTTCACTGAAAGACAAAGAACCTAAAGCTAATTGCCGGCGCGGGTAATTGAATGGGCTACACATGACAATTTATGACCGACGACGCGCGGGAAAAACCTCTAATTCACGTAAATAAGATTTATGATGATGGTTCTTTGAACTTTTTTGATCTCTTTTTTTTTACTTAGTTGCTGTATTAGTAATGTATTACTACCTTTTTTGTTTTTGAAACACTAAAACGATTGGATGCCGCTCTTATATTCAGTCTCTGTTATTAATTTTTTGAAACGTATCTCGCTCGGTGGCCCAGTGCCTCGTCTCATGTACGCCTCTTCATCCGCGACACAAAACACGAAAAATTAGCATAAGAGTGAGACATGCAAATTTGTGACAGCCGTGTAGTTAGACAGCCCAGTCAGTAAACTTGTCTTGTCTTAGCACATTTGTCTTCAATGTGCGGGTCCGCCTCCCTCTCTCACCTTACTGTATAATTTCATTGTCATAATGGTATGTGTCCCTACTCTTCCTTATCTTCACAGTATCCTTTATTCGCTATGTTTTCGCGATACTGCTTTATATTATTCGTTGTGTAATTTTCACTTTTTAGGTCCGTTCGAGGAGAGACCGTATGATGGTGTGATCTACATTCCTGTCAAAGAAACCATTACTGCAAGAGCAGATTAAAAGGACTGGCGATTCCGGATCGTGAAATAGGCTTAGGCTTAGCCTTGTCACGAATTGTAAGTTATCCATCTTTCTACAGCATTGCATTGAATTCACAAGTGTGGATCACTTCCTATGCACATTCTGTCCGATATGTATGTTTGTGTGTGCATGAACCTAAACTTACATGCAAATTACCTGTTTACCTTGCCATTTTCTTTTACTTATCACTACCTGCACCGTTCCTTTGCTGTATCATGTCATTTAGGAGTGCCTTCGACATTCGTGCTCGTGAGTGGAGTACGAAGAATCACTACTCTGGTTGCCGAACCCACCACATCTACATCGTCCAGCTTGACCACGGCTTCCATGACGTCGTCGTCGAGCTCGTTGTCAAGGACGCGGAGCGGCTCAAGACTACGGACTAACGGTGGGCTTGTTTCACGTATTTCAGTGATTCAAAGCGTATTGTGAATACTTGGGAATTTGCATATGATACGAATTTACTAGGGTAAACTTCGGTTTTTACTTTCAAAAAATGTTTGCTTCTATGACCCTATGCTAATTTTAATTTGGCTCTAATTCGGTTCATATTTTCTTGTAAACCTAGAAAAAATGCAATCTTTAAATCCATCTAGCGTTCTTTCTATATGTTTCCGACATTTTATTTTGTTCTAACTCGAAGCAGCATGGAATTCTGATTCGAATGATGCCTTTGAATCGAAAATCAACCTGACAAGTAAAAAACGAAATAATTCCTTGGCTTGATAGCTAGCGATTCCGTACGCTCTGCTTAATTTTACCAAGTTTTCCTAAGCGTCCAGTGCTTCGTAGTGCAAAACGAATAACTGGGAATTCACGTATTGTAGTGAGTCTCCCATTTGATCGGGCCGGCCTAACCATAAGTACCGCAGTGCCGGTCCCTTTGCTCTCTTACCCCTTAGTCGCGAGTACCGCAAGTGACCGCAGTAACGCACTGGGCGAGCACCCTGGTGCGTGAGTACCGCATTGCGTGAGTTGGGCCGGCCTTGTTCATTATTTTTATTTTTCAAGCACTGGCTCTTGGGAAAACTTGCTTTTAGGAGGTTAGGATAATTTTTTTTAAGTGGGAAGTTGGGACTTAATTTCTTGATTATGCAACTAATTAAACATCTAATTGGTCTAATTTGATACTTGTCATCATTCTGAAATGTTTCTTCTCGCTATACATTTTAGGAAGCTTCGATGTATCGCTGGTGAGCTGCCGACGAGAAAGACGCGGACTGTCTTGAGCGAAGAACGGGAACACTGGCAGAAGGAATTGCTCGTGGGCGAGACACCGGGCAACCCCTACTTACACTCAAGTTATTTAGGCTGCCGGTGCCATGCCCATGCCTGCAAGCATAGAGAATTTGGACTAAAGCGAGTCGAGGCCAAGTACGTCATCGTGGTCAGGAAATCTAGCTCGTCCATGACGTCGTCGAACTCGTCGTATTCAGCGAAGCAGCAAGGACAGTTCAAGAATTATCGTCCACACTCGGCGTGCTATATCAAATAGAACATGGTTCAAGGTATATTAGTCTCTCTCTGTCTGTCTCTCTCTCTGTCTTTATCTCTCTCTCTCTCTCTGTTTCTTTCCTTTTGAAAATCAATTCAAAGACATATTATAAAGTTTTCCCATTTCAGATCAACTTTGATACATCGCTGGTAATGGACGAACGCCGGCGATTGGAACCCTTGTTGCCAAACGCCAAACGGATCTGGTGGTCTACCGTAGGCTTTACCACGGGACACGTCATGCTCCTTGAGCACTCAACCTCAACCGAACAAGCTTTGAAGACCGGAAGATGCTCTGGAATCGCTTATATTAAAAAGGTAACGAAATTTTTCGGCATTCCCTTCTTGACTACCTCCCGCTGCGTACAGCTGCGCTGAAAACACTGAGTAAAGACTCGGCCAGTATTTTGCCTTATATTCGCTAATTCCCAAAACCTTGCAACTGGATTTTCACAACCAATTTTACGTTTGTACCAGAGTTTCATAAATTCATTGAAACGTATCGGACGATGGGCGCCTATTTTGTTTGGCAAGAATCCTCGTACATGCATCAAAACACGGAAAATTAGCATATTTGTACAAGCACTGCGCTATGCAAATTTAAATTAGAAAGCGAAAAAATCTGAAAACGAGCATATCCAGTTTATTTTCTACAAATCCATATTCGTATGGTCTTTGCTTACGCTTACTATTTCATTCATTTCTACATTGCACTTTCAACATTACTTCGTAATTCATTGCAACATATATCTGTGTGTGGCTTCTATGAGAACCTTTCTCCCTTTTGGAGGCTACGTGTTCCTACCTCACTATTTTTCTTTTTTTTCTCCAAGTGAGCTTTATTTCTCGTGATTCGATAATTGCACAATGTGTGGGCGCTAAATTAATTGCACAAGATATTATTAGCGTAACCTTGATTTCTCCATTATGCTGTGGCAGCCTTAGAACTACATTTGCTCGATGTTGCCTGTTATGTACGTACTAGATGTGTTAAGGAGCATAATAGCTTGATACTAATGTTTGAGTGTTTGGAAGTCATATTTATAAATCATTATTTAGTTCTCCGGAAGGGAACCTGGACCCCTGGGCGTTCAATCTATCACTGGAACTTCTTGTTGTGCGAGACGATATCGGACGTGAGCTTCCAGTCCTTCAGTGCCCCGCCGAAGCACCATCAAGAAGAACACTATTTGTAAGTTACCGACTATGGTGCCTGTAGATCAATGACATTTCATTATAGATGATTTGGATTTAAACTGTTACAATATTATTAACTGTTACAAGATTGTTCACGAAATGCACTACACAAAGTGTGCACTTGTCCAAAATCGCTGTATTCCGGTACGGCTCCCATTTTTTTGGTGAATATTGATCTACCCTGAAGTAATTACTCCTTATGGTTTAGAATGTCTGAACCTTCGGTCTTCGGAACTCGAAGACACATGTTTGAGGAGCAAGTGTCCGGCTCCAAGGACTTGCTGAAGGGCTGACGGAGTCCACCGCGTCTTCTGGTACATCTAGCTCGTCAAGCTCGTCGTCGAGGACGCCTAGAGCTCAGGTCGTATAAAAATTCGGTGCGTGATTTTCGAGTATGACGACGCTGACTATAGATAGGCTCAAATAGAACCGGTATTGCAAATTTATTTTTATAAGTCCGGGATTCCCTTCAGTTGTGTTCTTCTAGAGCGCCCGTTTCTTGCAAGAGTTTTCCATAGTCATTGAGAATTCCGTTTTACAGTAGTAAAGCCACTTACTTCATTTTGTTTCAGTTCTGCACTGCGATGAGTGGAGACGGCGCAGCCGGACCCGGACCGGGGCCGGTGTTGGTCGAATATGGTGATTTGTGGCTAAAGTCTGGATACCGCAAACAAGCGGACATACGGACATACGGACAGAGATTCCTCCAATGTTCTGCCTTTCACCCCTCCTCAAATAATAAAGATTTACAGAGGAGGGGGCTGGCTCAACGTGTTGTGCTATTCTTGTTCTTGTTCATGTTTTGTGATATTTGTTTCCTGCTTTCCTCACACACTGTCTGTGAATCTGTGCAGGAAATGCAAGTGGATCTTTGCGTCTTATACGACGCTTGATGATGTGCTTGATGAAGTTCTGTTATGTTACTTGAATCCTCCCAAATGATGAGGTTAACACTGCGTACTCTTGTTGGTTATGATTTGCATGTGTTGCGTGTAGTTTGCTTTTAACTTTTCTACACAAATATTTGATAACTTGAATTGGAGGAATCGAACTTTCCGAAGCTTCGGATCACTTCCTTCCATCATCCTTCCAAAACGTTCATCGAAACGCTGTGTGCCCAGCTAATGCCTTTCGACAGAGTTCACACATATTCACACATTCACACATACTGACAGACATATTTGACACTCACTTACGGCCAAATTCTCGACAAAAAAACCTAAGATCATATTCCTAAACTACAAAACAAGAAAAATTTTCGCATACTAACTAAACTGGTCCATAAATAAAACAAAAAAGGACTAGAATTACACAGAACAAAATAACGAAACCTAGTTATCGAACGCATGCGCCGTCTTGACACTTGACTGTACCTATAAAATGACTCAATAGAAAAAGTGCCAATTTAACCTGCTAATTTATAAACATTACAAAGTCTAGCGAAGGTTGCTTTACTTGCAATGCCTACCGTACATGCGATACATAAGTATGAAGCGATGTATATGTGAATCAAGGTAGTGACTTGTTTTGCTTCGAGTTGCGCAGTCGTAACCTAATTGCTTCACCATGGAAAGATAAACACTAAACTGAACCTACCTATCATACATAAGCCTGATACTACCCTATAATGTTAATAGCAACAAAATTGCAACAAATCCACTGTTGGTGGTTCAAATTTTTCTTCAATTAGTGATCAAAGTACATTTCTGTTCCGACCCTTTACTACTGGCTGAATTTTGTGAATACGTGTCCACATTCTGTTCAAGTTCAAAGCATGGTTTCCGACATAATTGGTATTGAGCTTGGGTTCTCGTGCGATGATGTGCATTTCCTACGTTCTTGGGTGCGCAGCGCACCGCGTACCCAGCCGCGCAAATTGGAGTGCACGCGTAGCCAGCCGCGCAAATTGGAGTGCGGGCGTAGCCAGCCGCGTACCGCGCAGAGGGGCCCCGGCCAGCCGCGTAGTTTGCAAACTACGCGGATGGGTGCGCGGTGCCTCGGGGCTCCGGTCCTCAACCGCGCAGCGCACCCCCAGCCAACCGCGCAGGGGGCCCCCAGCCAACCGCGCACCCAGCCGCGCAATTTCGAAGTATCCGCTGTCACCACCCAAATGTTTCTTTTCGATTATTAGACATGCGCTTTGTGGCCGAGTGGTCTAAGGCGCTGGCTCCAGAACATAATGAGTGAATTCCGTAGGTTCGATTCCTGTTCGGTGCATTTGTTTTGCAGATGTGGTCTATCTTTTATTTTTGCCTTGGAGGGCTAACCGCGCAGGGGGGCACCGGCCAACCGCGTAGGGGGGCACCGGCCAGCCGCGTAGGGGGGCACCGGCCAGCCGCGTAGGGGGGCACCGGCCAGCCGCGTAGGGGGGCAAAAAGAAGGGGCGAGCGCCCCTGGCTGGGGGTGCGCTGCGCGGTTGGAGACCAGAGTCCTATATATCATATGCAAATTTTTGGCGCCCGCTCTAAGCTTCTGGCACTAAACTTACATGATATGCGTGTCAGATCACAGTATCAGCTAGCACATGCAAATATACATTAGTAATGTTAGTAATGTAGTTTCATGCAAAAAATATTGTTATCTAAATATTTTTTTGTGTGTGTTCGGTGTTAAACTCTACAAACTGAGAAACTGACCTTGATTAAGTGGTTCGTTTTATATAAACTATCGGGCCGGCTTGTTACAATATTATCGAAATTTTTCTCCTTTGTGGAGGTAGCTTCAACGGAAGACAGCGCACCAATTTCTGTAGATTCCGCAGGTGGCCCCTAATATGTAGAGTAGGTAAGCGTCATAGCCAAACTACAGAAAAGACAAGTCTTTTATATACCGTATCCCTCCTTCATTGGCTTCATTACATCGATACAGTAGTCAGTTTATATAAAATTTGGTTCACGGAAAAGTCCCTAGCATATAATGGTCAATTCATCATTGTGTGACGCTGCTGTTTGGTAAAACTCAAAACTCCGACGAAGAACATCTTTTTATTTACCTTCATCATCGGCAGTGCTGTGAAACTTGTCACAGGTACGAGTTCCTCCATTTCTCGTACTCGTGGCTTGGTTACGGTAGTTCTGATGTCCTTTAGATTATCTTTAGCGTTAATTGGGTCCGGGGTGGTTGTTCGCCTTATAATAAGAGTTTATTGGTTACACGTTTATTAATTTTACCAGCCGTTCTGGAGGAACCGGCCTTCGGTCGACTGTTTTTTTAAAATGTCGAAAAACTTTATGAACGGGCTTCGTTGTGGACGTAATCACAAATAAATTCACCCGGCCACAAACTCTTCTCCTATTATATAATTAAAAAAGAATGTATGTGCCTATAAAAGCATCCCGTACTAATTAAAGCACGGAATATGATACAGATACTGTTTGTAAACTTATTCGTTTTCGTACCATCAATACACTGTTAATATTGTTAAAGCGAATATGTAGGCACTCAAAATGAGCAAAAAAAAAGCGAAACTAGCGTTTCCATACCAGACGTTAATTTAAATAGGCGACTGAATATGTAAATACGAAATTGGAATGCGCTGCATCTTGAATCTTGCTATTTGCCGATTTAAACTGAAATTTATTCAATCAGACCCAAATTTATGCAAGGGTTCCGAATTAGCGTTTACTATGGAAAAGGCGAGCTTTGTAATTGATTTTCTTTTAAGTGGGTAATTGTAGACAACTTTTGTTATTGTTTCCTTAATGGGCAACACGCATTCTATTAATACAGCTTAACTTCAAAAAGGGCCTACATATTCCCTTTAAATCTAACTAACTTAAATTAAAGTGCGTACCCTAGCATTGGCACCAACAATCTGCATAGGATACATAAGAAATGCTTATCTATTCAAATTACCCAAAGTAGGTACAATACTGCTTTAATACATGTATGTTTGTGCAACAAGACATACGATTTGAACACTATATAACCATTTCGAATCAAACTTGAGCAAGGGAGGCTCTTGAGGAGCCCAACATTTTATTACGTCACCAACTTTTTTATTGGAACTAGTTTCTGATATTACCTTCTTTTTCACGTTGAGTTTGAGCATTGTATAATGTTTCTTCTAAACACGGATGTAATTTATACCGGGGTACTGTGGATTTGTAAGTTGTTGTGAACTTATAATAGTATACAAAAACAAAAATTGGTTTGCACATTATTACAGTAAGACTATCATAATTGCTTTGTACTTTATTTCTATACGATACTAATTAAAATCAATCTTCATTGAAATAGTGAAATCAAGTCCGCTCCCACATCCCACTAACAATAAGGCTCAGCTGTTTCTCCTCTCTTTCTAAATCACAAATCGATTTCGCGCAAAGCGCTCCTCCTCCCCCAGGTCTATATATAAAGTGTGTCATCCTGCGCGCTTAGCGCGCTACGCGCGCTATAGACTTTATATTCCACCATAACATTTATTGGAGTGGAGTTAAAAAAATTTGAAAACTGTGCATTTTGGCTATGCGCACTATAAAAGCTAAATTTGCAACTCTGTAACTCTGTAAATTTAAAAAATTTTAAATTTTAAAACAGTTGTAACTGTTGTTTGAGGTTTCCAGCGGCAAGGTCAAGACGTAAAAAAAATTCCTAGTTCCAATAGATATTAAACTTTTTGTTCAGATTCATTTAACTTTAGAATGTTTTATTTTATTTTATTTAAATATTACTTGTGGTGTTATAATTTTTACTTTCAGGAAAACTGTACTTACCTAGATAAACTATACTAAATACTAAATGACAAAAATACCAATACAGGTGCTTCTTTTCTAATAAATTAAACATAAAACTAAAAACTTTCAAATATGTACGATACTTCGAATTTATTGCGCAAGAAATAGTCCTTAGCATATATTGAAAATAATATTTATAAATGTGTTCAACCATATTTTAAATTTAATAATATATATAGAAGTTCAACGGAAATGCGGAAAAATATTATCCAACTGCCACTTTCGAGTTATTTCACTGTACAACTGCGGTCTATGTCACCACTTGTATAGAGGTACGTTTGTAATTTTAATGTTATTGTACACCTTTATATTGATAGTAGTTATATTTAATAGAAGACCAGCACTGTTTTCAAAAACGTTTTCTTTTTACTATATTTTAATCAAACATTTGTGATGCGTTGTAAAAAGCGCAAACTAAAAAAATCTAAAAACTCGCCAGCTTTGTGTTTTCATAAAAATTTATCTTTAACATATAGACGTTATTACATAAAAAAAGTTTATTTTAGCTAATAATGCTTGGCGGCTTCATTGCCACTTATTTTATAATGGAAACGAAGGGATATTTTCTACAAGTTGAATATTTCCGACCAGTTATCGCCACGGTGGCTACGCTTAATTTTTCTGGCATTGTTTGCGCGGTGAGCTTTTATTTTATTTCTTTATTTCTTTATTAAATAATAAATGACTAGAGAATCGATGATATTTGTGCATGTAGTCGGACCATAATGAATTTTGTAGCAATTAATTTTTATTGATTTTTGTTATCAATTCATTCAAAACATCAAGCGTAATAAACACAATTATTGTTTCGTTTTAGCGGGTTTCTAGTCGATTTTATTGCATCAATTTACTGAAAAAATAATAAGTAGCCTATGCCTATGCCGTAGACGTAAGTCTTCAAAATGGCTTATTATTTTTTTTATATTTAAAAATATATATTCTTCAGGCCTTCGGAGTCTACAAGGACCTACACACATGTAGTTTATGGTTTTTGTTTTTAAATTTATTGACTTATAAATATAAAAATATACGTCTTCAGGTCCTCGGAGTCTACAAAGAGAGACGCATGCTACTTCAAATGCACGTCACAATGCTACGTTCATTGATGGTTTTTGCAGATATGATCGCCTTGAGTGTTATCGTGATTATGGCTATTGGTAAGTTGAATTGAAAAAATTAAATTAAAAAAATTAAATACTAACTAAAATTACTCTACTTTTAACATCGTGTCTATTTCCCATCACAGGAAAGTGGAAACTCCGACATGTGGCCGATTATTTTTCAAAAAGCCTCGATATGTGCCCGATCCATGCCCCATAGTTTGACACACTGCATCGGGCTCATATCGTTTTTGTTTACAATAATCGGGCACAGGCAATACGTTTCAGACGTTTCTTATATGTATGCCCATTTTTTGTGAGACTTTGAAGTATCGCCTTTGTAGCATTGGAAAGTCGCCTCGTTCTGCGACAGCCGTCTGTTATTCATATAAGTTAAAGTGAAATACCGGCCGGTTTTGGAAGCGCATCGTGGACAACTTAATTCTTACGTATTTATGCTATTTACTCGAATTGAGCTAGATTTTTTATTTTAATTTATGGTCATTTACATAAGCTGCATAAGAATGCTGGTGTACTCGATGTGTTTCAAAAACCGGCTGGTATTTTGCTTTACTATTTTTTGTATTACTTCTTCTTTCAGGCAATCGTTGGAAGACAAGCGAACGTCTGCCAAAATACCTTGTAAATGAGAAACTATTTTACAACTTTCTGGGCCCATTTTGGATGTATCTCGGCGCGATTTCTCTGCATATTACTGTAGCTGGGAATATGTGCGGACTACAAGTGATGAATAACTGTCTACGGTACTTTGAGGTAAATTTTTGTTTATTCACGTAAAATTTCATTCTAATATGCGTGATATTTTATGATTCGTTGTTATATGGTTACCAGACTTTCCAATTCAATGTAATAGATTCAAATGCGCTAATTTTGAAGAATTGCGAAAAGTTGGCCTATTTACGTAAACGCCTGAAACATAGAATAGTAATAGATTGTCCCAAACAAACTCTTCTCCTTTATGTGACTCGTTGTTTTGTACTGTTATATATTCAATTTTCGGTGTAATCATAAAGCCTTCAGAACAGCTTTTTTATTTGGCATCAAGGGTGGTAGGTCTACTCCTGCTTCGTTAGTCTTCAACTTTGTGCAGTAATTGAAGAACTACAGTACCATTCAATCGTTTTTCCTTAAAAATATAATAATACTTCCCAATTTAGGAAAAGGAGCGGGCGCTTCAAACCACTCGATAGTACGATGCTTTGGCTCACGAAAATACTTGAACTTTCAAGTAATTCCCGAGTACTTGAGTTCCAATAGTCTTTTACGAGTAATAAAGGATCAATCTTATTTTTTTTTTTTTGAGTTATTGTCAAAGCGAAATACCGGCCGGTTTTTGAAACACATCGAGTACACGATCATTCCTATGCAGCTGATGACCATAAATTAAAATAAAAAATCGAGCGAAGTTCGAGGAAATCCGAACTATTATATTATATCCGAACTAGCATAAATACGTAAGAATTCAGCTGTCCACGATGCGTTTCAAAAACCGGCCGGTATTTCGCTTTAAATATAAATATGAATTCTTTCCCAACAAAATAAGTGCAACATAACATCGTTTATCATCTGCAGTAACGGGTATACAGTGGGCTACAATGCATAGCAGTGCTCAATCCTCACTGTAAATAATTCATTATGAACTCGTACAATATGCAAGAATAGTTCGGAGTAAGTTTGGTCCTTTGGCATAACTCGTACCTAGGAATCTATTGGAAATTTAGCTTATGACAGTTTATAGATTGTAGTGTGTATTTTGTATTTTGTAGTTTGATGTCATCACGTTGGTTCCACTCCTTCAGCAATAGGCGCGACGGACATGCGTCGAAGTTTGCCCTTGCGGCGGACGTTCTGCTGTCTCATCTTGAGCTTCTCCTGAAACTTGTAGTCTGTATTTGTAGTCTTCCTGGAGTTTATAGAGTTTATAGAGTGGTAGGGAATATTCACATAGCAAACATATTGAACCACTTGCAACCTGTACTTTGCACTAAATATACATTTTGTTAATTTACATTGTTCAAAATTATAATCGGTACTCAAGTTTGTTCCCCAGTACCTCTATTACATATTTTTTTCGAATTTACTGCGACCGTAGTTTCAACTTTGATGAAGTATCCCCCTACCTGTAACGCAATCGCCTGCTTCTCCCTTTGCATTGTGTTACGTTTCTCAAAGGCTTTCCGAGTAGTGTCGTATTCGTCGAGTTTCTGCTTTACATCACCTGAAGTATACGTGTGTTGTGGTAAATTGAAAAGTATGAAGGTTAAAGCGATACAACGACCGGTTTTTGAAATACAAAATACAAAATATTTGAAACTTATGGAGGTTCAAACGATTTATCTGCCGGTTTTTGAAAAGTATTTTCAACAACGGCATTTCCACACGTTGTATGCAAATGAATATAACTAGACTAATAAATCGCGCAGTCATTTGCGTACACTGCATAGGAATACAGCGTCCAAAATACGTTTGAAAAACCGAATGTTGCTCGGCTTTAAACGACAGGGCTTACAGAGAGGCTTAGGAACATATGATGCGCTATAAACGTAACAGATAATCATGAATTCATGAAGCATGAAGCAGTAAAAGGAAGGGAAAGAGACAGAGACAGAGACAGAGAGAGAGAGAGAGAGAGAGAGAGAGAGAGTGAGAGAGAGAGAGAGAGAGAGAGGGAGAGAATGAGATAGGTAACGATTGTACCAAATAATGCGTCCTTTGTCGGAATGGGCGCCAACTTTCTGAAGTCCCCATCTCTACCGTCTGGTTGCGAAAGATTCAGAATATCCTGAACAAAATCAAGTCAGTTTTTTAAGTTAAAGTGGAATAACACGTGGTTTCTGAAGATACCATGCACCCTGGACAACTGCATTTTCATCCATTATATGCAAATGTATGTGCCTTTCTGGACATTAGGCTACGAATCAACTACAGTTTTCATCGTGACGTCATGGCGTCTCTCTACAGCTGCACCCTCTCACCTGTAACTCTTGTCCGGGCATGTCTGCCACATCTCTCGCCGCCTGCTCTTCCAACTCCTTCAGCTCTTTCTCGAGTGCTGTGTCGTCGATCTTATCGTACTCTATCTTCATGTCGTAGCCGAGCTCCTCTTTGCACTGAAGTATATTTACTTTAAAGTTTCCCTTTGAGATCAATAAGACCCTTACGTCCTCCATTTGGTGCTGTTCAGAGCTCCATCAGTTCCTTGGCCTTCAAAACAATACGTTATCAAGTGTCGAAGTTCAACGGTTAAAAGTTACAGGGCAAAGATTTCAAAATAATAATAATAATAATAATAATTTATTGACACATTATATAAAATATATAAGTGTGCATCATATAAAATGATGATGAGAAGATTGGCAAATTAAGCCACATGCAACGATTGCTTGAGGTTCGTTTATAAGAAAAGAGTTACACCTTGCTACAAATCAATTACCAATAAGATTAAGTGTTTCGCCATAGTTAAGATTTTTGAATTTTCGTGCATTACCTCAGGAAATAAAGCAATAACATAACCACACAAGAGTAAATTATAGTAACATAAATGTATATACTACGGCATGCCTAAGAATAGTTTCTACCTAGCCACCTTTCTCAAATTCTAGCATCCGTAATATACCTCCACCCGCAGTAATTCGAATGCGCTATGCACGAAAATTCATGTACCGCACATGGTAGTTTTTGTGGATAAGCCACAGGCGTAGTACTCAAGGATACAGGTAATTTGATTAAATACAAGTTTGTTTCATGGATTGTTCACTGAGGTTGGTTCCATACATACATAAGTTTGATTCTGATATACTTCCTTTAGAACGCAGATAAACATAACAAATACAATTCGATGTAGACAACAGTTGAAATTAGATGCGAAACGAAATAACAGAGGTGAAAGTAAATATGATATTTAGGTTTCTTCGAGACTTTTCCATGATGTAGATGTAGCTGCAAACTCTAATGGCCGTTTTTAGAAGATTTCTAAATGAATGTGATGATTAATTCGTTCTTGGAATATAGGTATATTCCTTAAACCCGACTGTGATATCATTTTCTTCGAAATTATTTAGAATTTGAGTAATGTCTGATGATTTCAATAGTCTTTTAAAGGTTTTAGAATCATGTGCCTTTAGCAATTGTTCTGGAATTTTGTTTAGCCATCTGGCGGTACGCAGAAAGAAACTGTGATAAAACGGGTTACGCTTTGCCAAAGGAACATGATATTCAAACGACGATAATCGTCCTCGAGTAGGCTTCATTACATAATATTTACTGAAGGAGTTGGCTAATTCGCCTTTCAAAAGTTTGAATGTGAATATAAGGTCGTGTTGGATTCTTCTTTGTTGCAATGAAAGCAGGTTAAACTTACGTAATCGGTCTGAGTAAGATGGGATCAGGGTGCATTTTGGGTAACATTTTTGAAAGATCATGCGAGTGATTCTTGACTGCACTTTTTCGACACGTAGTTTATCTTTTTTGAGATACGGATTCCAGACAACGCTTGCAAACTCTAACAGAGGACGGACCCAAGTTTTATACGATTTTACGAGAATCAGAGGATTTCGCTGCTTAATGCTCTTAGTAAGAGCATACCAAACGCCCATACTTTTCGTACATATATTAGAAATGTGGTCAACAAAATGCCAATTATCTTGTATCTGAATTCCCAAATCTCTCATAGAAGGAACCATGCCCAATTGAGTACCATTCACACTGTACTTATACTTACAGTTTTTCTTTCCCATATATAGAACTTTACATTTTTCACTAGCCAACTCAATTTGCCAATCGATGCAATACTTCGACAACATATCTAGCGACTTTTCTAATGCGAGATTGGCACTTAAAGCTTCATGTGGTTGATAACTACAGTAGATTTTACAATCATCGGCAAAACAGCGTATGTTTATGTTTGGAGAAGTTCGAATTACATTGGGAAGATCACATATATACAAAAGAAACAAGATAGGACCAAGTACAGAGCCTTGAGGCACTCCAGATGTAGCATTACATTCATCAGACAAACAGTCATTTACTTTTACTTGAAAGGTTCTACCCGCTAAGAAATCAGACAACCAGTAAATTAACTGTAGAGGAAAGCCCAGCATTTGAAGTTTGAAGAGCAATTTGGAGTGAACCACCTTATCAAAGGCTTTTGCAATGTCTAAGTATATTACATCTACACATTCGCCTTTTTCATAAGAAGAGAGCCATTGTTTCTGTACATCAAGCATCTGTAGATCTACAGATTTCCCCCTAATAAACCCGTATTGTTCTTCTGGCATGCAATTTAACCGCTCAATATATTTGTACAATTGATGTTTTACTATCATTTCCATGGTCTTGCAAACAGCACTGTTAATACATATAGGCCTGAAGTGTACTGGATATTTAGGCTTCGGAACCTTAGGAACAGGAGTTACAATAGATTTTCTCCAAATGTTAGGCATTCTACCCGTTTCTAGAGAGATATTATAAATAAAAGACAATGGTTCTGACAATTCATTTTTACAAAATTTCAAGAAAAACTGAGGAATTCCGTCTGATGTCAAAGAAAACGAATTTTTTAGCCTGCCAAGTGTTTTACACACGTCTTGAGGAAAAATAACCGGTAGTGAAGCATTAGTATGGATATCTGATCTAGAATACATCATTGGGAAAGTGCCATTATCACGTGTGAATACGGACTCAAACTGATTTCCTAAGAGGTTTGCTTTTTCATAACTATCATAAACACATTGGTCATCGAGCGGATTGTGAATAACACCTATTGATGATCTACCTTTGATACGTGAATTTACGTACGTATAAAATTTCTTCCCAAATTTGTTCTCAAAAGCTTTATTTTCCTTATAGGCATAAAACCTTTCCAACGATTTGCTAAGTTGAGCGTTTATTTCCTTTATCAAATCACTAATATGCACCGATTTCAAGTTTTTGTTCAAGTTAAACAAGCGTTGTTTTTGATAAACCATATTCTTGATGTATTTTGGAAAACGTGTCAATGGCAATTGCCTATACTTCAATGGAACAAAATCCCTAATCAACGAACGTATATAACTAGAAAAGCGTTCTTCCAAATCGTCAACAGTATTGTATGTCCCAAAATAAGTAACCCAGTCAATTGAGAGCATAGACTTTATTTCGAGGCCAATTCGCACTCTTGAAATCCAAGAAAAGGTGTTTGCATATTAATATATTCAACAGTCATATTTATTTGAAAGGTTATTAGATTATGATCCGAAGAGCCCAATGGCGGTTCTACCGAACAATTTTTTATTAGGTTAGATGAACTACAAAATAAATGATCAATAATTCGTCTATCACGAGTTGGTTCTGTTACATAAAAAGACCATCCCAGAGAGTTTATGAAATCACCGAATTCCCTTTCCTTAGCTAGTGTAGGACTTGGGTTTGTAAAATCAAAATGAATATTAAAGTCGCCCAGAAGAATAACATCAATTCCCGAAGTAGATAAATTGATAATTTCATCATACAATGAAGTATCAGCTAAAGCAGTACAACCCGGAAGTCTATATACAACAATAAAACGTATTTTACGAAAATTAACTAAATCTTCAATATCTACGCAGCAAAGTTCAAAATTTGCATTTCCCATGTGTTTTTGTTCTTTGCATAAAAAACATGAATTTACATACAGACAAATACCACCACCCTTTTTAGACTGTCTATCAAAACGCAATAATTTGTAATTCCCAGTATGCAAAATAGTGCAATCTTTTATATCCTTATTTAACCAGGATTCTACTAGAATGAAAATGTCAGGATGTTTAGCAGATAAAAAATGGTGTACATTATTAAGATTTTTCATGAGACTACGAATGTTCATAAAGGATACTAAAATCGTCTCATGTTCCTTAATTTGCCCTCTTAGTTTCCCACCTGCTGGTTTGCACCAACAGAACCCGTGGAACTATTAGGAGTGAAATTATTTGGGGGAGGACCCGACGGCCGAGGTCTATAAGAGTGCCGTGGATTAACCCAACCAGGAGGAATACAAGTCTCAAACGCCAATTTAGTCCTGTCCACACCATTATCGGACGCCCACACCAACTTATCATCCCGTAGCTGCCACCTTTGCTGGCCTCCCATACTGTTAAGATAATCCCGCTGCGTACGCATTTCATTCAAACGTTGCCTCTGTTCGAAAGTCATACTTTCCCTGATGAATACCCTACCCCACTTTGTGTCTTTGAGCCGATGCTTCCTACTGAGAATTTTGGAACGAGACGCACGAGAAGGCATTTCAAGTTTCCACAAAAAAGCGTTCATTTTGTATAAGGCACAGGGAGCCTCTGTAATACCTAAGAACTTAATCATTGCTTTGAGATTCAATGTCTGGGTTGTCTCCTCCGCTACTTCATTACGAGCAATAGTTTCTTTTGGAAGGTCCATGTTGTGATTAGGAGGAGGGGGAACATTGGGAACTGAAATAACTAGACTACGGAGCCTACGCTCCTCCCTGACACTGTCCATGACGAGGCTAGAGGTGCCACTAATAACCCCCTTAGCCAAAGAAATTAGTTTCTGGACAGCATCAATCAGTTTTCCAGCTTGCCCTGCATCTAGATGTAATCCATTCTGTCCTACTTGAAGCATACCTTCAAGCTCTACTTCGCCCATGCCCAGAATGTCACTGAGCTCAACCTCCTTACGCTTAGGAGAATGCCCCCTAGGTGAAGAACTCCCATCACTATTTCTATCCCTCTTGGCTGCACTCCTTGGAACAGGAGCGTCTACGCCCTTATCCTTATCCACCTCCATTAAATCTTACAATGAAAGATATTTACTAACTATTAGTTACAATATTGTCAAAAGGAATAATACTGACCGAGGTTGTATCGCAGAGCCTCGGGAACCGCCGCGCGCTACGTGAATTATAATCAGAATAGACTTTATTGTTTCCTCGTATTTTTGTTAAAGCGAAATACCGGCCGCTTTATGAAACGCATCGTGGACAACTGAACTCTTATGCTTATGCAGTTTATACAAACGACCATAAATTAGAATAAAAAAGCGAGCTAAAATCGAGAAAATTAGCATAGATTCGTAGGACTTCTGCTGACAGCGATGCGTTTCAAAAACCCGCCGGTATTTCGCTTTAAATATAAAGTAAGCATGTACCTTCTTCTTCACCAGTGCCAGGCGCTCCTCTCGCAGAGAAATTTGTTTCTTGATGAGCTGAAATATACATACAATACAGTTTTTTGTAATAAAAAATCTATTAGAGCAAGCATTTACAGTAACCAGAAAGAACTGTGCACCTGATACCTGCACTGTATATCTGATTATTGGTATACCGTACTGTGTACTGTATACCTGATTATTAGCGTTATCCAGATCCTTTCTGATAGTCTCTTGTATCACTTTATCAAACCACTGAATGAGAGACGCTATTTTCTTGTGCGTTTCTTGGAGTACGGAGAGCGACTGAAACAGTAGTTATTGAAGAAATTGACGTGAAACAGAAATACGAAGTATATGTGAAACAGTTAGGCTTAGGCTTAGGCTAAGGCTTAGGCTTAGGCCAACGATTCGGCGTTTGCTTTTGCTTATTAGATGCCCCGAATGCACTAGATATTAGTGAAACTGAGCGACCAATCAACGAGATCCTGATCCACGTTGCACTAATAAACCATTTTTTTTATTTAAAGCGAAATGCTAGCCCCTTTGGAAAATTTGCATATGATAAGCAAATCCTATGTGTCCTATGCTAATTTTGTACGATCGTCCACGGCAAGTACAAAATTAGCATAGGATACATAGGATTTGCTTATCATATGCAAATTTTCCAAAGAGGGTAGCATTTCGCTTTAACACATTTATTGCGTCAACAAAATGTATCGCGCAACTTTTGTCCATATAAGGCCATTATCAAAGAATAAATACTAATACTAACAAAACAGGTGAAAGAAAGCACTATAAAATCTAAAATAAAAAAAAAAAAAAAAAAAAAAAAAAAAATAATAATTATGTCAACAAATTTACAGCAACCGTGCTGTGCTGGGTTTCGCTCAATCATAAGCGAAGTTCTATGTAAAAGGCTGTTTATTTCTGTCTGCGAAAATTTCAAGCTACCTAACAATAAGTGAGAACTAAAGTCTAAAGATCGCATGAGCAAAATATAATCAATCAATATCACATACCTTATCGATTGTATTATTATTGTTTACATCCTTGAATCCTTGATTAACAGTCTCTTCCATCAGGTTCATCTCGTCCTCGGTGGCATAGGGGAACTGGACCTTAAAATGTATGATCAGCTATTTTATAAATCTTAGAGGGTAAGGGAGAGAGCGAGATATACAAAGAGTCAGAGAAAATAGGGAGATAGGAAGGGAGACACACGAGAAGGTGAGAGAGAGGTACCGATGTATTCCCTGCGCGCGAAATAGTGTTAGTGGCACATCGTTGGCGCACCCATTTTTGGGCCAACGAAGTGCCGCACTAGCGCGCTTCAAGATTGGCACTTTGTTGCAAACGGCTTGAAGCTTATGCTAATTACAAATTAAATTATACTAATTAACTAATTAATAACTAACAGGCCGCATTCGTACGTCAGTCATGGGGATGAGACTGTTTTCTGTGTCTGAATTTGAACATCCCGGCACACAAGGGTCAATCACACTGATTTGCAGCTCTTGCGCCTAGAATGTGCACCATCTCAAGAAACAATTTTATGCAAATTCAGGGTACCATGCCAAGGAACTATTCTTAAGAAACCATTTTGGTTCAAGGAAACCATTATTTAGCCCACAGAAACAGTATGCGGTTTCCAAGTATGGTGGAAATTTACAGTATTTTGGAACTATACGGATTTTTTTTTAATTCATACTGGATATGCAGGTTTCCTTCAAAAATACGGTAGTATTGACCGAAACACGGACATTTTTGGGATGCTTGAAAGGAAACCCCCCAGCAAAGGGAATTTGGGGGGACCATTACAGTAATACCATGGAACCAGTTTTAAAAAGGGATCTTGGGTATCTACCCTTTTACATCACATGTTCATATTCAAAGAGGGGCCCCCTCATTTGCATATGATATCGCCGCCACCTGTTCGTAACTCGGAGAAACAAAATGCTAGAAATCAAGAAGAAACCAACCTTGCCCAGGTAGACCCGGCAGCTCTGCACGTTCTGCCCGGCAGCAATAAAGTTGTTGCGAGCTTCAGCCGCAGCAAAATAGCGGAGACGAGTGTTGCTGAAGCATTACTTATTGTAAGAATTGGTGTAACAGAACCTGTTATTCACATTTCTTACATGACAAAAAATAAATTCTGATTTTAGTATGTGATCTAAATGGTATTATTTAAAAAAATTAATAATTGATGTTGAGGCAAGTAAATAGTTTTTTGTATATAAGTAGCAAAATGGTGCTGATAGCAAAATGTTTTTCTGTATAAAAATAGTAGTGCTAGATGATTTAGTATCAAATTAGTATAGATACTTTAGCAGCAATAGTATAAATTTCTTTTTCTCAAAATATCGATAAATATCTCACTTTGCATCAATCTGCTTCAATTCCTGCCATCGCTGTATTCCGAAAGCCATTTGTGTGTTTGCGTGCACCAGGAGAACACTAAATTTTACAAAAAAAAAGTAATGTTTTGTTCAAATTGCAGAAAAAAATCTATGCACTTTGTAAGGCGCCATTTGCAAGCGTCATCGCGCCTTATTATAGGTATCCAGAAAAATTTACAATCTTCCGGAAAATACAGTAATATGCATCTGCTCACCGTCCATTCGTTTTGGCACTTTGCCATACTCAGAAAAGTACAGTAACCTAATTGGCACTTTGCCAGATTCAGACAAGTACAGTAATCTGCTCACCGCCCATTGGTCCATTTAAACATGGCCAGCGCCACTCTCTGCTGCCATTCGGTCATTTCTTCAACCTCTCCCTCTAGCTGATTTTCTTTTTCCGAAGCATATTCGCTCCCGAAGATGTCAGCTGCAATATTTAGGTTTTCTAACTTATGGGGATGGCCTAGTGGCTAGCGGCCCTGTCTCCCAAGCGAGATACCAGAGTTCGATTCCTCTTCGACATAAATCTTAATTATGGATGCGACGCGTCCCGACTTTGGCGCGGTCCCTATGTGTTGATCCAAATGAGGTTTTGCCCACGTTTATGACAAAATTTGAAAAATGTTATTCTGCCGCCATTTCAATGGGTATACTGTATTGTGCGCCTTTCGAGATTTACTTAATGTGCGCCAGGAGATGTCTTCTGCGCAGAATCCCCCTTGACATTCCTTTAACATAATTAATTTATACATAAATCAACTTACTCAACATTTTGTCCTGCTTGGTGTACAAGGCATTCAGGTCGTCGCTCATATCCTTATACATTTCTGCTATACGCGAAGCGCGCTCGTGCTTCACTTTTGCGGCGCGCAGTTCCTAAGAGTAAGACATTTAAAGCGGTGTGACACGTGGTTCTCATTCTGAAAACTATTCTACAATATGCGAATTATGTTCCATGATGTGTCAGAAAGAACAATGTAGAACAAAAACAATTGCATAGACTAATTAGAAATCCATATGTATAGGGCGCAATTATACGATAATTACTACCTTGTCTGCCGTGTCCTGTTTCTTCGACGCGTCTATATATTCCTGTTTTTCCTTGCCCATTCTTTGCTCATAAGTGCCCTGCAATAAAAAATTTGGATCTTTTAGATCGTAAAAAGTGTAGTTTGCCTAAGCCTAAGCCTAAGCTTAAGTCTAAGCATAAGCCTAAGCCTAAGCCTAAGCCACCTTTGTTTAGAGCAGATCAGTTGGATCTATTGGATAATACACCATGGACACCAGGACAGCACTTGACACATGTTTAGCTGAAGGTGTCCACTGGTGTCCTCTGGTGTCCAGTGGTGTATTATCCAATAAGCCGATCAGTTGTGGTTGCTTGAAACTTGAAACAGTATTCGTGTGAAGCTCAAGAGGGAAAGCCTATGTATCAGGAAAGTTGCGTGAGATCGGACCCTTCACGAAATATTTTTTTCATAACGATTATTTTATAAAACGATTAAAAAGATTATTTTGTAATATTCCCCAGCCTAGGCCTAGGAGCACGGAGGATGATATAATTGCCTAATTGCCTCACCCATTTATGCCTAAAACAATATAAGCTGATTAACTACGGACCGCAAAATTTAAATACCTGCGTTTTGAGGAAAGATTTCACAGATGGTTGCTCAATATTGTCCATGTCGGCCTTTTCTTTCTCACTGAAATTTAGATTTTTTGGAGAATAGGTATAAATCTACCGCTAACCCTGCAAATCACGTCGTTCAATACTCTAAATCTAAATCAACTACTTGAAAGAAATTCAGCACCGGGCTTGCGCAGCGGCGCTGATTTAGCACACATTTGGCGCTCGTTTGGCACTCAAACTCACGTCTGTTTTCTCAGTTCCTTATAAGTCGCTTCCAATTGGTCCACTGTTTTCTTGATATCATCGGCGATAATTGTCTTTTCTTCATACTTTTTCAGGACATTCTTCCTCTCCAAACGATAGATGGCTTTCTCCAGGTTTACGTAGTCCTGCAACACTCTTTTGTTTTTTATGAACCGAGGTTGCGCCAGGCACCTAAGCCGCTAATAAGGTGCGCGGCAAAAACATGGCGCGCATGGGGCACTCTTTTTGTACGCCGCAAGTGTTCCACAAGTGCGCCATAGGTGCGCCACAGTTGCGCCAACTGAAATAGGTCCCTCATTCACAATCGTGGAGCGTCAGGTAAGGATTCTGGTTCTGCGATAATAAATTTGCATGCCTGAACAAGCCCATCGGTCAATTTGACTTTCTTGTGTTTTTTCGACTTTTTCTTCTCTTTTGCCGCCTTCTTGTCCATATTATCGATTGGTTGCGATTCAATTATTTCGTCGGTAACGTCAATTGGTGAATTACCGCTCTTGTCCGCCCAAGGCTCCGAGTTCTGATCCTAAATACATGTTTGGATTTTTATGATTCTAAACTAAAAACTTCAAAGTGTTGGGCTAGAACCGTTATTTGTAGTCCTAGGCTTAGGCTTAGGCTAAGGCTTAGGCTTATGTTTTGAAGCACAGTATGTTGAAGGGTGATTCATGCGATCCTGCGCATTATTAGAGTTATGTATTTTTCTTCTATTCGGAACTGGAGCCCACCTTTTAACCTGATGAATTTTTAGGTAATAAATTAATGAATAGATAGGGGTAAGAATCCTACATAGTTAGACTGTTAGACTGTAGCAATCCTAATCCTAACTATGTTAGATAATCGAGGGGCTTACTGGTACCCGGAGAAGATTAACCATCTCACCTGAGAAGGATAATCGGGGAGGCCTACGCCTACCCTGGGAGGTTTAATTACCCTACCTGGGGAGCCGCGTCTGATGGTTTGACTTTGCTCGGGGAGCACCCCATTGTGCTCACTTTGCTTTTTGAAGGTGACGACCCTATTTTGACCTGTTTTACCTGAAAAGTTGAGCATTCTAATTTAAATGTTTTAGTTATAATTGCGGAGCACAATTAAAACGAATAGGTATTTCTGAAATCTTAGGCGTAGGCTTAGGCTTATGATCTAAGTGTGAGTCTGACCTAAACCTATAAGTCTAAGATTAATTGTATTGCCACAGCTTATTCATAATCTAATTTCTGTAAAAGGGAGAGAAGTCTACGTAAAAAAAGGAAGAGAGGTTTGTGCAAGGTTAACTTTAAAGGTAAATGAGTTGTGTACCTACTCTGAGAAATTTGGGTATGATACACATGTCCTATGTATACTATGTAAATTTGGCGCTGAAAGCTTCGGACGGGCACCAAAAATTTGCATAGGATACATACATGGTTATGCGTATCATACGCAAATTTCCCAACGTAGGTACAATCGTACAATACTGCTTCGAAATAAGATCCTCATGAACTTTTCACATACATAAGTATGTAACTTGTAAAGCTGAAGACTGAAAGAGATTATTTTCTAGCGTGGGCGGACAATGCAAAATATTCCAAAAGTGTTCATGTTGTGTTGTTTTATGAAACGTTTCTAAAATGCGCTCTGCCTTTCCATTCCCTTGGACATTTTGTAAGCGTTACTATGCGGTCGCTAAGCTACAAACGTTTTGTTACCAAGATATAGAATAAGCAAAAGTCGGTGTACGACACATAACACGAGATCGAAAAAGTGGGGGATAAATGCGAAACGCTAAATAAGGTTCTTATTATATAAAGGAGAAGAGTTTGTTTGAAATTTTGTATGACCACCAGGGTGTTCCGTAAAACAAATTAGAATATCTAAAGGGTATAGAAATGAGTCGGAGCTCACCCAGTCTTGGTCTTGAGCAAGCCAAACAGCTCCGCCATTTATTTTTCTACGTTTCAGGCGTTGGGCATAAGTAGACCTTTCGCAACATTTCAAAATTACCGTAAGTGAGTCTTAAAGGGTGAGGACCACCTCAGAAAATAAAAAAGTTATTAGTTTGGTTAGATTTCCCGTGTCCGTATCTACCAGAATAACAAAACAAATTTGGCAGAAAATTATTTCCAACGAAATATGGAGCAAAAAATAGCCCTCCAGTACCATTATTACGATAGGCGTCGATGGGGTGTGGTGCATGATAAACCGCGCTCTCGCTACAGTTGTTTGGGGACAATGAAAGGGCGGGATTATGGCTGTGCGTTCGTTGCTTTTTTAAAGCCATGCGTTTTATTTTTTTTTGCCAAGCTAAACAAGGCACAATTAATCCCGTCTTCGTCATTTGTATTGCGTTGTAGTTATTTTAGAACATATTTTTTGTTTGTAATTTTTATTTTTTTCGAAAATTTTTCAAAAAAAATTTCTTCTCAACCAACATGTAAAAAGGATACCAGGCTACCGTAATCCGAGGTACTCAAGCTGGACCATTTTTTGCTCATATTTCGTTGGAAATAATTTTCTGTCAAATTTGTTTTAGTTATTCTGGTAGATACAGACACGGGTAATCTAATAAAAATAATATTTTTTTGTTTTCTGAGGGGACCTCACCCTTTAAAGGGAATATGTAGGCACTCAAAATGAGCAAAACAACTGCGAAACTAGAGTTTCCACACCAGACATGAATTTAAGTAGGCGACTAAATATGTAAATTCGAATATTCTCATTTGCAAGCAAATATGTCGCTGTTGCATGCTATATGCCGATGTATGCACACATATGCAAAATTTTTTGCTCCATCAGCACTGCCGTGTAAGCCAGGGGGTCAAGCAACGCGTTTACTATGGAAAAGATGAACTTTGAAAATCATTTTCTTTTAAATGGGAAACTTTTAACAATTTTTGTTGTTGTTTCCTTAATGAGGAACACACATTCTATTAATACAGCTTAACTTCAAAGAGGGCATACATATTCCCTTTAAAGGGAGAGGCCCACGAGAAAAAAAGTTGTTTTTACTTTGCTTGAACAGAATGTCCGGAATTACAGAAATATTACTATATTACCGTGAAAACCGCATTTCTTTATGCCTCGAACTCGCAGAGATATTTCACGGCAAACAATTCGGCCAGATACCGTAGTCAAAAGGGTTAAAATACGTTATTGCGGTTTATGTCCATCCATTAGCATTCTTTCTCTACATAATGATTGTTAAACGAATGAAGAACATTCCTACCATTATAACAAAGCGTTTCCAATACTTTAATACCCTAAAAGAGCAAAAATTGATCCTCACTACGGTACCTGACCGAACCGTTTGCCGGGGAATATCACTGCGAGTTCTAGGCGTAAAGAAATGCGGTTTTCACAGTAATATTTCTGAAATTCCGAACATTCTGTGCAAGTAAATTGGGGAAAACTTTTTCTCGTGGCCCTCTTCCTTCGCGAGAGTATCGCAGTCACTACTAATTCGTCGTTTTTATTATCTTTTTATTAAATATTGATATGAAGAAAAATACGGTTCCAGTAAAAAATGAACTCAGGAAGAGAAATCATTGCGTGTGAGTTCTACTAATCTACAGTAATATGTAATTGTCCGTATAGCGGTTGATAATAAATAATCCGCAGTGATCAACAACCCGCTAGGTGTAACACTGCAGCCTGTTTATTCTCTTTGTACTCATCGCAATTGCATATATGCACCGGCGACGGTAACTTACCAAAACCCATTCTCGTTGATTCTCTCCCTGCGTTCGTTTTTCTATATCTTCTTAATGGCTGCATATTGCTCTATATATCTTTTCATCAATAAAAATCGAATAAAAAAAGTTGAATTTGTAGTGACTGTGTCACTTTAGCACATGAACTTTCTAAGATACGTTGCAGGCGTTCCATAAACGTATGCCCAGTTTCCGTGAGCACTTGGATTCGAACTTTGACGTATCGCCTGCATAGTATTGAATATTGGAAAGTAGAATCAGGCGGCGATAGCGTCTGGTCTATTACAAGTAGAAAAAAACCGTCAGCAGTCGGTCAACCAAGTGATTTTCACCGAAAAAAAAAACATTTGACACACGAAAAAAATAGGGAACCGTCACCAAATGGGTTCCTCCGTTTCCTCTGTTGGCGCTCATTTGGCTCGCCAAAGTGTGCCAACCGCGCGCCATAACGTGGCCTGTTACTTTGCTGCGTGGGTAGCTCCTTTCCTGGGGAGAACGTCGTTTCTCCGGTCAGTGTCCCCAACCACGGAGTTTGCTTGCATTGCACCTAGTCGTTGACTTGTGTACGGGAATGTTCGGGGAGATATTTGCACTTCAGTTCCACAATACCTTTTATTCTTTACCCCTCATGCTCCCCGCATGGTAATAACTCTCTCTCTCCCTCTCTCTCTCCCTCTCTCCCTCCCTCTCTAACTACCTTGCGTGCCGCCCTCTCTCTCTCAAGCTCCCTCCCTTTCGCTGTGGGCTGCTCTATAACTATAACTGGACTTTTCTCTCCGTGAAATTTCTGCGGATTATTTACCACAACATAAAGTGCACGCGTACCAAGTGCGAAAGAGGCTAAACAAGGGGATACTTGTCATCTACAAGACTGCTGTACACTATGCTACAGAATACTGTAGTAGTTTGCAGGCAACTGTACAACTAACAATAAGAGAGAGAGAGAGAGAGAGAGAGAGAGCCGAGAGAGGGAAACAGAGAGACAGAGACAGAGGGAGAGACAGAGAAAGAGAGAGAGAGAGGGAGAGAGAGAACTACTCCCGAGATAGTGACCTATTTCGAGAGAGCATCGAGAGCTGAACCTGAGTGCAGATCACTGGAGAGACTAGCAGGAGACATGTTCCCGATGAGACAGTGTTCCTTTTCGAGAGAGTTCGGTCGGAAGATGCATGAGATACATGTTATCTCTAGAGAGTGCAGGTGGAAGAGATGAACTCTCTCCTCAAACATCAACGCCCTGGTCGGCCCATCGATTTACACGCGAACATTTTCCATGCGACTACCTACGCTTCCCTAGAATTTAGCTATTCCAATTACTCTAATTAGCATAGAATGCTTGCGTAAAATTATAATATTTCATTTGGTTATAGGCTAAATTTTTTATCGCATGTGACGTTAACCGTAAGCAATGTTCGAGGCACATAGAAAACGATTATTTTTTCTGTAATTTGGTACTGGAACCGTATTTTTACTCATGTCTTTGAATATTTAATGAAAAGCGAATAAAAACGACGAATTTGCGGTGACTGCGATTCTTTAAAGCGAAATATCAGCCGGTTATTGAAACGCATCCCAAATATCTGCATTCCCATGCAATTATGCTAAGTGGGGTCGAATTGGGGTCTATTTTTATTCTAATTTATGCTCATTTGCATATGATGCATAAGAAGCAGGAGTACGCGATGCGTTTCAAAAACCGGCCGGTATTTCGCTTTAAGACTCACTTACGCTAATTACTGAAGGAAGATGCCTAATTGTATTAATCTAATTACATGTACACTATAATTATGGAAATTTGTTCCCTAAGACTAATTTTATAGGCAGATGTTTTCTTTCTTCTGCAAAAGGCGCCGTTACCATGTTGTAGCTTTATTTATCTTTACAAGGGAACATGTACCCACTTTTTGATGTTTCATAATTTGTTTGCTAAAACCATTTGGAGTGACTTCATATTCCCTTTAAAGGGAACACTCACCCGACTGGTTGTACTTCTGAAACTGAATCACCATAACCATTGCCTTGACGACCACATGTACTACATAAATTGCACTCTGAAGTCACTATTAACCACGGTTTTGCTGAAGTGAACCGATATTTATGATTGTTCATAACATGTATTAAGGGAATTTACTATAAATATCCAAGCTAAGGCTTCAACCGGACGCACCGTCGTGAACTTTCTCACGCAAGTTCTTCGCAAGTGCGTACATGTACACACTCTCTGAACCTCGGAAGTATATCGTTTATAGTCGGAAGAAAGTTTGGCTCAGGTCATCTTTTTGTCAGATTTTCATTGGGAAAGTACATCACTAAAGTGAAATTGGTTTTTCATGGACCTTTCATAGGAAATGGATAAATCACTTGGTGACGGTTTACTGGGTTTTTTTCGTAGGCCAGCCCATTTGCTGACCACTTCTTGACCAGGCGACCAAGGTCCAAGTTTTATCGAAAACCGTCACCAACTGTTCTCCAAACGGTCACGAACCAGTCACCAGATGGTTTTTTCCGGTAAAACCCATTTGGTGACGGGCCAACGACGGTTTTTCTGTGGTTCGGCAATTATTTTGTTTTCCTGTGTTGAGATCCGTATATTCATATTTTTTTGCTTACGTAATTTGTCATGTTGAACTCAAAGCTTCTTTTCGGCTTATGTTAATCAATTAGTTGTCCTCGTCTATCCGATCCTCTTAAAGTTTTATTAATAGTGTTAACGGACTGAAATTGCCAGAAACTCAGAAATTAATTGCATCTTTATTTCTACTTTCTAGTCTTCTTGCATCACGATGAGTCTTTGAAGCTTGTCTCTCTCTCACTATCTCTCTCTCTCCCTCTCTATCCCTCTCTATCTCTATAGACAATCTCTCGCCATGTCTAGCCTCCAGACGTCTTCCTCCCAATCCATTCTCTCATATGTTGATTTCTGTTTCGTCGGCCGTCTCCCACTAGAAGCCAAGTCTCTCGTCACCGTCTCCTTCTTCAGAACCTCCTCCGTCGCCACAGTCTCTTGTCCGATTAGTCTTCTGCAACTTTGATCTCTTTTACATGTGCTCTTTCTATTTCTAATTTCAATCTATAAGGCGCGTTTCCCGCTTTTCCGTGAAGCCACACGTAGCGAAAGGCTATTTTCTAAAAATTAAGTTTGTTAGAAAAGCAATTTACCACAAAAGCTGGCGCGCAAATGGCGTAGTGACGGCCCCCGCAAGTTTGTTGCCGAAAATGTGCCGTTTCCATGCAGAGTTTTTGCCTGCAAACGGCATGAGATCGGTGTTGAAGATTGTGTGCAAATCTGTAACAAACATATTACATTTTTTGAAGACGGCCTCTATTTTATAGTTTCGCTCTCTAATCTGCGTATTTACCACGAAATACAATTAGCGAAAACATTCTTACCGTAATAATTTACTTTAATAATTCAAATAATAAAATACAAACGCCCTCATATATTTCTTTATCGGCCTTGGTCTCGGACCAGTCTAGCACGTGGTGCTTTTTACGTCTTTTCCCGGTCAATTTCCTGATTTTTGCTCTGAACTTTTCGCTTTTTCGCACTTGCACGGGTGCTTTTTTTCACCTAGTTTTTTCGGGGCGGGTCATGTTTATTCTCTTATAACATTGCATTTAGGAATTTAGGTCATTTCACACACAGTTTAATTTTATATGTATATATTTGCTATTGTTTTTCTTATGTATTTTGTGACCATAATCATAATAATTAATTGCGCATTATTTATTCATATATTTATCGGTCAATAATTACTTATCAATTATTTTTGCAGGGTTTCGTATGTTTTCAAATACAAATTTACCGCTTATTGACAGAAAGGCATCGGAGATTTTGAATAATGTTGCCCATAGCAACATTGATCAATTTATAAGGTAAATGTTTACAGCTAGATATTACTAGAGCTACTTATCGACTGCATAACACGTAGTCCTCAAAAATCGAAGAAGTACACACAAACACACACTCACACACGCTCACACTCACACACAACACACACGCATATACATACACACAAAGCATACATGCACACAGACACACAAAACACGCATACACACACAACACATATACACGCACAAACGACACACACACATAACGCACATACATACACACTCACACATATACACACATACAAAACCACGAGAAAACCACTTGGTCCTAAAATTTTCAAATCATGTCTTAGGTACCACTGCTAATATGCAGTAAGGGCATCACTGCATACACATACACATACAATTCTCACATACACACACGAGACACAAACATAGACATTAGCTTAGCTGTGCTGTGTCCTATGTGTAACCGTACTCGTTTCAGGGCACAGAACACTACGAATAATGCGGTAACCGCATCGTCGTCAGGCTCAGAAGTCTCAGCTCGCGGCCGTAGAAAGAGCTCTCACGGCTCACTTAGTTGTGTAGTATGCGGTGACCAAGCCTTCGGGAAACACTATGGAGTAAATGCGTGCAATGGTTGCAAAGGTTCGTAGATAAAATTTCACAATTTCAACCCACCGCTCCCTCCCCTGTATGAACATGTATTATTCAAATATAATAAAAAATTTAAAGTGGTATAACAGCCGGTTTTTAAAACGGAGTTAGATACGTGCATTGTCCTTCATCATATGCCATATCATATGCCATATACGTAGGATTTGAATAAAAAATCGAGCTCAATTCGAGCTCACTTTTTCTTAGCCTAGCATAGTTACGTAGGAATGCAAATGGCATAATCATATGTTTCAAAAACCGACCGTTAGTTCCCTTTAATTTATGTAACTTTTAGGTTTCTTCCGACGCAGTGTCTGGAATAATCGACAATACATTTGCCGTTTTGATGGTCGATGCGCTATTGCAAAGGGTAATATTATTATGTTTTTCTATAGTTTTTGTTTTTGCTGAAAGCATATATCAACACTAGTCTACCAATATTATTAATACATTCTGTAGCATGTAGTTTAAAATAGATTGAAAGTTGGTGATGGGCCAACGACGGTTTTTTTATTTATTACCGGACGCCGCGGACTGAAAATTATTATTTATTTGTTTTCTTTAATGGTCAAGTAAGATTTATTCAGATGAAATATGACAATGCGAATTAATCCTTTTTTTTTCAGAGCACAGAAACGTATGCCGAGCTTGCCGTTTGAAACAATGTTTTGTAGCCGGGATGAACCCCAGGGGTAAGTATATTTTTATGCAGCCATTACGGTAAACGGGTGCTCTGCGAATGTTTGGCGCACCTGTGGCACACTTTTATAAGTATGCGGCAGGTGGCTAGAAGTGCGCCACAGGCGTGCCCGCCGTCCCGCCAGACTTTTGATCTAGATGCGTATTTTTAATGTGTGTGTATTCAGCTGTGCAAAGTGAACGCGAGCGCGCCGGCGCTCTAGCCGCACCGCCCGAAGGCGACGAGGAGGCCAATGATAGTAATAGGTGGGTGGAAAGGGTTGAAATGCTTTAAGTGGCGCAATGGCCAGCTTCCTTGCTGTTGTGAGCACGACCCGGGTTCGAATCTAGCCGCGGTCAGGCCGCGGTCAGAAGTGAGAAAGTGAGGACAAAATAAATAATAATAAATCACTTTAGGAATTCGCCAGAAATGTGCGAAGCGGAGGCACAAACAGAATCGGTGGCCAATCAATCGAATGACGTACTGCCGTGCTTGGAAACAGACATGACCAAGTATGTAGATTAACTTCATCAAACACTGTTAAATATATAGCGATATCGCCAAATGAGCGCCATTTTAAAGCCAAACATGCGCGGTTTTGGTACCATAGGAGCGCAGCCTTTCCTTTATCTTCCAAATGTTGCAGCCAAGTTGCAGTGTTGCATTGCTGCTCCGTAGCGTGTTGTCTATTTCGCAACTAATTATATCCAAACGTGCGCGATATCAGCGCGAGATGAACGCGGCACACTTTAAACTAAACCTCAACGTTAATTTTCCAGGGTTGCCGAGCAATTGGTCGAGTTGCACCGCAACGTTCTTTCGCGGGTGGATCCCGACCTATGCAGTCCCTCCCAGCCTGGCACGTCTTCATCGATATCTTTTGTCAACGCCTTCTTTAACCCAACGCTAATCAGTCAACGAACACCGGTAGGCTTTTAGTAATTATTGCACAAAAAATAGGCCAACATTTTCGTGCTCACGTACACCCACACTACCTGCGTCCTCGCCAGTAACATGCGTCACGTGCATACCGTATCGATGTCGAGAGACTAGTGTAGTTCTGATTGCCAGGCTCTATTCCCTATCACATAATTGAGTCGAAAGCTCGGCGCTCGCAACCTAGCTACTCTGCTTGGCGAAATGTAAAATTGTACCGATAAATATCACCATTTTAGATTCGACCAACAGGCGAAAGTGTAGCCACTTTGAAAGACGTTATGCAAGACTGGCGTCGGAATTTTGCCCTTTTTGCCGATTGGCTGCACGCATTGCCTGAGTTTTCCGTGCTCGATGTGTCCGATCAGGTTTGAGCTTTTTATTTTGAGTACGGTACCGCAGCAAGATTTAAGCTGAAGTACGGTAGCTTCACGATTTGGGTTGAAGCATAGGACCGTAACACGTGGTGGCTTGATTAGCCAAAAACAGCTTCGGTCCCTTCTATTGTTCTGCGTATTATAGTGCCGCAACACGCCTTAGTTAGGTAAAATATATGGTGTTCAGGGATTTGCTACAAATTCTGTAGCAACTACGATAGCATAGATATCGTTTTAGATTGAACTAGCCAAAAATCGCTTCGGCCCTTTCTATTGGTGGATGTGCGGTAACTGGAGTACGGATGCAGGCTGTGATGGCGTTTGTTATGCAAATGGAACATATTTCCCACGAGATGATAAACTACAATGTCTGCCGGATGTACGGTAGGTATTCAAAGTCTGTGTGGTTGAAACTACAGTATCTTCCTTACCGTGTTCCCATACAGCCGTTGCGCTCCCGAGTAATGCAGTTGCATTTCTAAACCCGGTATTCTTTACTCTAGACCAGGGAAGAACACCACAGATGAAATATCTACCGTAACACGTACAAAGAACTACCGTAATGATGTAGTACTGTACCAGCGGGGTACCAGGGGGGTACTGTAGGATAATAAGGGCACAACTGTAAGTGATAATTATGTTATTTATTTTAGAGGTTCTGCTTCTCGTATGATGTCCTCGTTAGTGGAACCACTTCAAGAATTGAAAATTGACGAGACGGAAAGATGTATAATGTTGGCAGTTATCGTATTTTCCGAAGGTGCGTTTACTTTTGATTCTTTATTGATTTGATGAAGTTTGTGTGCATTTATTTCTCATAGGATTTCTAGATTGCAAAGAGTCAGGATAGGTGCCGTTACCTGTTTTCGCGAAATGAACAATGAACTTGAATGCTTGAATGTTTGAAAGAGTGGTTCCGAGAACGAAGTTTCCTGAGATCTTCTTTTGGTCGTTGTCATATTATGACTGTAATATTTTATCCTTGTCACTTGTCGCTGTCATTGTCATATCGTCATGGTACTAGGTTATTTTGGCGCCTCTCCTGTCGAGCTAACAAAACATATTATAAGGATGATTACCGCAGCACTCTCAGATTCAGAACTTATCGGGCTATCCGACGCGGGGCGGAAACAAGTGCGCGCGTGCGGCACACGCTTCGTCAACTTGCTGCACCATCACATACGCAGGAAACACGCGAGCGAGCACTCTTCGCAGGTCGCCCTAAGGATTGCCAAGATCATGCTTCTGGTGTCGGCACTCACGGTAAGTAATTTTGGTTTGTGGAATATTTCTTAGTGAGAAAAAAAGTGAGAGAGATAAAGAGAAATAGAGAGAGATAAAGAGAGAAAAGAGAGAGAGAGAGAGAGAGAGAGAGAGAGAGAGAGGAGAGAGAAAGAGAGAGAGAGCGAGAGAGAGAAATTGTCCTTTAGAATCATTACGCAGAAAGAAGTTGTCTGGTTTACCGCTTAAAATATAGCAGTACAGTGACAACATAATTTAGTTACGATTTAAACTTATTGGAAACATAACAATGAAATCATAATATTAATAACAAATAAAACTGTTTAGAATCTCGTCTACCTGGCCTCTGACAATATTCAACTCAACGATGTGCTGCATATCGTAAACTGGGACATTTTGCCATGGTCGCAGGATATAATTGATGCGCCACATGATCAGACGGAAAGGACAGTGTAGACTTTACGGGAGTCAGCTTCAAAGCGATATGACACATGGTTTGTGAAACGCGAACTGGACATATTTTCGGCACATCATGGAACAGAATTTGCATATGAGGCGCAGTTGTCCAGTGATTTTTCTCCTTTATATAATAAGATAAGATATTGTGAGCCTATGTAAAAATGGCCCGCTCTTGTTTCGCACACATATGGCTCCTTTTCAAATGTATAACTTTTCCGGAGAAGGCAACAATATCTTTGGCGGTCTTCTAAATAGGAAGCATATTTTATCTCACGTGCCAAGTATAACGAAATTATGCAATAAAAATAGGCACGTTTATAGTTCTATCGTAGGCGGAGTTAAAGTAAAGTGAATCTAATATCATACTATAAAATTGTATCAGTTGTATTATTTATCAATGTTTATCACTTCTTACCTCTATGAGGCACTAGTCGTTTTGTTATACATATGCGTACCAATTGTGATATGTTTTGCTCTTTTTACTAATATATATATATTTATATATACGATAAGTTAGAGGGCCAGACCCATGGAAAATGATATATCCGAAAATTTCAGTTGATGCAAATGTAGTTTACTAATTGACAAGCTTTATAGACTCTTTAATTGCCTGATTTTTAACAGCTTGCATCACGGAAAATACAAAGAAACGTGTGCAAATGAAACTAGTTTGATGTGGTTGTCGATTTTAATGAGAACTGTATGTCTTCTGTACCTTGTCGTTTTCCATGGGCCCGACCCCCTCAAAGTGCCCAAAATTATGTAGTTGCAGTAATTGATTAAAGCGAAATACCGGCCGGTTTTTGAAACACCGAGTACACCAACATTCTTATGCAGCGTATGCAAATGAACATAAATTCGAATAAAAAATCGATCTAATTCGAGTAACTTAATACGTAAATACGTAAGAATTCAGTTGTCCACGATGCGTTTCAAAAACCGGCCGGTATTTCGCTTTAATGTTTGAAATACATATCGGTTTGTTGTTTCTAATTCGCGAATTCGGAGAATTTAAAGCCGTATTGTACCTAATTTGGGAAATTTGCAAATGATACGTAAATTCTAAATATCCTATGCAAATTTGGTGCCCGTCCGGCAAGCTTCCGGCACCAAATTTACATAGGATACATACGGTATGCGTATCATATGCAAATTTCCCAAAGTAGTACAAAACTGCTTTAATATATCTGAATTTATTTATGCGTTCTTTGTTCTTGGACTCGAATCTAGTACTCTCAGTTAGCACACAAAAAGTATATGTGATACTGAAGTAAATGTTTTTTTTTGTTTCTTGTGAACTGTTTGCAATTATTTTTGAGGTCAAACTTTTACATGATCTAAATTCGTAGGTTAAACAATACGACAATTTACTACATCAATCAATCGAACGCTGACATTTATTATTGTAATTATCATGTTATTTATTATGTAGGTCAAGGCAGAACTACGCGCAAAAAATAAGAGATAAATAGTAAAATACGGCAAAGGTAAACAAGGAAAATTCGTTAAAGCGAAATACCAGCCGGTTTTTGAAACACATCGAGTACATGAGCATTCCCATGCTGCTTATACAAATGAACATAAATTAGAATAAAAAAAATCGAGATAATTCGAACAACTTTGCATAAATACGTAAGAAATTAGCTGTCTACGATGCGTTTCAAAAACCGGCCGGTATTTCGCTTTAAAACAAATGTAACTGTGTTCCCTGTTTTTCCATTTTTTCTATATCATTTTTGTAGAAAGTTCGGATAAATTTCTCCTTTAGTTTAGCCTTTTCGTTTCCTTTTTCCGGACTTCTTCGTATGAAATCTGGTTTGGTATCGTCATCTGTTGGTAACCATTTCCATGGTGATACGGGATTGTAGGCGTTACCATGGGCATAGGCGTAGGGAGAGGTACCCTGAATTGGTAGGTTGGTATCGATTGGTACCAAACATTATAAATAGGGAGTGGTATCCTGAATTGGTACGTTCCACCAATTGGTGCCAAGCATAATTTTTAAAGGGAGAGGAACCCTGTATTGGTAGGTTAGTGTTCCTTGAATTCGACGGCATCTATTGGTACATACCGTTTCGAGAGTTGTCAGATTAATAAACTTACCTTGGTAAGATGTCGACGCTACAATACCGGTAATACTATTCGCTGCAATACTGTAATTAGCCTGCCTAGTACAGTAATCGTTTACCTGTTCAATAGCTCCCGAGAGCGGGAACCGCACTCCCTCTCCTTGTTCCCCAACGGGAAGTGGGAAGTCCAAACCACCAATGAAGAAGCTATCGTCACCTGGGATAATTAGGATAAATGTTTAAACGTGACGTCACCCGCACTAGGCAATTACTTTGAAAGAGTGTGACACGTTGGGAAGCAACATGCACTGTACATGTTTTGTCTTGTCCATGCACATTTTTTACGCAAATTTCTGAACTTTTCCGGGCACCACACAGAATGGCACGTAGTTTGCATTAAAAAAAAATGTATTGACGAACCGCCTAACATACCGCTTTAAAAATAACAATCCTTACCCTGTTCAACCTCCACAGCTACGGCGGACGAGTCCACGAATGGGTTACAATACGGAGGTTTACATTTGATTGGTTCGTAACCATACGGTAGCCGGCCAACCACTACTTCTTTAGCCAGTCCTGAAATTTGCATATTCTTTGTGTAAACTTTCAATGTGCCGTGAGTCTGCTCCTGTGGCAGTGTGCTCTCTTAACGCGGTCTTGTACGTGGTTTCTGAATCGTACACGTACCGGAAAACCCTTCATTGCCGCATATTTTATGCAAATATCTGGATGAATAGGCAGAATATCAGTCAATTTGTACACAATGTGTGGATCAGGATGCGTTTCAAAAACCGGGTGTTATACGTTATACCGGTTTAACAATAAGTGAAGATCAACGCGTACTTCTCGCCTTGCGATACGCTGGATTTTGTCCTAAAAGAGCCAACGTCTCTGGTTGAATATTCAAATTATTTGTTGGGCGATGTTGGGTTCCGACCTGAAAATTAGCATTCGTTTTAGTAAATTTGTGTACAATTAGCATATTAAATTCGAATATCAGAAAATTAGCATATTAGTAAATTTGAACATTGAATAAGCTGTGAAGTTTGCACATGAGAAACGTGTGTATCCTAAGCTGCGAAACCAAACTATAAACTACATTCTATGAACTACCACAAATTATAAACTACATTTTATAAACTAAATAAAACTGTAAAACCTTGATATCCGTATTAATGTTACCAAAGTAGACATTTCCGTCGACGTCAAAGTTTCCCCATCCGGGAACGGGAATGTTTATGTCACCAGCCACAGACTGGAAGCAATTGCTAATTTCATATATCATTAGTGATAATTAAAACCATTGCTGTAGCTTAGTAGAATATCGCCCAGTTGCAAAACTTGAAATTTCTGAAGCCATTACCTATAACAACATTACGCTTGATTTCCATTGTTTTAGTATCAAATTACCGACAACTTGATGCACACCATGTGGTGTTATTTAATAATTAAAATAAATAAATAATAGTGTAATCCACGAAAGTACAACTATCTTTTCTGAAACGCGAGTATCAGCAGCAAGTGATTTTTCTTTTCACGAATTATACATATATGCAAATTTTGTTCCCTTCGGTGTCGGAAAAAATACCACAGTGGGACTGAATTTGGTAGATTGGTTTCAAAAACCACCTACCATATCGCTTTAAAAACGCGTTCTCATGTATTCGTATTTACTACATGGGAACGCAGTTGCCCACCACAGGTTTCGAAAACCACGTGCCATACCGCTTTAAAACGTACCACTTTATTGGCCGGATTGATCTCGGTTCCCCAGTTAAATTGCTCGGTAAATGGGAAAAGCGGAAAGTTATCCGAATTTATATGTGCGGGAAATTTGTCCATCTGACCGCGTACCGGTATGACTAGCGGTTCGTTACCACCAAGTCTTTGAGCGGTAGCTGAAATTGTGGTAATACTGGCCGGTTTTTGAAACACATCGAGTACCATTCTTTTATGCAGCATATGCAAATGAATATAAATTAGAATAAGAAATCGAGCTAAATTAGCATACGTAAGAATTCAGTTGTTCACGATGCGTTTCAAAAACCGGCAGCTATTTCGCTCTAATATGTACTGTACACACTGTTAGTACACTATTTCGTGTTTGCAAGTAACATCCAATAAAAAATATTTTTAGCTTCAATAAAAATAAAAATAAAAATAAGCTGAATTATTGCTTACCTTTTTCAATCATAAAACCTAGTAACTGGAGCACAACAAAACATGAGCACGAGTATGTGTATGAAAATATTTTCTTTTTCATAGCAATGTAATTTAATCGGAGTAATAATAAGTAAAATAGCTCCTTTATTTCTTGGAGAATAGGAAGTAAGATAATGAAAATTATGAAAACTCGTTCAAGATCCAGGTCATCAAAACCTGTGTGATACCTAGAACACCTTTAGGGAAACTTGTTTGTTACCTTGCTGGAGGCTTGATTTGAGTTTTTAACCCTTACAGACAGGAGCCTGGTTATCTATAACCAGCAATGAGAAAGGAGCGAGATTAGGCTTAGGCTTATTCTTAGGCTTAGGCTTAGGCTTAGGCTTAGGCTTACTCTCAAAGCCAGTGATTACCTTGTAGGCTTCGGCGCTTAGGCTTACCTACATAAAGCTTTTTTTCGTATAATTTTCTTTCAACAATGCAAGTTAGACTCGAAGTAGTTGTGTACATTGCATGAAATAAATTTAGCTTGCAGAACAAAATATATTAACATATTTATTATCAGAAAAAAAAAAGCGTTTTCAAATAAATTTTAAGTCCATTGTATTAAGAATTCCTTCAAAGTTACAGTATATATTCAGCGAAATATGTAGAATATTTTTCCAAGCGTACATTTAATATCAGTTGTCACTGTGTTATTTTCTGCCGAATCTGAAAATAATACGTATTACATAGGAAGTGGGTGAACCCATTTGGTGGCGGTTCACTGGGTTTTTTTCGTGGGCCTTCCCATTTGGTGGCCAATTCGTGACCAACTCGTGACCAAGTTTCATCGAAAACCGCCATAAGATGGTCACCAAATGGTCATGAACCAGCCACCAGATGGTTTTTCGGTAAAAACCGTTTGGTGATTTGCCAACGACGGTTTTTCTTTGGTCTCGGCAATTATTTCGCTTTCGTGTCATGGTGCTAACTAAACGAATAGTAGTTTTCATTAGTTGCAACTGAAAACTCCACGCAGTCACCGGTCACCGCACAAAACGCCCATGTGCCCGTCCCCTGTCAGGAACGCGCTAGGTTGCGCTGCAGGCGTGCGCAAGGGTGTGATCTCTAGTGGCGGCACGCTTTGAACATTTTTTTGTTTAGAAGCGTGACAGGCGCGCCACACCTCCGCCACCAGTACGCCTTAGGAGCGCAACACAAGCTAATGCGAATAGTTTATCGAATAGGACCGTACGTTTTAGTATTAATAAATTCGTAAGGAGTGCACGGATTCAAGCGTTACTGAGTTGGCTCAGAAGTGCTCTAGTTGCTGATTACAATAGAAATTAAAACGTGCAGTGACTACCGTAGTCTAGCTCCCACCTGGGTTTTTGGATTCCATCTAAAAATGAGAGATCCTCAAAACCGTCGAGTGGAGCTCGTCTCTCCCTTCCGACAACGAAGCGCCTGAATTTTATAGATTGAATTATCGACTTGACGAAATTTCCTGTGGTCACCTCGAAAACCTAGGACCCACTGGAACGGGGCGAGTTGTGTGCCAAAAGATGTAATTGACACATTTTGACTCTCTCGGAGGAAGGTGCGCAACAAGTATACACCTTGCACACATTGAGCCTGGCAGATGATCTCTAAACCGAACTTCATGGACCACGTCCAATACCGCTTTAAATTTACGCAACTCACTTGGCTTGTCTCGGAGCCAAGAATCTCTGGAATCTGTCCTCATTTTCCAATGACTGCACGTTATTTTGCAACCAATCCATACGGTAGGTATGGACTGTGCAAATGAAGGAGAGCAGCAGACAGACGAGAGTTGAAACGTTCATTTCCGTTTTATTTATTGACCTGAAATGTCGGCGAGTTACTGTAAGTGAATTCTGAATGGGTTGAAAATCGGAGAAACAAGAAACTTGACGAAATTAGTGAGAACGCGAATTTGCGGGAATAAATCTTTCCAAGATGGGCAAGAAATCTTTAGTAACCTATTGGGGTAACAGTAGGGGCTTTGCAAATTTGTGCGCACCTATTGCGCGCACACGGCGCGGATCCGCCGATGCATAGTATGATGCAGAAAAGGCCCACGGCATTCCTGGAGCCCTTAAGCTTTGCGCGCAGCTATGATATCACGGATAATCTTTTATTATTATTATAATTATATATACATAAACATTCCTTCTGTGAGAAAGCCGTCGCGGAACTAAAGTATAAGGGCAGTGCGTGCGAAGAAGTTTGCATCACTTCCTAGCAACTAGAAATTAAAATAGTTTCAGGAGTTTCAGTATACTGTAATCTTTGCGGAAATTTGAGGGTCTATAAAATGAAAGCTTAATTTTTGATTGTCTTCTTTTTACAGGTTGTGTGGGTATTTACTTCAGTGTTCTTTGGTGGGAACTTGTGGCCATTGTGTGTTTGTTTGTTTGTGTGTGTGAGAGTGTGTGTTTGCGTGTGTGTGTTTATTGTGTGTTTATTGTGTGCGTATGTGTGTGTGCGCTCGTGAGTGAGTGTGCGCTCGTGAGTGAGTGTGCGTATGTGTGTGCTGTACAGCTATCGACGCGAACTTTAGCATCTGCAGTTATATATTGTCAAAGTAATCAAACATCTAGCCAGGAACTCACATTCTAGAATATTAAACACACGTTCAAATATGAATGTCAACGTTGCAAATCTATACTTAGTTTAAATCGCTGCAAAGTTTAGAACTCAAGCTTAACTGAGGTGGGCTGCGGGTTCCAGGGGTAAGCCTAAGCCTAAGCCTAAGCCTCCCCACAGAAGTATTATCTAATACAATCAATGGTTGCGAAATAATCTATGTCGTAAGTGCGCTAATATGAATGGTGCGTATTATAGACTTATTCAATGGCTATGTATATCTGAATGTAGATGGGCGGGGCATATGTGTAGTAATGACGCAACTACTTTGTATTACAATATGACTACGGTATATTACGTTTGTAATAAAATGAGCACATTCTGGTGCTAGACTAGGAATGAATACCTTGTTTTAGAAGAAAAAGAGAAAGATCAAATGTATTAAAGGACATCAACACGCAAGGGTACGCTAACTTTAGCTTAAAGCGAAATAGCGTCCGGTTTTTTAAACCCATCGAGTACACCAGAATTCTTAGGCAGCTTATGCAAATGACCAGAAGTAAAAAATCGAGCTAAATTCAGGCAAATTAGCATAAATACGTAAGAATTCAGTTGTCCACGATGAGTTTCAAAAACCGACCGGTATTCCAACTTCTGATCTCAAATGCGGAAACTTTGTACAGTTTATACCTAGAGTGGATCTTCTTAATTAATTTGTTCCAGTTTAAAATATCGTTACCATTTGCATCAAAGCGGTTGTATAAAATCAACATTGACAGTGTCTACGACGTGAATGTGCCGCGCACAGCCACTTCGCCTTACAATGTATGAATTGATGCGCCATATGTGCGCGCGTACGCCGACGCTGAGAGCACCTGTCTTTTGTGTTTTCCTTATATTTTTTTTTTAGATCGCTTTAGTTGTGGTGCTCACTCTCGACAAGTATAATAAAACACGTGTCAGACCACAAATGCAACATTAAAAACTCATATGTAGAAGTCATGCGCGCGGCTACGATATCGCGCAACTTTGTCTGCGCCAATTGTGCGCATGTAGGGCGTCAGGGACTCTCCCGTCTTCTAACTGACCACGTATTTCAACTACAGCTCTATTTTCACTCTACGTGGGCTTGCGTTCCAAGTAATACGCAAAAACAACCACATGCACAATTCTATATAAGATTTTCATTAAAAATCCAGTCGACCGTAACCCTCCGTGGTCTAATTAGTCCCACAATTACTAACAATTACTCGCATGAGCGGACTTGAATAAGTTTTGAGACGTTATTCCGAAAATATTATTTTATTTTCAATTTATACACTGAAACGTCATTCGCAGTGAATCACAAGTCACAGAAAATTCTGATTTTTTTTTGGACAAATGAACTTTTGTGAAGTAAAAGGGAAAGAAATTTAAAAATCTAACTCCTACGCTCATTCATAGATTAAAGGTGAATAAAATGAAATTAGCGAGAACATAGCAATGGCATACGTATCGCATTTCAATGGTATGATAAGGTACAACTAATTCAGATGAAAGCAGACAATATAATGGTTTATTGCCTGCTTTTCTTCTGAAGTTCACAATAAGAGATGCAAGACAACGTGAAGACTGTAGTGTGATAACAGAAAAAAAATCAAACATAAATATGTTAAAGCGAAATACCGACCGATTTCTGAAACGCATCGTGGACAACTGAATGCTTATGTATTTATGCAAAGTTGCTCGAATTTAGCTCGATTTTTTATTCTGATTTATGTTCATTTGCATAAGCTGCATAAGAATGCTGGTCTACTCGATGTGTTTCAAAAACCGGCCGATATTTCGCTTTAAAATTAAGTCTCTGGAGACAAGCAGGATCCTATTCTATACTGTTTCTGACCCGTTTCCTGCCTCTAAAGCTAAAGCAATACGGAAAGGAATAAAGAAAATGCTATACATAAATCTTGCACTAAACTGTATGTCATTATTTAACTTTTACGAACTCGTTGCTAGAGGAAAAAATAAATAAAAAATTTCAAAAAGGAGATTTAAAAAAAACTTCCGCCATTGTATACTTTGTATACAATGGGAATATCTTAAAGGGAGTATAACAATCGTGAAGTTAACTTAGCATTACACAATGAAATGGATCTACCGTAGGTTTAACTGTACAACATGCCAGATATAGCGGGGCAAAGAATACAGTAAACACATAATGCTGCATCTGCTACGATGTGGAAAGATACTAGGAAAGCAAAAAGGACCTACTATAAATCAGGCAGATTCGCCGACAGAGGCCTGCTGTGTGAACCGGTGTGTATTAGGGTGAATCGGTTGTGGTAGCGAAAAGTGGTGCGTGTAGCCTAACCGGGAGGGCGCTAGCTAGCCATGCAAGTGACCATGGTTCGAGTCCACGCCATTTTCACGAGACACAAATTTACCCTAGTGAAAATGAAGGCTTACTGGAAAGAAGCCAAATGAAAAGCTACCGTACCATATGGGTGTAACTATACACTACACCTACGCAGCCAGATAAAAGATTAATTGCTCTCTGAAT
The DNA here is from genome assembly GCA_036852015.1 of Pelodera strongyloides. Classification (NCBI taxonomy): domain Eukaryota; kingdom Metazoa; phylum Nematoda; class Chromadorea; order Rhabditida; family Rhabditidae; genus Pelodera; species Pelodera strongyloides. Next base: position 41,069 of record JAANDG010000109.1, on the reverse strand, counting down.
CAGCTCAATACCTTCTAACTTCTAATAATCTGAGAAAGAACAGCTTACTACCAGGAAACCCAACAATAGTACAAAGTTTTATTAATACTATATTCTTACTACCAGGAAACCTAGCAAGTTATTAGTACTATATTACGTAATTCAGTAAGAAATATTCATTAACTTATTAATGCTACATCATTTACGTAGTATGTGTGTGTGCATACTCGTAACTAAATACTAATTATCTGTATATGTGTTAATGTCGTTTTATCTAAAGTTCTAAGGCACAAACAATTGCTGAATTCTGAGAAAACTTAAATTATTATTAAAAACTAACGTTCGTCAGCAAGTTGCTTTCTTTGAAATGCCAATGCAAACTGCAAAGGTGTACAGATAATTAGAAAAGATAATTCTAACATAATCAGATATTTTTGTTGCAAATTTATTCGTTGCAGTCAAGGGTTAATTTTTGAAAAATTATTGAAATTTTGAAAATATCTGAAAACCAAGGAGGGTTGACATGTAGAATCCGTCATACAAAATGGTGGTAATGTCCCCTGCAGTACAGTTATGATGATGTTGCTTATATACATATATATTCACGCATTACGCTCACATTCATTGGCAGATATGACTATGACCGTATCCCGTACCTGTGCTTCTGTGAGGAAGCACAGGTACGGGAACTGATAAATGGCGAGGGAAGCATGGGCGATCCCTCCTGGCCCTAGCCCGAAGACGTCGAGCAATTTGTCATCTGGAACTCGTCGCCTACTGCTCAGGACCTCTGCGGAACATGTCATAAGCAAAAACTTTGAATTTGAACTCCCTTGAATAAAAATAAAGGTGCCCGCTCGTGAAGCGTAAAACAAACTTAATTTAATTTAATAAACAATTCTACCACTGCCGACCGTTTTGCTGCTAACAGCACATGTAGCGGTCAGCTGTGCTGCCAAGATAAGAAATTTATGTTGTTGTCTATTGTGCCGCTAAAATAATATACATGGCCATCGTCAGCTGTCTTAAGAAACCTATACGCTGCTTTGCGAGACGCTGCTGAATAGAGTGCGCAGCTTTAGCTTTATCCGCGCTGATCTTCAATTGTATTTTTCAGACAAAACTAGGTTTGCTATCAAATTTGTTTGATGGATTTTTGCACTAACAAACAATTTCATTCAGTGTTTGTTTCCCTTGCCTCCGTTTTCGAAGTTACATTATTTTATCAACAAATACCCAGATATTTCTTCTTTTTGGGACTTTGGGTGCATTTTCCACTTTTTAGATTGCTTTTTGCGTACGGAAGTACCTTGTTGAAGCTAGGATGTCAAGCCTTTATAAGATGGATTCTCAAGGACTTTTTGACATTAAATACCTCATACGAGATCGAAAAGAGGCATATATCTAGAATCCTAGATAACATAACTTGGAAGTTCATAGGCTTAGGTTTAGGCTTAGGCTTAGGCTTAGGCTTGGTACGCAGCGTAAATATGGTAGGTTTTTTTATTTAGAGAAGTATTAATTTGGCAACTACAATAGATTGTATGGAACATAAGCAATTGAACATTGCATGAGTCATCATTTTCTGCAATCAAAACATTTTTAATTTAATCAGAATAAAAGTTGTCACAGCTGTTCCACGTTATACAGTGCTGTGTTAGTTTCGTTCTCATTTTTTTTTTCTTTTTTTATACGTTTCAATGATTTTCATAAATTGAATGCTTCTTGTCCTATAAATGTCCATAGCAAGGAAAAATAAAAGAAAAAAGATGGAGCTGTGTAATGTAATGGAGCTTTTGAAATCTCGGAAAATAGCATCGAAAAAAAAGAATAAAAATAGCTTATTGTTAGCACAATAATAGCAAAGATAATACATAAGACAATCTGCTATTGTTTAAGATATCAATAAACAAGTTTGCAAGATGCAAAGGTTAATCCATGTGGCGAAATTGTTGCTTGTTATATATTCTTCTTATTTATTATTGTTTTATTATCATTATTCTATTCGAAAATGGGGTACAAATGCTCCCAAAATAAAGGCAACGTCCTTTGTATACGTTTATGGTTGAGAAAAAATTTAAAGTGATATGGCACGTTGTCCGTGAACCTGACGCGGGACAACTGAATTTGTATTATATGCAAATTTTTCGGCATTTCCCGCACCTACCTAGACACAATTTGCATATTACACATAGGAATGAATTCGGCCAATAATACTTTTCATAATAAGGACAAATTGTATTTTATATCAATAATAAAGTAAGAATTTATATTATTTATATAGGACACAATCCTTGGAATGAGCACAAACGTACTACTGGCTGCTGCGCGACACACGGATTTCGATTCGATTTTATCCGAGGTTAACTTTTACATGTTGGATTGCGTGTGTGTTTGCGTGCATGTGCGTGCATGTGCGCGTGTGTGTCTTTGCGTGGGTTTGTGTGTGTGTGTGTGTATGTGTGTGCCGGCGTGTCAGTGCGTCCTTGAGCGTGGATATTAAAAAAAATTAATCTCTAACCATATTGAATATCGGTTTTCAAGTTATTGCAGAATCATACGTAAATTGCTACTCATAAAACTTCCAAAACTCATATCATTTAATTAAAAATTTCAGAGAATTACAAACGATACAGTACGATAGAAAACCAAACTAAAAAAAGAACTAGATAGAAAAAATTGCGATTGGATACAGACTACAAAATATACACAAACTACAAAACTATAATTTAAAGGTAAACACCCGAAAGGGAGAAGACTACAAAATACAAACCTATAATTTTAAAGGGAAACGCTCGGCGGGGAACCGCTGTCTATAATATATAGCCTCTCAACTTTTCTTCGTTTCCATGTGTCGTTTGACGTGTTCAAAATTCGGGACAATAGACATTTCTGAATTGCGAAGCGTTTTGAATAACAAAGGCGAAAACGAGCTGCGGTTTCACTTCACACGCATATAATAAGGAAGGTGGAGGGTGGTTACGTAGACTTTGACGTTTTTGTGCATAGATAAGAGGAGATAGATCTTTGGGCAATGCCCAGACCACCGAAAAACCGACGGGTCGCCAAATGGTTTCCACTAAAAAACCATTTGGTGACCATGTGGTGGCAAGTTGACGACGTGTTCGAGAAACCTTGGTCACGACAAAGTCACCAAGTGGCCACAAATGGTTTGGCGCACGAAAAAATCAGGGAACCGTCACGAGATGAAATCCGTATGAACGTGAAGCTGTATTAGTTGTCGTACAGTCCACTCACTAAATCAACTCATTGCGGGATTTCCGTCAGAAACTTTTTTGGTCCGTCCAGCACCAAAGCATTACAAAACGATGAAATATCTTTATTAAAATTCAGGTTGGAGACTGTGGTCGTTATCAGATTCTTCTTTTCTTCTTGATTTGCCTGCCGGCCTGTGTCCCTTCGGCCTTCAGCGCATTCAATCAGCCATTCGTTGTTGGACTTCCAGAGCATAAGTGAGTTTTGTAAATTGATAAATCTAAAAGATGACGCAAAACATTAGGTGCCATGTGGAATCGAACGCAGGACATTCTGCCCACGATTGAAAAGTCAAATTAAATTAAATACGATTCTTCTGCATTCAGTGCATTCAATCAACCGTTTGCTGTGGGATTGCCATGGCATAAGTGAGTCATATGACTAGGAAAAATCTAAAATGACGCAAAACATTAGATGCCACAGGGAGTCGAACACAGGCATATTCTGCCCGCGATTGAGCACATTCATTTGAATACGGAATGCTGTAAACGTTGGTGTTTTTCTTAAAGCGAAATGCTAGCCCCTTTGGAAAATTTGCATATGATAAGCAAATCCTATGTATCCTATGCTAATTTTGTACGGTTGCCGTGGACGATCGTACAAAATTAGCATAGGATTTGCTTATCATATGCAAATTTTCCAAAGGGGCTAGCATTTCGCTTAGGGATGGGCTCACTACAAAATGACCTTGTTTTTATGCTTTCGTTTGATTGTACAAAGGGAAAATAAAACAAAGAGCATAAAAAAAGTTTCTTGAATTACTCCCTAGGGAAGATATTATAGGTAAAAAGGGTGAGTATTGATCTTTCTTCCGATAACGTGAGTAAACAAGATAAACTAGGGAAGCTAAGAGCTATGGCTGAAACACACTGTTTTTCATTGTTTTACGTAAAATAAACAATGAAAACTACAGTTTATTTTGCTCAAACCAGTGTGTTTCAGCCATATCTCTTAGCTTCCCTAGTTTATCTTGTTTACTCACGTTATCGGAAAAAAGATCAATACTCACCCTTTTTACCTAATATCTTCCCTAGGGAGTAATTCAAGAAACTTTTTGTATGCTCTTTGTTTAATTTTACCTTTGTACAATCAAACTAAAGCATAAAAACAAGGTGATTTTGTAGTGAGCCCATCCCTTTAAGAAATCGTCCGGTGATGTGCCAGTATATTCATAGAACGGGTTGAATAATATATGACAATCGATAAAACTATATATTTATTTTCTTTTGCAGATGCCTTTTACCTGACGGACGTACGGACCTGCGGCCTGAAACGGATAATGAGGTGCATCTTTACTTATTATAGCTGCGCTTGTTATGGTGTGTAATGCCTGGTAGGTAGTAGGTTATGCCATTTTTACCTCAACCTCGAACTTCAAACCTCAGCCTCAAATTATCGTCTCGACACTAACCATCACTGAACAGCCCGAACTCATCACAATAGTCGAGCAATTTGTCATCTGGAACTCGTCACCTACTGCTCAGGACCTCTGCGGAACATGTCATAAGCAAACCTTGAAATTGTACTTTGAACTCCCTTGAATAAAGGTGCACGCTCTTGAAGCGTAAAACAAATTTTACATTTTAACATGTTGCTTGAATTGTCAATCTCGTTTCATCATTTTATCATAATACACAATTCGATGAATTTGCCTTCGGCCCCTTGCTTCGCTATTTTCCAAGGCGTTATAGCGCAGCAGGTAGAGCGTTTGACTCTAAAACGAGAGGTCGAGGGTTCGAAGTTCGAACCTCACACCGGGCAATGATACTTTGTCAATAAAGTACTATTATTATTTGTGCATCATACCAAAGGTGTGTGCACATACATAAAGCGTTCCGTGCACCTCGCTTCAACTAACTGTATCTATCGAAGTGGATTTTCTAATTATCACACCTAATTATCTTAATGGATTTTCTAATGATCAGGTCAATTGCATTGTAGTAATTCATAAGTTTCCAGGACATTCTTAATTGCAAACAGTACAACCAATCTCAAGTTGATTACTACAAGTCCTTTACATCACTGCCTATGGATATTTACAGGTTGGTTATTGTGATTTTATTGATATTCACATTTTAAGAGCTCATTATTGATTTATTGATTCATTAATTTTAGCGATATTGATCTATTAAAACGATATAGGTAAAATCAGTACTGTAACACAACGAGTTATATACTACTACATCATTTCATTGTGATGCACTCCCTGTGGTGATAAATAAATATAGGATTTGTCTCATAAGATATCTTCTTATCATTTAGAAACGTATAACTACATTGAAGCGATTGAAATGCCCTTACAATTAGTGGTCGTTTATCAAACCCAGTTTTAGGATATCAAACCCCAGCTTATTTGACGAATCAATAAATATATTATTATTAATATTATAAGGACAAAGTATTATAATGATTTAGAATTAATTTTAATTTAAAAAATGAAAACATTTTTAGGGACGATCTCGAACTAGTTGATTGCCAGCATGGATGGGAATACGACAATGCTACCTACATAAATTCGCTCGTCACAGAGGTTTTTTCGCATAGATCTAATAAGTTTACACTTAGTTCTATCAACCTGGCTGGTGTGTATTTTGAAAAATACGCATGGCCTCGCTTTCGCATAAAGTGTGCCGGGCACAGCTTGCCACACGTCTACTTTCTCGCGTGTGCCGCGATTCGCGCACAGTGTTGTGAGCCGCGCCCGACTGTAAAACACTCCATTTTTTGCAGTTCGATCTTGTTTGTGACAAGAAGCATTGGATTGAAATCACTGGCACCGCATTTTATGTTGGAAGTTTTATCGGAAATATATTGTTTGGATATATCGCTGATAAGTAAGCTTTTTTAGCCACATTATTTTCTACGTCGGGATACCGAAAATTCAAAAAAAAACCGTCCCTTTGATTGAATTACATACCTAACCTATTCTCTTCAAAAAATGTTCAAAATAAAAATGGAAATCATAGTGTAGGGTGTAGAAAACATAGTGTAGGTTCTAAAACAGATAAACTTGTTTTACGTTGGAAGTTTTATCGGAAATATACTATTTGGATATATAGCGGATAAGTAAGCCTTTAAAGCTTTTGTTAAAGGGAATAGATAACTGGTTCGTTAAGTTTTAGTATGTTTGTCAAATGGTTACCGTGCTTTCGAACTACTCGCCCAATCAAATCTCCCTGAGCAGAACCTTCGTTGTTAAAAAAGTCAAGGATAAGTGCCTACAAGGTGGACAGTACAAGCATAATTTTCGTATAATAATAAATAACGATATGAATAAAAATGAAAACAATTCAACAATTCCAGACTAGGACGTCGCGTTTCTTTCTTCATCATACTCCTCGTTCTCGTCGTTTTCGGAACTCTAAATTCATTCGCAAATTCCCTGCTCTCGTTTACAGTACTCCGCTTCTTCACGGGACTCCCGTTTCCGGCGCTATTTCAAATTCCATTCATTATTAGTTGGTGGTTATGTGATATTTATGTTTGACTGTGTCATTGGTTTTACATAGTTGTGTTGGTAGACTAGAGCGGATTGTAGGGCCCTTTCGGGTGGCCCTGAAGGACAGCCCCAGCTTTTCTAAACCTTTAAACATAATATTCAAAATGATATTTGAGCACAAAGGTAAAATAAGTAATATGCAAGTCATAAACAATAAACTACCTTCAAACAAATAAGACGAGGGCTACGAGGCTAGATGGCCACGCGGGACTATAGTGTTACCTACTAGGGCACACGCCACATATTACGCCTGTCTTAGTCGCTTAGTTATAACTTGGTCTTCCGGATAGTGCAAAATTGTACCCAGTGCTGGGCTTCGTAACCGCTGCTATTTGTATGGCGGCAAACTTTATTTTTGAATGACAGGGCTGACATAAGAAATAAACATGCTTTTTTCATGCATGGAAATGATGGGAAATTCTGGACGGATCTTCTCCGGTCTCATGATTTCAATGTTTTTCGCCGTCGGAATGCTGCTTCTTGGTGTAAGTTTGAGTATTTTGTTTGTTTTTGGCGCAGTTTCGATGCAAGCTTTAATATCCGCGCCAAAAGGGTGCAACATCAGTTGGCGCTCCTTTGGCACAAATGTGGCCACATATCGTGCATGTTTTCCCACGAGCCCACCTTCATTCAACCCTTACTTCAGAATGTGTGCTACAGGTGCGCCATGCATTCGCCGAGGTTAAGAAGGTGCGCAACGCAACCATCGAATTTCAACAATGTTTCAACTTACTCTTTCTCAGGTTGTGGCCATGTTCATCCGCCGATGGCGTGAACTAACACTCATCTGCAACGCGCCATTCGTCATCTTGTTTACATATTATTTGTAAGTTTTATATTCTACTGGGATGTGCTAGTGAAAACATGGGGCTAAGGAGACTCACGAAAAAAAAACTTGAGGCTAAGGCGCTCAGGAACGGTGACTAATGGCTGGTAAAAAAAGTTAGGCTAATTTTTGTGATAAAACCACTGTATTACGGAACCATTACCTTTACAATATTGTTCAGTTTCCTGCCCGAGTCACCGCGATGGCTTGTTTCTGTGGGACGGTTTGAAGACGCGAAGAAAGTTCTCGAAAACATAAAGAAAATGAACGGACGCGCTGTGGAAGTGGACGGTTTAATCACTAAGGTGGGCAACTTTTAAACAAACTATATTTTGTTCGCGGAGACGTGCCAGCTTTATGCGAAAGGCGTTCACTGCAACATGGAGACCCTGCGGCGTACTTGTGACGCGCCTCTCGCGCTTCATGTTCCACATTTTCTTCACTTGCTTCAAACACGTGTGCCACAAGTGCGCCTGGTTGTCGCGTCGCACCCCGGCGGAACCATTAATTATTATTGCAGCTCCGCAGCAACCGTCGTGGTTCCGTGGTGGCTGAAGACACTTCACGGCACAACGTTCTCGATCTATTCAAAACGCCGAACCTGAGGATAAAGACTATTTTGGTCACTTATATTTGGTATGTGCTTATTTAATTAGCGAAATATTAATTAAAGTTAATCAATATAACGATTTAAAGAAAATTTATAATCATAAAGTAGTTTACCATTTTTTGGTACGTACTGTGTTAGATGGTTCTCTGAAGAGCGCATGTTATACCGGTTCATGAAAAGCTAAGAGTACAGTGGTAGAAAGATACTGTATAGGACAGATATTATACAGTAATTATGTGTTTCTTTATTGATACTGCAATTAGTATAAGTACATGGCGTAATTAGGCAATTACCTTTCCTCTACGACAGGGTGATGAACGCAGAGATCAATGGCGTAATTAGGCAAGTATCGTTCTCTATGACAGGGCGATGAACGCACAGATCAATGGCGTAATTAGGCAAGTACCGTTTCCTATGACAGGGTGATGAACGCAGTGATCTACAATGGTCTGACGCTCAACATATCCAACCTGCCCGTGGACGACTATGTATCTTTTATAATTAATGGAGCAATTGAACTCCCCGCTTACTTTATCGTCTGGCCTCTTCTCCATAGAATTGGAAGACGGTTGGTAGTTTTGCATACGGGTTATGGTGGTGTAGCGGTAGCATCCTCTCCCCGGTCAAGGCATCCAGGGTTCGAATCACGCTGCTGCCCGGAGTTGCAATTACATTGTTGTAGATTCTTAGCTAATTGGTAATAATCGATTTCTGAAATAATCGATAAATCAATAACTCACCGAAAGAGAATGATAATTAATTCTAGTTGGTCGCTAATAGCCTGTATGACAACGTGTGGATTCGGATGCTTGGCAGTGATGTTCGCACCAGACGCAAAAGGTATGCGTTGCTTATGAAATTGAGCAGCGGTAGCGCGGCACGCAAAAGGTGTGCGTTGCTTATGAAATTGAGCAGCGGCAGCGCGGCGCAACTATTTGCAAAGCGGAAGTGGTGCGGCTTGGAAATATGGCGTACTTGCCGCGCTATTTTGGAAGATGTGCGAGGTGTGCCAAGCGTGTGCCACAAGTGTCACGAAATTGTTCCGAGGAAGGACCGAACTCGGGTTGTATACGTAAGGGCAAGTGCGCTAGCCACGGGGCCACCCTTACGCAATGCACAACAGAATTATTCAGATCATCCGTGGGTAATTGCCTCAATGGCTTTTATTGGAAAATTTGGCGTCGGCGCAGGATTTGCGGTATGTTTTTATATATTTCAATTTCTAAAATGGATGGTAGACACTCGAACGATTTATTTTCATTCGAATGGCCTCATAAACGCTTTGCACCACTTTATTACATACCATTCGTACCATTTTGCACCACTTTAACACCATTTATACCTTTTCAAGGACCATTTTCTAAGTCGTACCAAAAATACCGTATTCCAGGTTATATACATCTTTGCCGGGGAGTTGTACCCCACCGTGCTCAGGGCTGTCGGTATGGGAATGAGCAGTATGGTAGCAGGGATGGGACTACTCGCCGCGCCACATTTGGTCGCATTGGTACGTTTTTAAATATTGTATGTATCCCCTTAGTTGTACCCTTATTGTTAGTTGTACCCGGGGTTTTGGAACGTATTTTGGACAACTGCATTCCCTCTTGCAAATCTTATTATATAATTTGTCTAACTGTAAGAATCGCATACACTACATAGAAATACAGCGTTCAAATTAAGTTTCAAAAACCAGTTGCTATTCCGCTTTAAATTTTTTGCAATTTCAGGGCTACTACGCTCGTGTGCTGCCCCTCCTCCTCATGGGACTAATGTCTGTGACCGCGAGTATTGCCACACTTTTTCTGCCGGAAACTCTAGGCGCTCCGCTTCCGCAAACTCTGGAAGATGCGGAGAATTTTGGTGAAGATTTACAGAGATTTCTATAAAAAAAAAATATCCATAATCTTCAGCCGCACTCAAAGACCGATTGGCCTATGGTCATGTAACTAACTAGTTTTCATTCGATAAATTTCGATTCAATTTTATGTAGATTTCTATATAGAAAAAAAGATTTCTATAATTCGCAAACTTGTACGAACAGTAGCCAATATTTGATTTGTTTCCTGTACCTGTAACCTTACCGTTGGGTGCTCATGCAAAAGTCGCGGGTTCGACTCCCGTCACTCTGGTCTCCAACCGCGCAGCGCACCCCCAGCCAGGGGCGCCCGCCCCTTCTTTTTCTGCTGGCATTCGGCTGGCAGGGGACTGCCCTGCTGGCATTCCTCGAGAATACGTTTCGCTGCGCACCCGCGAACGTAGCACAGGCGGTAACATCCATCCAATAATTAAAAAATAGGCGACTGGATAACTATATGGCGGTGATATATAATCTGGTGGTGAACGATTTCACGTTCATTTTAATATTTTATCTTTTTAGGTAAAACCATCAAGCCCAGCAAACTGTCAACGCCGTACCCGATAAGAAAAACACAGCCTAATTAATTGTTATTTTGTTTATTTTATTTATAATAATAATATTAAAATTAAACCTATAGTAAGTTTCTCAGTTAGTAGTTTTAGCAAATATCTACTTAACTGATATTTCTTTTGCTTGAGCCTGTATAGCCTGTAGTCTGTATTTTCACCCTTGAATAAAAGTACACACTCTTGAAGCGTAAAAGAATTTTCACTTATGTGAAACGTTTGTAGCGTATGTTGAAAAAATCATGCAATAGCATTCGATTTCGCTTGCTGAAGACAAAACTCCGACTCTCCTTTTATAGCCTTTAGATATTCTAATTTTCGTTTCGTTCACACAAACAAAAAAGCAAACTCTTCTCCTTTATACAATAAATTCCTTTAGATATTCTAACTTGCTTGTCAGTGATGTATGATTTGTATGTATTGTAATAAACTCGCTTGGTACCAAATATGAACAAATAATAAATATGTGTTCACTTTGGTGGGCCCGACCCTTTAATTGTCAGTTCATGTAATTGAGTGACATAAACATAGCATTTGTCGCAGATTCTTCACTAAGTGAAGCTTCTCTGCTCTGACAATCTCTCTTCCTCTTTTAACTCTCTCTCTCCCTCTATCCGTCTATCCCTTTCTTTCTCTCACCCTATCACCTTTTTATCTCTCTCCATTGTCTTTATTTTTCTCTCACTCTATCTATATTTCTCTCTATATTTCCCTTTCTATTTCTCTATTTCTCTCTCTCTCCCCTCTATCTGTCTCTCTATCTATGACATCTCCACAGTAATTACCATGTACGAACTACAAATCACCACAACGGCATGTTGTCATCCCCTATTAAGACATAAGTAACAGGACTTCCATTAGCTGCCGAACACTTAACTTCCGAACTACGGTATGTGGGGCATGCTTCTAGCCTACGGTATTTGCAGCAAGTTCATCGACTGCGGTACCTAAAGTGAGGCTACAGACTACGGTATGATTGCTGACGACAGTTAACATTTTAGGGAAGATATCTTTCGGGCTCAAGCGTATTGGAAGCAAAGGTCGCAGGATGAAGGTATTTACTTTGGGAGATTTGCATATGATACGAAGGAAATTTGCATATGATCATTGAACTCTAAAGTACAGCAACCGAATGTACTGTTGTGAAAAATCCACATTCTCGAATAAACATACCGAAAAGGCCGAAAAAAATCATTTCCCATCACTTGTGTTTTTCTATGCCCAATTGACTTATTCTGTTTAATCAACCGAAATGAAAGCATATGTATTTGTTGGGAGAAAGGAATAAACCGATTATCGCTCTAGAGCGCGCACCGGTACCGCTAAAGGGCGGCATAGTGGTGGCACACCTGTTATGGTTAGGGTGAACCTTTATTTTTTTTGGTACCACCCTTTGCTACAGTGGCCGTACTCACGAAAGCATGCTCCCAGCCTCCCAGTGGAATGTGAGAGAAACAGAGTGATCACGCGAATCAGCGAGATATAGAGAAAAATTCTCCCAACCGGGAAGGCTCAGACTGCTCAGAGTGTTCGTGCATTCCTGCATAGGCCACATGATTAGCTTTCAATAAATGCGGATAGAAATTTTTAGACCTGCAGTTTAACACCGGTTTATATGTAAATGTTATACGTACCACTACCACATCGTACTACAGCGATACGCAAACATGTAGTTCATATCTGCAGGAGAACCTTTTGATGATTTCTTACCATTTTGCTATATGAACTTAATTGTTATATTGTAATAAATTACACTAATCCTCAACTCCCCCCCCCCTTTTCTAGAAAGGAACATTTAGTTGAAGCTTTTTTGCAAACAACGTGTCGCTCATGAGAAAATGTCACCCGAAAATTTGTACTTTACATGAGTACAACATGAGATTTCGTGAGAAATTGGCCTCAACAATCATGGGAAGAAAATAAAAATATATATGGTGAATTAATAATCACGCAAGAAATGCAACTATACATCTTCTATATGAAAGTTGGTGAGAGATTTGAGTAGAAAGGAGGTTGATATTACTAACTAACTAATTAAACTAACTTATGCGCCGGCCGGTTTTTGATACGCGTCGTGGACCACTGAATTCTTATGTATTTATGCTGAGTTACTCGAATTGCTGGATTTTTTATTCTAATTTATGTTTATCTGCATAAGCTGCATAAGAACACTGGTGAACACGGTGTTTCAAAAACCGGCCGGTGTTCCGCTTTAAAAAGCTAAACGTAAACGGTATGTAGTGAAAAATAAGAGGAATCGAACTATACATAATAGACCTGCAACGTCGATAAAAATCAAACAAAAAAAAACTTTTATTAGATTTTCTGATTTAAATACGCCTCGGCCTCTACACACTCTACAGACAGTTACAGATTATAAACTTTCCCATGTTAATACTAATGTACATATATACGTAGAAATGTTAAAGAATAAAGCTAGGACTGTTCTTCAGGGCCCAGAAGGAGTCCCTGCAGTCTGCTCTGGTCTACTGAAGTAGTGCGCTCCAGAGAATGGGCCATCTTTGATTACGGAATGGGTGGCCAGTCCTGATCCAAGAAACCTTCCCAAGTTTTCACCTGGTTTTACCACCCGGTCGGTGGATACATATACCCACAACAATTTATTTGCAAAAAAAGTTATTTGTACTAACTTTTACATCAATAATTTCCCAAATTTCGCTAATGACCCTAATTTCCGGCAATTGCAATTATCGCATCTGTCATAGCTCATTGGTATGTTCATGTCGGCTGGTAGGTGGGTGAGGGTGTGATTGGGGGTTGCTGGGTAAACCACGCCCAAACTACCGTAACCCAACCCGCTCCTGGGAGAGTGTGGGCCGGGATTCTTGCCATTTCACATAGTAACGTTCTCAATGGAGGACACGCTATCCAGCATGCTTCAACCGGCATTCGCCCGGCCACCAGGTATGCTAATGCCTTATGCTAATTTCTAGAAGCTAATTTGCATGCTTAAGCAGTGAGCTAGGCTAGATCTAGGTTTGCTCAAAACGAATAAAAGCAAAAACAAGAATGACAACCGTAAATAATAAACTCGTAGTTATGTTTGCGTGAGAGTGTTTTGCACCGCGAAAATTAATAAATTAGCACGCGAAATATAAATTGAATAATGGTATAATTGTTGTGTGCGTGTGTGTGTCGAATTGTACACTGGGCGGTAATTATGAAATTGGCTAAGCAGATAATACACTAATTGAGTGCCGGGGGAGGGGACAATTTTGCTTTATATTTTATACTTTAGGCCCTAGGATAGGTAACTCTTTGAAGTTTACAAGTTTACTACATACATTTTACAAATATAATACATCATATCATGACGTAGTTATTACTACTTGTAAGCTTATATTCTAGGATAGAATATATTTAATAAGAAGTTTATGGCTTTCCTTTTTCTGAATAATATTAGCTGCTATTCTATGTCCATGCCAGTAGCATATTAAACAGTATTGTACCATAGTTTGGGAAGTATAAAAACAAATATGTATCATATGCAAATTGGGTGCCCTTCAGTTCAGGCATACAATTTACAGATATGTTGAGACGCAGGTATCAAAGATACGTTTCACAAACTAGTGACAATAGATACTAACTATCACGGCTTGTTATCTACTCGTAGTAAATTAGTAATACGCCTAGCTAAAATCGGCTTCACGCAACTACAACTTTGGCTTTTAGAATGGCAGTGATACATACTCGTATTTAGTAAAGACTGATTAAGATTTTGTTTATTTTGCCTTTTAATGTTTACTTTAGTTCTCTCCCCTTACGATACCTCTTGCAACACACAAGTGCTCAAAGTTAGCGACGAGAAGCGGAAGGAAAAGGTTATATTATTCTGATTTTCGTTGAGATAATTAACGCTACCGTTACAGTACATCAGTATATTATACTACGGTATATTGTTCTCCTGCCAGTGGTGTTGTATGAGACAACCGGCCGTTATGTCGCTTTACTCATTCTGATTTGCTTGCTATTGTTGTATGCTCTGGTCCTCAGGCGCGCAGCGCGCAAATGCGTAACCGCGTCCGCGGAAAAAGATTGCAAATCTGCATTGAAAAATTCGAGACCCAGAGAAACCTCTTTTCTGTGTCTCCGACTTTCCCATGTTAAAAAGCCATCTCTTTTCCGCGGACGCGGCTACGCATTTGCGCGCTGCGCGCCTGAGAACGTAGTGTAAATTGATTTATTGCATCAGAAAGGTTACCCATTTGAAACAGCCGGGGGTAGTAGCTGTTAGAGTGTGCTCACTTTACACTATCGCAACTGAAATACTGATAGTTAGAGTTAGGGAATAAATTAGGGGTGATTACTTACCAATAATATGTCTTCTTTTATAAATTAGGGAATATATTAGGGGTGCTTACTTACCAATAATATGTCTTCTATTATAAATTTTGAAAAATAATTATTTCAGAAAAAGCAAAGGAGGAATCGAACAACTTTCACAACATATCAACTACATGAACTCGAACAAGCCTTCGACAAAGTTGGTCATTTAATTTTCGTATTTAAAAAATAGCTTACTGTGCGCCGCGAAGGCGCCACTTCTCAACTGCTGCGCCATGTTTTCGCCATTTCTGCGCGGCGCAACCAGCTCAGTTCTACATATATGTATGTTAATTGTGCCCCACCCAATTGCATCTTGTTTGTAGTTTATAGTTTGTAGTTTGTTCTATATGGCGATTGCCACAATTTAAAGCAAAATAACGTCCAGTTGGAAACGACAACTGAATTACTGAATCCCCACGCGTGGAATGCAAATGAAAACTATCAGGAATAAGTCGCGCTGTCATTTGAATATATATATGGCATATATGGGCATTCAGTGTCCAAAACACGTTTCAAAAAACCGGATGTTATACCGCTTTAAAATTAACATATTCTTTACAGTGCCACTACCCAGATGTCTATGCCCGCGAATCACTTGCAAATAAAGTGAATTTGCCAGAAGTAAGGGTCCAGGTGAGATAGTTATTGTTTTGCATGCATTTTTCGTGAGTTTACCTCTTCCTATATCTGATTTTTGTCCTTATGCTAATTTTCTTCTCCTAGCTAATTTATAGTCAGTCTCTATTCTAATTTATTATAATCATTGTGGGTACTGTACTAAACTAATTTCTAACAAAAATTAGTTACCTACCGTATCCCGAGTAAATTACCTAATAACTTGAATAGGGATAGGGAGAAGGGGTTTATTAATTTATATCTTTTAATTTATTTTTAACTTCTCATATCCGTGTTTGTATGTTAAATATAAATATGTTCCCTTCTTGCCCAACATATAGAATTGATTCCCTGCGCCTGGGAATTCCACATTTTCGGGTTACTGTACCAATTATCTATTGAATGCATCCGTTGATCGGTTCCCATAGAGCACAGCGCGCTGTCGGTTCCACATAAAAGGGCGCGATTCAAATTGTTACAGAGATACTGTACTCTGGCGAGTTTTAGAAATGTCCTCTTCCCTGCAGGTACTAAATGATCGACCTTGTAGTACTGTATTGCGGTTATTTTACTTGAGTCCATTTTTTTAAATGCATGGTCCGTTTCTTATTTAGAGTAGTATAAGTACAACGAACACTTCGTCATATTACTATATTAAAGCGAAATGCTAGCCCCTTTGGAAAATTTGCATATGATAAGCAAATCCTATGTATCCTATGCTAATTTTGTACGATCGTCCACGGCAATCGTACAAAATTAGCATATGATACATAGGATTTGCTTATCACATGCAAATTTTCCAAAGGGGCTAGCATTTCGCTTTAACAAATTGCATAATAAATATAATAATGAATATATATTGACTTTGCATTTATCCTCATATTAGGAACATAAACACTCGACTAGGCGCTCCTAAGCCCTAAAATAACCTTGACTTACACTCTTTTGTTTTGTTTCTTACCATGTCGCTGACTAAATCCGCCAGTAACATTCTATTCTAAGGGAACAATACCGTAATACGAATCGCACGGTCGTGTTTATCGGCTTATTTTTCTAGCGCGCAGCGCGCTGCAATAGCGCTAATGGGCGTCAACTTTGATCTTATCGCGCCTCTGGAACACAAATATTACCGTAACATGTGGTTAGGGACTTAGTGGGCATCATAATAAATACATAGGCAAGTTGCCTTATATATAAAACTATTTTTTTTCTTGGTGGGGTTTGAGCTTGAGCCCGCGTCGTCCCCCGAACAGCCTAGATTGCAAAGTTCGTTCTTTATTTCGAATAAGCAATTGCAAATATTACCGTAAACATGTATACCGTAAACATGTAAGGGGGAAAAATATATAGAAGGGGCGAAGGCAGTATATAATTTATAATATGCACCATGTCATCGAGCGAATACGCGGAAACTGTTCAATGGGGCCTTGTAAAGACGACAGCAGATATCTCACATACACAGCAATGTTTATTAATAACAGTTAATAAAACCTACGATAAGTAAAAGACAGATCCACTAGGGATGTAACAGTTTTGCGGTGCTAACCGCTTGATACCTGTGGGAAAGTTGAATACCTAATGGGGTCTCGATGTATGGCAAAAACAGCGCATTTTGCTTCCAAGTATCAAATGTGCATCTTGTGTACGATTTTGCATACACCTTTGAAAGTTAGAAAATGCACCATTGATAATACTAGACGAGGCGAAAATGCACAGTTTATGCACGCTCGAAAAAAATAGGCCTGTCGCTACCTGCCGCGGGACCATTTATTGGCGGTCTGTAGTTGTCCTCGAGTAGTGCCAATCTACGGTAATTAAAGCCATACTTGGAAGCAGTTTTTGCCATACATCGAGACCCCCATATACCTATCAGTTACAGTATAGAGAACACAGCAAAACGTCAAATTAGCAAACCAGCCGCCATTACGACTTATGATGTTGATGAAACATAACGATTTAAATTGTCGGAAAGTTGTCCATTTTCTTATTTTCTGTCAATTAGTAATGATCCTTATTATAGTCCTCTTATCTCTTATGACACCTTCTTTAAAAAAGGCTCGCTTTAAGTTGGCGCACTCTTGGCACAAATGCCTCACCTATTTCCGGTATTTTTGTGGGTTCTTCAGTCATTTTACCCGAGAAGGTTCCTACGCCTAAGCCTTCAATTTGGGGTGTTTGCCATAATAAATCGAGGGCTTATATACTTATATTTTCCGGATGTTGGCTTAATTTTCCAATTGCCTTCCGTATATAATTAGCTTCTTGGTGTTTCAAACTCATTAAACCGTTCACAAGCGGGGCTGCTCATAATTGGCCTTGGTTGTTGCCCGTCTGCGCACCGGATGAGCACGGTGCCATTTTGGAGATTTGTAATCTGAGATCACCAATCGCACAGGCACAGCACAATTATATGTTGCGCACTTCATACTAATGATTGACTAGTCAGTCGAGAAGACTCGTACTAAAATGATGCCAGCTGCGAGGAAATAAAACAACGAATTGGCAGGCAAAAGACATTGATTTAGACATTTAGAAGAGATTTGTCGGGTGGACCAGAATAAAATTTAGTTGCTAGACACCCTAAAGCCAGTTGAAAAGCTCTGCCGCGTAAAAAAATGTTCTTCCATGTTTTTCTCACAACTGCAGCAAGCCGTAGTCATTACATGCAATTTTCCTGTGATAAAACAAAAGGCTTTCGATAATAGGGGTGTGACTACGGTAGCTCGGTGCAATTGTCCAAGTTTTCACGAAATTCTTCTCTTTCTGACTGTGTTGTTTCACAAATTCATCTAGAATACAGTAGAAATCTGGTTCCTTGATCAGGCAACAAACGTTGATATCCTTTCTGTTCAGTACTTTGACTCTTCCTTTGAATATCATTCAGTTGATGCTTCAAACAGAAATTTATAGGTAAGGTGAATAGAACCTGGAAAATCGCTACCCTAGTCTTTTCAGGTCTGGTTTCAAAATCGGCGTGCGAAATGGCGTCGTACGGAGAAAATGGAAGGAGTTTCACTAGCAGAACTACCACCAATCAAGCCTTCGCATATTCCGTCATGGTAAGTTAGGCTTAGGCTTAGGCTTAGGCATGTCTTATAGCTAGGCGGGCTTAGGCTTACAATTAGGAAATATCTTAAACTTACGCACTACTCCGCCTTAGCTTACTTGCAAGATGTTTATCTGGTTCTCATTGCTAACATATAGAAATGTATGTGAATGGCTTGTATTTGTATTGCAAGATAATAGAATATTATAACCTCTAATTCGTATTAGATATGGTGCGTAATACAACTAGTTATCGTAATTCATTTGTCCCCTTGAGCATTTTCATTCCATTATTTGGCCACATCGCTGCTTGTTACATATTAATTTTTACCATAATTGCCTAGGTCCTGGATGCACAGTAATAATCAATATTCATCGGGTTCGGGTATGAATCCACTATCTCATCTACAAGATCCTCTACAAAACGATGTCATTTCACCACTATCGCAATTTACGGAAAATAGGCCTGCCACGTCATTTTTCAATGATATCAAGGTTGGATACTGTACTATAAGTGAATTGTAAATATGAATAATCAGTATACTAATTCACGGTGTATGGTAAACTTTTCATAAAATTCATTTACTGTTTTAATAGCAATCAATCAATAACTTTTCCTAATCTCCTAGAGGATATAGGTCAGAGGCATCGGAGACAGCTCATAGTATTTTCAGAATCAACTGCCCGTATTCCCCTACCTCAACTCCGGGTACCCTTCGTCCTTCAACGCTGGGTAAGCTAGCCCACTTTTATACGGTACACAGAAAATGCCCGCGCCCAGTTCGTGACCAGTTCGTGAGCACCTCATGCCTACTTCATAACGGTTTTCGCGAAACCGTCACCACTTGGTCACGGCCCAATCACGAGTTGAGCGTCGGCTTTCCATGCTGTTTTGGTTCACCGCGATACAGGGGTGAGGTCCGTTGAGTTTAGTTCGCCAGAGGTAATTCACTGGACAACGGTAGACACTTTACTAGGGTAGCTTGACGAAGAACACCGAGGTTGTCATCGAGGTGTTCTACCACGCGGGGGCATTTTAGATTTTTAGATTTACTCCAACTCAACAGTCCTAAAAATAACGGCTCGTTTTTGAAACTTACGGTGGACAACTGTATTCCAATCTGTTGTGCACTGCGCATTTTTGTGTACTTATGTTCATTTGCATACAACATATGAAAATGCAGTTGTCGTCCATCATCCGTTTCAGAAACAGGTTGTTATACAGCTTTACTCATTAAACAATCATAATAATTCAGATTCGCCTCAAATGTCCTCACCAGCAGCACGTCTTTGAATACGAATGGACTCGAGTTAAACACAATGCATCAATTACCACCCGGTAAAAAATGTTTCAACCGCAAACCTAAAGTTAAATTTAGACGAGGCTGAACTGCATCTTACCACAACCTACGATTAACTAAGCAACTAAAATACATAACCAGAACTTATTCAGCTAAACTTCCACGTAAGAAAAATGTGCAGTAAGTAAAGTATTTACAGTATACTATGCTGCTTGGCAAAGGTGTTACCTGTACAATGTATATTAATTACAAAAGTCCACGAATCTCATAACTCAAGGTCAAGGTTAATAACCAATTATCGATCGACTTTCAAAATATGATCTTCAGGTTTCCCTCAATCTACAGTAAACCAAGGATTCACAATGTCGTATCCACTGGATCGAAGTCAGCAATCCTTACATGTCGATTCACTCAAAGAGAGCGAGGGATTAGAATAATACCTCTATATTGTTTGTAGTCTGTAGTTACGATAAAATATAGAAATTCAATACAGTATACATTGTCCATAATGTTCAGAGGCCATATTCACCACCCAATTCCCCGCCTTTTTCTCTGCGTGTCTCACATTAGAGAACTATTTTCTGTCCCCAGGGAAGGTTTCTCCGAGGGAATTGGAGTGGTGAATATATGGCCTCTAGGTCTGCTAGGTCAACCAGATTCACATAACACGCACACTTATTTCCCCCAATTCTCCTAGGCAAACTAGCATAGGAAACAGAATATTTTCCGTCCATTACCGTATTTTTCCATTCTATATTGTGCTTTAATTTTTTTACAGTATCCAACAACTTGCTTTACTTAGCTTTCCTAAGATCTCTTGAAATGTACATACGCACATAATTTACGTGCATTTTATTTTTGAGTTCTGTGATGTATTTCAACTTTTACAATCGTACATACACAAATAATAAATCTTTTACTACTTGTTACGTCCATAAAAAGCAAGATCATAGATACTCTCAACTTGTTCATTTTATGCGTCCAACGCTTAACCAACAATATCATATTGGTAGACTAGCATATAAATCAATCACAAAAAAAAGTTACGCCACACTATGCTACAGTAACACTTGAAATTACATCTATAAAGTAAATCTACCGTAGAATGAAAAAACATTCGAATAAAGTAATCGAGTTTAAAACAAAATAAATACAACATTCTCCTTGGGAGAACAAACTGACTTGGTCTTAAACTACATAAGCAAACTATAAACGAATTCACAAAGATATACCCGTTCTAAATAAACCTATTTCACAAGTACATTATATGTACAACAACGCAGAATCACAGATAAACAAACAATACGGCACAGTGTTAAAAGGTAATAAGCCATGTGGATAATTCGAAGTCAAATACCAAATGTGCTTATTCTTAGAGCGAAATAACAGCCTGTTTTTGAAACACATCGAGTAGATCAGCATCCTTATGCAGCTTATGCAAATGAACATAAATTAGAATGAAAAATCGAGCCAATCAGCGCAAATACGTTAAGAACTCAATTATCAACGATGCGTTTCAAACAAACCTGAGGAATCACCAAACAATAATCAAATGTCACACCTAATCAACACCAGTTGAAACATCGCGACTGCAATAAAAAAATAAAGTCCAAATGAATAATTACATACAGCTTACACATACAACTTATACGTTCGCTGTTCGCAACTGAACTATAAACTACAAGGTGCCTAAGATCCTACTAAATGAAAAGATCAAAGCCACAAACGTTTGTATCACTCCAAGTATTAGGCAGTAGAAGGGACTTAGGGTCTTATTGGCCGACACTAGAGTAAAGGCCAGCACGGCCGACGTACTTGCTCCTACAGTAATCGGAAAGATGACGACCATTGCTGAAATACACAAAATATAGTAGTTAAAATCGTAGATTGTTCAAGTGCTTATTAGACTCTTTTTTGAAGCGAAATACCGGCCGGTTTTTGAAGAAACGCATCGAGTAAATCAGCATTCTTATGCAGCGTATGCAAATGAACCTACATTAGAATACAAAATCGAGCTAACTGCGAGCAAATTAGCATAAAGACGTTAGAATTCAGTTGTCCGCATTGCGTTTGAAAAACCGGCCGGTACTTCGCTTTAAAGGATTTCGTGGCCGAAAGAGACCAAAAAAAAAGAATTTCAGTGTGTATCCCTGTTCACATTAGAACAATACTTAGGGACATGATACTACAAACCACAACTGTTACGGAATGTAGTTCGTAGACTGACGTCCGCGCGCTGGATTCCTACTTTAAAGCGAAATGCTAGCCTCTTTGGAAAATTTGCATATGATAAGGAAATCCTATGTATCCTATGCTAATTTTGTACGATTGCCGTGGACGATCGTACAAAATTAGCATAGGATACATAGGATGTGCTAATCACATGCAAATTTTCCAAAGGGGCTAGCATTTCGCTTTAACAAAACTCCCAAAAAAAATTCCAACCCTTACTTTAGCATATAAAAAGCCATCACTCACACCTAACGCGGGTACCAGACTTCTAATCAGGGTAAGCAAATTATAACATTACTATATACATGATCTTCCAAACCAAACAATATAATCATAAGAATAATAATCACCCACCTAACATCGGCAAAACAAAGAACACCACATAAGGATGTCGTCGAAGCATCACCAATGCCACCAGGGCAGCCGTGATAGTAACCGCCACATATGAAATACCCATCCACACAAGAATCGATAGAAATATATGCCACCAGGAGGAGAGCCGGATATCCCGTACTTGAACTATATCCAACATAGCAAAGGTCCTGAAAAAATATGTCACATTTGTATATGTACATCAATTATGGGTCTTTACGCTCAGTTCTCAGGACATACTTCTTTCGTCTGCACCATTGCATATTTTATTGGCTATATCCCAACTTGAACTATGATTCAAATGTTTGAGCAGTAAGGCCGCCCTCAATACCAAAGCTGCGGGTTCGATTCCCGCCCGACCGAAACCCCCCAATTTTTCATTTGCAATCAAAACTTGAACTGTATCAAACATAGCAAATGTCCTGGAAATGATATTGATAAGTGATATGATACGAATCTTTCAAAGGCGTACTACTTACATTCGAGAGAGAACTAACGAAACAATCACAGGCAGCATTTAATAATTTTGTGAAACATTAATAGTTCGCCTAACCTTTTCCGCGTCAAATTACAGAGTTTCAAATCCACATACATGGCAATTGATGACATTGAACACTTTTTCGGCGCATTATATAATCTAATAACGACAAAGCAAGCTAATAACTTTGTGAAACCTAAGCCTAAGCCAAAAAAAACTCAATTCCTAAATCCCTCACATCATGTACATCGCTCAATTTGTCTTGATCTTGATCAGGACCTTTACGTAAATCAGGATCTTCTCTTGATCCCGATCCTTACGGGAAGCCATTTGCTTTGAGCCGCAACCACCCCCCCCCCTCCATATATGACCGAGCTCTCAAAGTGCCACACATATACTTATCAATTTAACATACCATTGTTCTCTCTGACTCCCTCCCTCCTCAAATAACGAGAATCGATCGGCCAATCTGCTCTCCCCACTTTCCATCGCGTACTAGACACTACTATCGACGACTAACACTGAAATTACGGTAATCAATTCAAACTAAACTAAATGCTAATTAACGTAAACAATACCATGAGTAAATTAACTACATGCTAATTCTTTCTAAGTTAAAGGGAATATGTAGGCACTCAAAATGAGCAAAACAACTGCGAAACTAGAGTTTCCACACCAGACATGAATTTAAGTAGGCGGCTGAATATGTAAATTCGAATATTCTCATTTGCATGCAAATATGTCGCTGTTGCATGCTATATGCCGATGTATGCACACATATGCAAATTTTTTTGCTCCATCAGCACTGCCGTGTAAGCCAGGGGGTCAAGCAACGCGTTTACTATGGAAAAGATGAACTTTGAAAATCATTTTCTTTTAAATGGGAAACTTTTAACAATTTTTGTTGTTGTTTCCTTAATGAGGAACACACATTCTATTAATACAGCTTAACTTCAAAAAGGGCATACATATTCCCTTTAAACTAAACAAATCAATGCTAAAGGTTGAAAATAATTTAAGCTTCACTCCTACTAAAGTAATAAATATTCTAAGTAATAAAATGGATTTTAGAGATAAAACGCGAGTCATTAGCGTAAATTCTAGGAAATTCATCAGCATCTCAGCCTACAAATTCAAAATTCAGACAACCATCAGCTCATACTCATACAATCAACAGTACTTGCCTTGCCGAACCAGCAAAGCCTATGTTGCCTAGCCAATAGTTTATACTGTAACAATTATAACACACGTCATACATCATATATTCAACACGGCCTGTAACCGGTATCGAAACACAAAACTCAACAAATAAACCCATATTTGAGCCGATAAAAAAGTTTATTCTTGTCTTCGCCAACCTCAAACTCAGAAACAAAACAACAAAAAACGGCTGTTGGTAATGCGAATAAATCAATGAATGCAATAATACGGGGCTGTCTGACTCATACTCATACTAGTCATAATACACGTTTGGTGACTAACATTTACAAATAATGCTCTTTTCTTATTTTCTCCGAATCTAGTTTCAAAAGCAAATAATTATTTCACCCTTGAAAAGACCATGGTGAAATACTTATTGATTCGCTAATGAACTCAGTACCAATACAAGATAAGGTACCGTAAAAGGAAAGGTACCGTAATCGTAATCAAACAAAACTACAAGATTCAGTAATAAAAGGACCAAACTCCAAACTACACGACATAGTAAGAAAACAAACATCTTTGGTTTAACATATCACAATACCTACAAGACGACTGACACAGAGCTTTCAAATCTATCTCTTCCTCATTATACAAATTCACTATTTTGATTATCGAACTAATTTTAATTTCACCAACGTCTATGGTCTATCAAAAACACTGTCAACGAAATAAACCAAGTAATAATTCTACAAGGTAAAAATGCACAAATCGGAAATTTCCTTAAACATAGGGCCATAAATCTTTAAATGAAGACGCCCCATTTAAAGCGGTATAACAGGTGTTATTGCGAAACGCATGTACGGAAGTCGGAAAGTCACAAAATTGAACACATTTTGAATGCAGTTGCCCAACCTACGCTTCACAAACCGGGTGCTATTCCGCTTTAAAGGGTTGTATAAATCGGAAAGTCCATGTATCTTATGCAAAACCAACCAGTACCCATAAGCCAAAAAATAAAAGAACAAAAATACACCATCTAGGAATGCTCAGAGGAGACACTACCGTCACACCGTGTATACCAACGATATTCTAATTGTAAAGAAGCTAAATGAATGATCAAGCTCGAATAAAAAGTCAACCAATACGCCAATACCACTACCAGAAGACACACCACATATCCACCATTCAATTCCCTCTGGGAATTATTCCCCGAGCTTGGCTTGGGGACAGAAAATTAGTTTCCCTCGGGAAATTGAGTGGTGAATACGCCTCAGAAAAACAGGTCATAAATCCAGTGCGTAAATGGGAATGAACTAGCTATATGGTAGTAATATAACATGCTAGATACAGCACATTTCGACAGCTCAGTTTCACATCTCTTGATTGGTGCTAAATTTTACGCACCGGTTTAAGCCCAGTAAGGAAAGTAATGATTCACAAAAGGCGCAATGAGTAAGCCACAGAACAATGATATAAATACAAAAAGTCAATGTTGTTGTCTAATATACTCGATGCTCTAGGTCTAAGACTTACTCACTCGCTTTTCCTACTAGAAAGAACCGTAACGCCGAAATTATGCCGAAGGCCTAAAAAGAAGAAAGGTGACGCAACAAAAAAATATGCAACCATTAACTTCAGCTTAATGAACTGAATACTGAGTGTCCTTACAAGAATAGTGACCATCATGGTACACACCCACACCCTACAGTAATCACTACAATCATAATAAAGTTCATACAGTATCCAGAGTTACACTCACACTGTTACATTCGTTACACATTGGGCCTGTCTAAAAATCACAGCCGCTTTCGTTAATATAACTTTTCGAAAAAGACAAGAAAACCTTAGATAACTACGTCGGCGAGCTAACTCTACTAAACAAAAGCAAACATTGACTTGACTTGATACAATAAACCAGTAGAGACTAAGTCTAGCACAAATTTAAAGCGAAATACTGGCCGGTTTTTGAAACGCATCAGGTAGACCAGCATTCTTACGTAGCAAATGCGAATGAACATTAATTAGGATAGAAAATCGAGCTAAATTCGAGCAAATTAGAATTAGCATAAATATGTAAAAATTCAGTAGTTTCAAAAATACGTTTCAAAAACCGGCCGGTGGCCGGTATTTCGCTTTAAGAGAGATAAGAATGGAATCGCAAATAGCATAGTAAATGTGAAAGAGACAAATTAAAAAGAAAAAGAAAATACCACAGTCCCGCTTTGTACAACAAAATAAAAGCTGAGAATTTCAGAAAAAGGCCTTAAACGTAGACCTAAGCAGACTAGGAACTACGTAAATACAAGGGGCTTAAAGATTCTATTAAAGTAATAAAGAAAGAAACCCCCGTCTAATTTACAAGAAGGGTACAAACTAAATATGTTTCTGAAAAAGAAAAAGTAAAACTTTTAATCTTAATCTGATACTCTAATACAAGACATGCAGAATGCATAGGTAACATCTTAGTAAACAAACAAACAAACAAATAAACCAATAAAGAGAAAAGGTCTCAATAAACTAGGAATATAAATGAATAGGAATACGGAATGCACTGACTTTCCTATTTTAGACAATGCATTGTTTAAATAATAATAAAAATCAATAAATGAACCATAATGCAAAAACACCGTAGAAACCTTACAGGAAAAAAAATACCCCCATAAGCCTAAGCCTAAGCGATGATAACTTGGAGACCTGCCACGACTAGGCGAATCCAAAATATATTCAATAGGAATAGACTCACTATACAGTGACGAGAAGTTGTGTAGCAAAAAGGTCAGCCAGAGCAAAGCTGCAGTCCGCCGTGAACAACCTAAAACATCAATTATTCCAGAGGCCGTATTCACCACTACATTTACCCGGGTAAAATCGTTTCCCGGGAAATTATTTTACCCAAAATGACCATTTTTACCTTTTCCCGGAATTCACCACTTTTTCCCTTTTCCCAAAAAGCGAGCTGGGAAACGGAAAATTTTACCCGAGCTTGGCACAGGTAAACCAGAAATTATCCAATTGTTGTGGTATATTTTTCGTCGAAAAAAATTATTTAAACATTATTTCTGTGTTTTATTTGAATGTTTGACAATAATAACTATCTATTTCTTTAAGTACCACAAACAACTAAGATATTTACGTAATTTTTTTCTATTCTCTTTCATTATAACGATAAGCAAATAATGTAAGGAATATCTACTAATTAATACATGTTAGAAGGCAAATAATGGGACTTGAGCATTCGACAGACTTCCGAAAAGCTTGTCGTAGTATGAAAATGCACGCGTCCGACATACATTCTACCTAAATAAATGGTCTGAGTGTGCTATGGATGGAGTCAATGGACTATTACCTTTTTCTCAAATCATAGCGAAGGAAGATATAGCTTAGCAACTATTGTAGAAATATTAGAATAGACGTCCCCCATCTCCATAAAAAGGTACTGCGGCGAGTACTGAGTACTATTAGCAAACCAACACCATCAGTTGTGGTCTAGTGGTTAGGATTTGTGGCTCTCACCCACAAGGCCGAGGTTCGATTCCCCGCAACGGGAGTCTTTTTTTGCTCCTTATCATACCGGGAGAATGTCTGTACAACCTATCTGTACAACCTCAGCAATTTTTCGTTGGGTATTGTCCTTAAATGTTAACTGACGGAAATTGTGCTCTAACTATATATTAATAATTATTGAGGGTGCTTAGATTAACTTACGAAAAAATGCCAAATTATAATTACAATGAAAATTAAGCATAAACATATCAAATAATAATATTTCTTTGAATTTCCCCTTGGGTAAAATTCCCCGTTTCCCAAATTGAGCGTGAATTCCGGAAGGGATAAAAACTTTTCCGGAAAGGGCAAAAATATTTCCCGGGAAGGATTTTCGTTAGGAAATTGTCCCTGGGTAATTTGTTTTCCCGGGGAATTTTTTCCGTAAGGATGGTGAATACGGCCTCTGATGACAAATTGCCCGAAGACGTCGAGCAATTTGTCATCTGGAACTCGTCGCCTAATGCTCAGGACCTCTGCGGAACAAGTCATAAGCCAACCATTGAAACTGTATTTTCACCCTTGAATAAAGGTGCTTGAAGCGTAAAAGATTTATTATAAATATATATCAATACATAACAAAACTAAGTACAAATGACCATGTAAATCTAGAAATTCATACGCGCCTTCCGGCCCAATCTTTTTGCAAACCCCTGGGAGTTGGTCTTATTATGGCATATTGTAAAGCAAGCGAATAATGCTTCAAAAACCAAAGAAGTTGTATTATTCCAGTACCACCATTCCCCTTATACCCCAATATGCAGCGAGGTTCACGCCCTACAACACAACTAAATACGGAAAAATGATCCACTGCCCAAAGGAAACTACCAACAATTTGAAAAAAAAAACAATTGTATGGCACTAATGGCACAGCAATATCCGCTATCGTCCAATTTCACGAAGCAAGTAGGGAAGTAGGCAAATTTTATTTCCAATAAACCCAACAGTTCCTCTTGTCGCAGTTACGAGCAAGGTTTATACCCGGAATAAGGTAAACCAACGTCCCATAAAAACTAAGAACAACATAAAGAACAAGGACCCACTTGTACGGTACAGCTATATCCGCTACCGCCGAGTCAACCTTCACCGGAGATCCTGATACCGCGGCAGCCAAGGCTGCAAACGAAGTCCTTCCAATGGTGAGTGAAGGGGCTCTGCTCGAAGATGTGAGACCCTCGGTCAATGTGACCAGATGTAGAATATGGCGCTGAAAATAAATATTCATTATTTATGATTAACCAACTGGACGTAAGTCTGCGTCAGATCATCTTCGGATGATGATGATGATGATAACAATAATAATAATAATAATAATAATAATAATAATAATATGATAATAATAATAATAATAATAATAATAATTAATAATAATATGATGATAATAATAATAATAATAATAATAATAATAATAATAATAATAATAATAATAATAATAATGGTTTATTTGGTTAATCTGCAATACAACGAAAGACAGCCGAAGTCGACCAATGTTATCGCACTGAGTAAAACATCATGTTTCGATCACTTCATTTAACAAACTACTTATTTAAACAGGAATTGTGCGTTAGAGAGTATGGTACATTAATTCATTGGCTACGTATACAACCTTCTCATTTTAAACATAAATTGAAAAACAGACAGCGAAGAGGAAGAGAGAGACTCAAAAGGGTGTCAGGAACTGGAGAGGCAGAGAAAACGAGAAACAACAGAAAAAAGGAAATATACATTATTCGTGAAAGTCCCCACCTTATCTTCCGGCAGCCGTTGTCTATCCGATTCAAGCGTAATAACATGCGCCTTTTTAGCCAACAACCAATCAATAACGGGATCACACGAGGAGTCGCCGTCCATGCAAACGGCAATCTAAACAAGCACCGCAAATTTATACAAATTAACTAAGGACTGCGCGATCTCTCCTGGCACCAGTTAGTCGCCTATGCCAAATGAGGTAGAGCTATTTTTTTCTAGAGAGCGAACGGCGGGGTCCTAATAGCATTTTTGATACATTTAAGCGAAATATCGGCAGGTTTTTTAAACGCATCGTGGTCAACTGAATCTTTACGTACTTAACGCTAATTTACTCGAATTTAGCTCGATTTGTTTATTCTAATTTATGCTCATTTGCATAACCTGCATAAGAATGCTGGTGTACTCGATGTGTTTCAAAAACCGGCCGGTATTTCGCTTTAAAGGATTGTAAAGAATAAACCAAGAACAAAGAAACCTAAGCAATGAAAAAATCAACGAACCTTGCATTCATCGGGCAACTTGTCTATCCGATCCGCGTACTTGACTGAAGATAGTTGCTCGCTTGGCTCGCAACCATAAATCTAGAATAAAAAAAACCATACAAGTGTACTACGAAGTATGCTGCAAAGACGAAGTATACTACAACTACGAAGTATACTACAATTACGAAGTATACTACAAACCACAACTGCAACCGTACTACAAAAAGGCACAGCAATGAACTAAAGTACCCGCACAAGCCCACAATAGAATTGACATTCCTCTTTGAGGTGTTACAATTACAATTTCAAAGATTACAATCATAATTACAACGATTACAATTACAATTAAAAAGATGATAATTACAATTAAAAAAATTACAACCACAATTAAAAAGATTACATTTGCAATTACTTACCACAGAATTGATATTCCTATTTGATAGATGCATAAGAAAACGATCGATAAGTTGATGTGCGGTACCATCGCTACCGATCACACACACAGACGAAGGCTTGATGGTGTACCTGTATTTGGATGTTTCATAAATCGGCTACGGCTATATTTTTAAAGCGATGGGACACATGAATTTCGAAACGTATGCTTGCGACCACAACCACCGCACCGTAGTTCCCTTACGATGTCAACACACCACTGAGCATTTTCGACGGCGAATGGACCATACTTTCCACATAATACATGGGAACTCAGTTGTCCAGCCAGCAGTCTTCAAAAACCACATCATACCGCTTTAAAGACGAACAACGAATTTATAGATATATCAGTGTCTAACTAAGGGACATGTACGCGGAGTCGAGTAGCGTATCCCCAAGAAGCTCCAAAAGATGAATAGTCCCTTCACACAAAAAGTAAAATATCGCAATGCAATCACACAAAAAAAACAATTACCTGCGACAAATATCGCTGAAGTACGCGAACACCCGGTCAGCACACACCGAATTGAACACGTCACTGCCAAGGAAACGCTCGGCTTGCTAAATGGGCGAAAACTGATTAACATCTGATAAACTATAAACTTAACACAATAACACTCACACGCGCCACCAGCACCACACCACGCACACACAAACAACACACACATACTCACACACATACACACACCCATACACACGCACTCCCATACATATTTCACACACACACATACACCCATACATATTTCACACACACGCACGCACACTCACACCACATGTATAAGCAAATCTTATAAGTAGAAAGAAGATTAGAGAACCGAAGACGAAAGTTCACTAAATCCTAAACCTAAACCTAAACAAATAACTGTCCAACTCCCACCTTCAACAACTTCTTCTTGTTGTCCGACGCCAGTACCGGGATTCTCCTCCCATCCGAAGTGGACTCAAATTGAATGGCCGAAAATGAAAATGAATGCCCGTTCTGACAATTCGTCACCGTGTTTGACGCGTCACCCGATGAAGTACTCGTATTCTGCAATTGCCAATTGTTTCAGTTTTATAAATGACCTACTCACTATGTCCCTAATTACTTTAAAGTTTGTTACCTGAACTTGACCTCTGGTAAGTATGATATATATGATAAATATCAATGCATTTTAATTTTAAACTAATGAAAACTACCGTAAACGCTAAACACCGACAAAAAAAAGTACGACTTTCAACTTTTAAGTCCCATACAACAGGATACTGACCATCCTTACCTTATGTGTAACATCTTACCAATCTCAATCTTGAGACACTTAACACACACATTGACAGCAAGTAATTTGAAATTTTGAAAACCAGAAATATGAAAAGTAAACAGTAATCACAAACCTCAACTTTCTGCGCAGCCTCTTCTTTTCCCAGAATATTCGTCCACGATGTAATCCTAGTCGGATCGTTCACTATATTCTCATAGTGTGCAAAGTTTTTGGACATTTTCGGGAGCTCCACTTCTTCAAAGTAATTGTTGTCGTCCTCCTGGAATGTAATGTAACAATAATAAACAATAATTATATAAATACAGCCGTCTACGCCGCCGGAGGCGTCTTTCCAAACTTACGAAACAAGAGTAACGTAGATGAAACTCTTTGCGAATGAAGATATGCATCGCTATTTTAGATGAGAATACTCTAGCTTGAGCTGCGGCACCCTTTTATATCGGAAGCGGAACAATTTATTCGAATTATACTTCCGTAACGTGAGTGCTAGCGCACGCTACAGTTACTCTTTTATATAATAAGAAGATGGTTTGGGTTTCACAAAATAACGGAGTATCGTTCTCTGTTAATTATAGATCGAAATCTAATCCGTGTTGTCTTTTTTACAGTACAATTACAGAGTTTAACCCTCATTACATGCACTGCAAAATACTGAGAATATTAACACAAACACATGAGCACAAGACAGCTTGACACCGCACCAAGTACCCGTAGAAACTACACCATTTTGTACACTCAGTGAAACATTCTACTTCAGCACCATGAATCTTCATGTTCGTAAATACACAATCAAGATACGAACCTACACAGATAAACAAAATTAAAGTAATGATAAGACGAAAGGAAACATCAGCACAAAACCAGTCCCCCAATTACACGATCGCTAACTACAGTTCTGTGATAAAGCTGGATTGCACGGATTTTATAGTTTATGAAAAAAAGCTCGATAAAATATATGCAACCTTTGGGGAATTTCCATCAGCACACGAAGGAAATCAAGTGCCGCACAACAAACGTAACATGGTTAACAAACCACATGTTATAATACTTTAAACAATGTAAAACGCAACCCACCCCTTCCACATCTTTCTTGAATAGCTCCAGGTTTCCCTCAAAATCAAAATCAGTGTCCAGAAGCTTAAAGTCAATCGGCTTGCTCAAGTCGTTATTGCGTCCTTGGATACGACCGTACACGCCAAGCGCGTCCAGCGCCGGAATACCACAGGGGCCTGAAGAAAATAATTAAGTATGGAAATATATGAAAAATATGTAATTAGCTAATAAAAATGAACAATCGGACTGAGAGACAAGAATTGATGTATACAATACCACAATTAATAAATACACAGGCCTGAATAAAGTTGACTACATGTTAAAAAAAAAAGCAATGAAGTGTGCGCCAATGAAAGTAAGAAATGTAAGCAGGGTCCAAACTACAACTACTAAGGCAAAAAAAGCGGAATTCTATTTCTATTCGGAAACAAGCCGATTCACACTTCATGGACCACATGTAACATCGCTTTAAAAAATTAACGCATACATTCCAGGAATTCAGAGGCCATATTCACCACTCCGATTCCCTGGGAAACATTTCCTGGCCCCTGGGACAGAAAATAACATTCTAATATGAGACACGCAGAGAAACAGACAGGGAATTCCCCCTAGGGACTTGAGTGGTGAATATGGCCTCTGGACACTATACATTTCAAAATATAAACGTACTATAATGCCAACCTCGTGTTTTGCCCTGTTTGCCTCTTCCCTGGCCTTGGCAGTTTGCGATTGCGAATCCATTCGTCGTGGGCAGTTTAGGACAAGGGACCTAAAGAATATAAACCTTAAAGAGAGAAGCTGGCCGGTTTTTGAAACGCATCGTGGATAACTGAATTCGTACGTATTTATGTAATTTGCTCGAACTTAGCTCGATTTTTTATTCTAATTTATGGTCATTTGTACGCTGCACAAGAATGCTGGTGTACTCGATAAAAAACCGTCCAGTATTTCGCTTTAAGAACATCAATATGAAAAATTCGAAAGTAAAATTGTTATCTGTTTTAACGAGATCATCGTTAAAACATCTGCATCTGCTTAATTTTTCCTTTCAGTTTTTTTTTTAATTAAATCATTTCATTTCAAACACTCAGATTGTTGGCTCCGTTTATTTTCGTTTTCTTAAAGATCACATGAAAAATATAAAACGCAAGACTGACAGAAAAAAAGCGAACAAGAAAAAAGGCAAGGACGTAATTACAATTTCAGAAAGTTACGTAATTGCTATTACAGTACAGTACCTGTGGCTCATACTTTCGATAAAGTGGTGTGGGTGCAATTTCGGGCACATTTCCTTTCGTGTCCGTGTCATTGTGAGAGCTCTTGGAAAACGACTTGCTCTTGGCGCGTTGCATTCTGAAAACGACTAATACATATAACCAGTATGCATGTTCATGTACAAAGCCCATATGTACATATGCATGTACGTATAGCCCGTATAAATGTGTGCATACGTATGCATGTACAGGTATAATAAAACTATGAATAAATACTGCAATGACCTAGAAGACAGGACATGAAGCCTATGCTTTGAGACAAAGGCGAGTGGAAGAAAAGATCTGTCGCTCCAAAAAAGCTCAATATTATTCCACTGAGCCATTGTATAACTTGAGATCTTGACACATTTTAGACACATGACACTAGATGACAGTGACAATAACACTAGACTACTACACCTGACTGACAAGCTGAATAACGCCCAATTTGCCTACTAGTACACTAGCTTAATATGATGCACAACACTGCAACAGGTGGGAGGGCTCACAAAAAAAGCCCATGCCTTAATACCAATTACCGGTAATAGTTCCTCTGAACAAACAAAACAACAAATCAAAGTCCTTAGCCCTACAAAAACTACAATGCCCAGAGCATACCTCTGATGACTGTACCTATGGGCAAGTGCTGGTGACACATCTCCACTGCTAGTGTCGCTTTCCTCTGTGGAGGTTAGTTCGACTTTCTTGCGACGCTCGCCCTAAACATGCCAGCATTACAATCAAACAAACAAACAAGCTGTAAAGATGACCAGCTATGACTTTAACCAATCAAAGCTTCAGACCCATAAAGCTGTCCAGAGTTGTCCGTCTATTTACTGGCTGTTAAAAATGGTTATATCAATTGAAAGCACGAATAACTGCTGTGCCGTAGGTAGTTCTAGTTCTAGGCCGAATAGAATATGGGGACCATATTTCTCGGTCATCCTCTCCTTTTCAGCTAAAGCTAAGCTAAGCTAAAGTTAAGCTAAGCTCAAGGCTCAAGCTAAAGCTAAAGCTCAAGGCTCAAGCTAAAGCTCAAGGCTCAAGCTAAAGCTAAATCTAAAGCTAAAGCTCAAGGCTCAAGCTAAAGCTAAATCTAAAGCTAAAGCTCAAGGCTCAAGCTAAAGCTCAAGGCTCAAGCTAAAGCTCAAGGCTCAAGCTAAAGCTCAAGTCTCAAGCTAAGCTTTCTTTGACCACCTCACGCTCACAATCTAATAGTCCCTCGGAAATACTTACCGCCCGTGTGTGCTTCTGATGACGTCTTGGCGATGAAGCGAAATCGTCCGAACAATCTGAATTGAGTGGAAATACGTGGAACGCATTATGTGAATTGTGAATATTCGATATGCTGCAGTTGTGCACAAATACGTCACGCACGGAAATGGAAATGATACCTAGTTTTTAGTCAACGACAGTCGTGTAGCATTATGGAGCGTTAAACTTACGACTGCTTAGTTCAAACGCCAAACATAAAAATGGATAATTCACAAAAAGTAAAAAGGAGTACCTTTCTGCGATGTCGACTGGGCTGAATGAGAAGCAGTTTGTGACAAGGTATCAGCTGTAGTCGGACACTGCAGTGGTGGTACACGCGGCAGCGGAGAGTGCTGCAAGTTAGGAAAATTAGGGCAAAACCAAAACAATCCTAATTGCCTAATTACTAAACTATAGCAAAAAAAAGCAACAAAACAAGTAATTATTACCTTATTACTCTCAACAACCGTCTTCAAAACTTTCAGCGCTTGAATCTGCGAACCATTTAGCACAACCGTCTTCCCAACACCAACCGGTCGGCCATCTCTTTAAAGAAAATAAAAATAAAGGGCTTGAGGATTCTGGATCACAAACTACGAACTTATAACTCGTTAGACTCTAATTGTAATATAATTACAAAATCAATCATTCGGACATAAACTATTATAAACACCAACAAACTATACAAATACAATGATCGCAATGCACCCATGTCTAGCGAAGGGAAATTACAAAGGGCAAAAAAAAAAATATATTTATAGACAGAAAATGAAAAAGAACTCACTTAAACGCATTACTCAAAGTAACGTTCTTGTTCTCCGCATCCAAGCTTACAAGTTTACCCTGAAATTCACAATTCACAGTTGCACAATCAAAATATTGCATAAAGTGGGGAACTTATTTGTTTGTGTGATGGACGTTACGCCCTACCATAACAAGAAAAAAAGACTACAGCGAACATCGGCATCCTTCCTTGATCAATTGCTAATTAACTCACCAAATGTAAAAGTTGAAAACTCAAAGACAAGTATTAAAATAAGAATATAAACAAGAATAAGAATAAAATACCTGATATATTCCCTCAGAACCACAATTCACGGATATCAATGCTCCAATGCATTTATCCATGGTATTCGTCATTGCGACACGAGAAGAGCAACAAGATTCAAATATCACAGAACTTCAATCTGCTTGTTGAAAACTAAAAAATCAAAATAACTACAAATTACATCCTCCTTAGATAATTAGATAACAACAAATTACAGTCACAGAAACAAAGATATGCAAATATAAAAACGTTACACACGGTGAAATCTAAAAAAATGAAACAACATTTTCAAACACCACATATTGGAAAACAACAAATCAGTAATGAAATTCAGCAAATAACATAAGCGTAAAAACGCATACTCGGAAATAAAACAAAAAATAGACAACTTCTCGACTTCTCGCAGAAAACACATTTATTGTCAAAGGGAGTATCATAGTGGACGGGGTGGAAAATACAAGTCAAAATATACACAATAGAGCTAGCAATTCTGCAATTCTTTCTCAACAACACCAGTTAACGATTGTATACTTGCATCCATAGTTTGGAAAGATTAAACTAGACGGAATAACTTTCAGATCAAGAAGAAGAATATCAAAAGCCAGGTAAATACATTACTTTGGAACACAACAAATAAAATACGTAACTCACTAACGGGTACGACCTAAGCCCCAAGCTCAATGCAATTAAGCAACATAGTCAAGTGGCCTGTTAAATCCTCCCTTTCTGTTCATGTACTGTCGATATCGCCTCTGTTTATTGATTCGCGTATCACCATCATGATTACCAGCCACCTAAAGTAAAAAGTAAGAAAAACACATTAATTTAATTAATAGAATACTAATTAATGCTAAAAAAAACAAGATACGTGTTTTATATACAGACGAACAAAAGTGTTATTATGCAAAATGCTTTAGTGTATTGGTGGAAACACGGAGAAGGCCAGAAATAGAGAAGCGGAAGCGGCAGGACGGATTTATACCCTGCTCCTGCCAGTCCTGCGGCAGGACTGGCAGGAGCAGGGTATAAATCCGGAGTTTATTCCCGAAATGCACCAACTGTGTTTTAGAGCGAAATGCCGGCCGGTTTTTGAAACACATCGTATCGTGAACAACAGCATTATTATGCAGCCTATGCAAATGAACATA
Source organism: Pelodera strongyloides (assembly GCA_036852015.1). NCBI lineage: Eukaryota > Metazoa > Nematoda > Chromadorea > Rhabditida > Rhabditidae > Pelodera > Pelodera strongyloides. The sequence continues at coordinate 3,698 of JAANDG010000109.1, read as the reverse complement.
TATTAGAACTGTCGCATTAACAAAGGAATAAAAAATCGAGCTAAATTCGAGCCTTCGAGCAACTTTGCGTAAATACGTATGAATTTAACTGTCGACGATGCGTTTCAAAAACTGGGCGATATTTCGCTTTAAGATATGTTTCAGTCACTTGGCATGCTTAATATTCTAATCGTGCGGCGGTATTGCTATTTTTGTTGTTGTTTTTGTAGGTAAACGTATGCAATATTCCCGCCGCGGACGACCGAAAGGACAAAAGAAGAGAACGCGAGGAGGTCCCTCAAGGTATTTTGTTTTGTGCATATTGTGTATTAATCACCACATACAATCAATCAGAAGAATGGAGAAGCACGACGCTAGAAACCTTCCGCACTTGTTCCATGTACTTGATTGATGTTGTATCTGATTGATTGTATGTGTGAATAAAGTAGTGATATATATGCTAATTTGAAAAGACGTGTTTTCGTCGGTAAGTTAGTCAGTCAACAAGTTTTGGATATTAGAGCTCACCTTCTTATTCTTGGTCGTATCAAAACCAGTGAAGCCCATAAGCTTCGCCACATCCTCTTCGGCGTTAGCAATCGTTTCCAGAGTTATTGGAACTGAAAATAAAAAAAAATAAACATAGAGCAACTACAAAAAGACAGTTCAACCAACGTAGCAAACCATGAGAGGTTTCTCTCTCTCTCTATTTTGTTTCGAATGTTCATGTGTATTTATGGAATAAAGAGATTCGATACCGTAGAGGCGCGTGCGTGCTATAAGAAATGCATGAAACGCTGCAATATGCTAATTTGACTCGAAATGTTCGGGTATTAGCAACGCAGTTAACAGTGAGATTTATCACCTGAAGCGGCCACAAGTCCAAAAAAACTGCACGGTATGGTGATTAATACACAATATGCACAAAACAAAATACCTTGAGGGACCTCCTCGCGTTCTCTTCTTTTGTCCTTTCGGTCGTCCTTAACTTCTTTGAAACTGAAAATGAAAATATTCAAATTCAAAACTACGAAACACAGAAGACCAAACCAGTCTAAACTGTCCGATTAGCAAAGGTCGTCGGTTAGGCATAAATCACAGATAAATCTCTAACGCCAGGCTCCAAAAATAACACCAACTAGAAAACTTGTTTCTGTTCTTTCTTACTAAGTATGAAAAATCGTGCAAAACTCCATGTACATACCCCGGCTGGGCACTTTATTCCCTCGTGCTCAATCTCATTTAGACGAGAGCTCTCTCTCTCTCTCTCTTTATTATTGCATTTTTAAAAGGCAATAAAGCATTTATTGTATTTCGACTACTGAAGTTCATGTGAAGTCATTTTAATATAAAATGATATAATCAACGCTAAAGCGAAATACCTGCTGGTTTTTAGAACACCAGCACGCTTTTGCAGACTATGCAAATGAGTGTAAATTGGAAATTGGAATAAAAAATAGCTTGTGCAAATGAGCATAAACTAGAATACAGAATAGATTTTGCAAACGAGCATAAATTAGAATACAAAATAGAGCGAATTCGAGTATTAGTGTGAATACGTGAGAATTCAGCTGTTGGTATTTCGGTAAACACCGTCCGGTATTTCGTTTAAAAAAAAGTTGGAAACAAACTCACGCCCTAGGACTGCGACTACGAGAATGTCTCTTCCTATCCTTCTTATCTCTGGACCTGCTTCTTCTCCTTCGCTCCCTACTTCTATCACGTTCCTTTCGATCTCTTCCACCAGAACGGGAACGGGACCGACGACGTCGCTCTGAATACAAAATAGTGGTTTATTGGTTTCCTAACATATCCTGAGACTCTATGCAGTTGTGCTTGTAAGAATATTCCAAATAGGGGCCCGACTGATATGTCACCAACTGAAACTGCTCAACTGGTTAATCTTTTTTTTTCGTTTAAAGCAATTTAGCGGCTGTTTTTTGAAACGCAACTCATGTACTTAAATGCAGCATGCTTTTACGCAAAGTGCTGATTTTTTTTTCGAATACTACTAGTTGGCATATATAGTGCAGTTATTTGACATACCCTTCAAAAAAAACAGTCCATTACTTCACTTTAGCTCGCAGCTGACGGTCGCAAACACACATGAATAAACACACTTGCGAAACTTACTCAGCAATTTATCTTTACGGGTACATAAACATACTTCAGTGATAGGTGACCATATTATCCCAAAAGCGGGTCGAAGAACAGTCACCTCAAAATGCACAAATAAATCCATTACTTGGAAAGAGTGCTGTTCATCTACTTCTCTGTAATCCCTCGAGCGCAAATAAATAAGGGATAAAACTGAAGCGAGGCCAGAACAGAAAAGCATTGAATAGCACATAATACGCTGGTTTTTGGAAAAAAGGCTAGATAAGTAGGAACTACCAACCTTTACTCCTACTACGACTGCGGTCACGTCCCATATTTCCAACGAAACCTGAAATAAAGCAAGGCTAACTGAGGGTCATGAATCTTCAAAACCACAAAACAGTAAAAGTAAGTTCTCTTCAGGTCAGAAAGTCGAGCAAATGAGGAGAATTCCGCTCTTATCACAGACCTTGTAAACAGACCGTGCTCAGCGAAAACACAACATTAACTCAGATAAAGGAAAGAAGCAAAGGACAACTTCATGAAAATTGGGTTGGGTTTTTTTGCTGACCACGAAATTAGGAGAAAAAAACAGAAACAAAAAATAAAAAAAAAATTAAATAAAAACCTACAAATAGTGTGTAGGTACAGTGTAGCGTGCATACACCACAGAAATGCTACCGAAATTTCAGAAACGCACAAACCGAAAAAGCCAGGAATTTAGATCTACCGTCGTACACATAAACAGAACACAGAGTCGCATAGTCCGTAAGGAGTGCAGAGAAAAACCCTACACGAATGGACAAATGACGAAAATTACAGACTTTTCGGAACTTCGTAGAAATAGGTAATCGACCCTCCTGATTACGACAAAGTAGGTCGTTCAGGCCCTAGGAGCCCATGAAGCCCGTTGGGGCCTAAGACCTTAAGAAACCAAATTTTTAGATTTTGCTGAAACTTCATAGGAATAGGTTATCGGTCATCCTGATTGCGACAAAGTGGCTCATTCGTGCCATAGATGTCCAAAAAGGCCGCTAGGGCCTATAACCCTGTGATAAAATGCCCAAAGGCCCTAATCTCCAAATGGGACGTTCACCTACTGTCTCATGCAAGAATTAATGTGTCACTGCTACAACCATAGCTATGTTTTGCAAAGTTAGTCATTCCAATCTCCTTCTCGAAATAAGGATGCTCGCTAACATCGTTCTGTGCAGTTTTGCAAAATTAAGCAGCGGCACCTTGTTGGGTGAGATGGTCATAGACCCTAGCTAGCGTCCTTTTGGACATCTATGACCCGAGTGAACCACTTTGCCGCAATGAGGATGATCGATAACCTATTCCTATGAAGTTTCAGCAAAATCTAAATTTTGGTTTCTTAAGGTCGTAGGGCCCTAATGGGCATTATAGGCTCCTAGGGCCTGAATGACCTACTTTGTGTCGTAATCAGGAGGGTCGATTACCTATTTCTACGAAGTTTCCCGAAAAATAAAAAATAAAAATTTTTGGGGCCCCTTAAGTTCAATAGTACCCATATGGTGGTTCCCTCTAAAAAAATAACTCCAACATACATTCCCTTGTGAGATCGCGCCGTAAAAGGGCCCTTGTAACTAAGAGTGCTCTTA